>CM040621.1:609570-773957 GCA_022817965.1 Solanum lycopersicoides
GGGGGGGGGGGGGGGGGGGGGGGGGGGGGGGGGGGGGGGGGGGGGGGGGGGGGGGGGGGGGGGGGGGGGAGTTTGGTGTTAATTAGACAGATTGTTATTTTAAATTATCGAATTACTTTTAACTAGTAAATATATAACTCTTATTTTGATAATTCAAAAGCTTCTATATCTAAATGTGTAGTAAAATATAAGAAATTTGAATCACGAAAAGTGAAAAATATTAGTAAATTGGAACATGATGGACAACTCTGTAAAACTCAAACCACTCTGTTAGTTCTCTCTTTGTAATACTCTTCCATCATGGCGGAGTCAGGATTTTACTAAAAGATTTCAAAATTCGTAGAAATAAACAGACGGAGTAGCCGAAGGGGGTTCCACATCTACTATATATACATAAAATATTATTTTAAACATATAGAAATAGTATAATTTTCCATCAAATGGGGTTCGAATGAACCCCTTGTACCAAGATGACTCCACCCTGCCTCCACTTATTATTAATTCATGGGTAAAGTATGCAAGTTGCGGAAGCCAAATATATAGAGAGTGATAGAATCACAACTGCTATATCTAAATGTAGCTAATAAATAGTAATGAGACAACAACAAAAGGAACACCAAGAATTAACGAGGTTCGGCAAACTTTTGTTTTCTTTTGCCTAGTCCTCAGACACAACCAACCAATATTTATTTCACTCCAAAAGAGTACAAGTGAAATACTACAAGAGAGAAAGAAGAACAAATGCCTTTGGAGATGAGAAGACAAGTGAGAGGTGTGTTACAAATGAATTAGGAGCTACCTATTTATAGGAGTGAATTCTTCCTATTGATGTCATCCATGACATCACAATATGTCAAAAATGTCAAGATTTACCTTGTGAAATCAATTTATGGTTCACCTAAATTTCACCTACAAAAGATGCTATCTTGACTTTTCTACCAATGAAGAATTATCCTCCTAACTACCATATCTTCTCATTAATTCATTTTTGAATCTTGTCAAATTTAACAAATCTCCACCTTGGCAAGATTCTCCATTTTCAACTTTCTCTCAACAACAATTTTGATTGTGTCTTCAACCATAATCTTCAATGTTCAACAATGTTGATCAAGTTCAAACAATGTTGAAACTTGACCGCAGTCACCACTTTTGTCAACATATCGGCAGGATTATCCGTAGTATGAATTTTCTGTATTATGACTCCACCATCTTCTATGATTTCTCGTATGAAATGATATCGGACGTCAATGTGCTTCGTCCTTGCATGATAAACTTGGTTCTTTGCTAATTGAATAGCACTCTGACTATCACAAAATATTGTGATTTCTTCTTGTCCAATACCAAGCTCTCTAAGCAATCCTTGAAGCCAAATTGCTTCCTTCGCAGCCTCTGTAATTGCCATGTACTCTGCTCAGTGGTAGACAAAGCAACTGTTGACTGCAAAGTAGACTTCCAACTAACTGGTGCATTTGCAATAGTAAAAACATAACCAGTAGTTGATCTTCGTTTGTCCAAATCACCTGCATAATCTGAGTCACAATATCCAACAAGATATTGACTATCTTTCTGCTCGAAAACCAAACCAACATCTACAGTATTATGAATATACCGTAGAATCCATTTTACAGCCTGCCAATGATCCTTTCCAGGATTGTGCATGTACCTGCTTACAACTCCAACAGCGTGTGAAATATCTGGCCTTGTGCAAACCATTGCATACATCAAGCTACCAATAGCATTCGCGTATGGTACTCTTGACATATATTCTCGTTCAGCTTCATTCTTAGGTGACATAGCATCACTAAGCTTAAAATGAGGAGCAAGCGGAGTGCTAACCGACTTCGTTTTTTCATTCATACCGAATCGGTTTAGTACTCTTTTCAAATATTCTTTCTGAGATAAATAAAGTTTCTTTGAATGTCTATCTCTTTTTATCTCCATGCCAAGAATCTTCTTTGCCTCACCCAAATCCTTCATCTCAAACTCCTTTCTCAGTTGAATCTTTAGCTTCTCAATTTCCTCTTGACTTTTAGAAGCTATCAACATATCATCAACATATAGGAGAAGATATATAAAGGAATTATCTTCAAGCTTGCGCAAATACACACAATGATCGTATTTGCTTCTTATGTACCTTTGCTGCAACATAAACTTGTCAAATCGTTTGTACCATTGTCTAGAAGATTGTTTCAATCCATACAACGATTTTTCAAGTTTGCACACCATATTTTCTTTTCCATCAACTTTGAATCCTTCTGGCTGAGTCATATAGATTTCCTCTTCCAAGTCTCCATGTAAAAAAGCAGTTTTTACATCCAACTGAACTAGTTCCAAATTCAACTGTGCTACCAAAGCCAACAAAACTCTAATGGAGGAGTGTTTCACAACTGGAGAAAATACCTCATTATAATCAATTCCCTCCTTTTGAGCATATCCTTTGGCCACCAATCTTGCTTTGTAGCGAACATCTTCTTGATTAGGAAATCCCTCTTTCTTTGCAAATATCCATTTGCACCCAATTGCTTTCTTGCCCTCTGGGAGATTGGCCAATCTCCATGTATGATTCTGATGAAGAGATTGCATTTCTTCATCCATGGCATTCCTCCACTTATCTTTTTGTGAACTTTGGACTGCGTCTTTATAAGTGGTAGGAATGTCATCGGCTGCAATTGAGTTAGCACAAGCCACCATATCTGTGAGTCGAGCAGGTTTTTTTATTGTCCTTTTTGGCTTGCTCGTTGCTATTGATTCAAGTTGTGGTTGAGGTTCTTGAGATGGAACCTCCTCTTCGACTGGCTCTCCTTCAAGAGGAAAATCTTCTGTTGTTTCCTCGTTTGATCCCTGTGTTGGGAAAATTATCTTTCCTTCAAACTCCACCTGCTTTGAAGCACCATCAATTTGTTTGGCTTCTTCAAGTGTTACCTTATTTGTCAAGGCAGATTCATCAAAGGTAACATCCCTGCTGAAAATAACTTTTCTTGTCTCTGGACACCATAAACGGTATCCTTTGACTCCAGAAGTAATTCCCATAAATAAAGCTTTCTTTGCTCTTGGGTCCAATTTTGACTCTCTTACATGATAATATGCAATTGAGCCAAATACATGTAAAGAACCATAATCTTCAGCAGGTTTTCCATACCATTTTTCAAATGGTGTCTTCCCACCAATAGCAGCAGATGGTAGACGATTAATGAGGTGGCACGCATATGTTATTGCCTCAGCCCAAAATTCTTTGCCCAAGCCAGCATTGGACAACATACACCGAACTTTCTCCAGCAAAGTTCGGTTCATGCGTTCTGCCACTCCATTCTTTTGTGGTGTATTTCTGACGGTGAAATGTCTGACGATGCCATTTTCCTCACAAATTTTCTGAAAAAGATCATTTTTGTATTCGCCACCATTGTCTGTGCGAAGACACTTGATCTTTCTGCCACTTTGAGTTTCTATCATCGCCTTCCATTTGAGAAAAATTCCCAAAACTTCATCTTTTGTTTTCATCGTATACACCCACAATCTTCGAGA
Organism: Solanum lycopersicoides; assembly: GCA_022817965.1. NCBI lineage: Eukaryota > Viridiplantae > Streptophyta > Magnoliopsida > Solanales > Solanaceae > Solanum > Solanum lycopersicoides. The sequence continues at coordinate 613,093 of CM040621.1, forward strand.
AAATCATCAACAAAGGTTACAAAATAGTGTTTCCCACCTAATGAAGGTGTTTTGGAAGCACTCCAAACATCCGAATGAACATAATCCAAAATACCTTTAGTATTATGGATAGTTGTTCCAAATTTAACCCTTGTTTGCTTTCCCTTGATACAATGCTCACAAAACTCCAAGTTGCAAGTTTTTACTCCTTTTAGCAATCCTTGATCTGATAAAGTTTTCAAGGATTTCCCTCCAGCATGTCCCAAGCGCATATGCACAGCTTGGTCATTTCTGCCTCCTTCTCGTCATTGGATGTTGTTGCCGCTGTCCCAATAACTGTACTACCTTGATAGTGGTACATGTTATTATTTCTTCGAATTGCCTTCATTACCACCAGTGCACCAGAGCATATTCTCATCACGCCATTATCTGCAATGACTTTGAATCCCTTTGATTCTAGGGCTCCTACAGAAATGAGATTTTTCTTCAAATCTGGTACATATCGAACATCTGGTAATGTTCTACTTAATCCATCATGGTTCCTTAATCGGATTGAACCAACACCATATGCGGTAAGAGGATTATTGTTTGCAGTGTGAATATCTCCACATTCTCCTTCTTGTAAATCAATAAACCAGTCCCGATTGGGACACATATGATAACTACAAGCTGAGTCCATCAACCATACATCAGATGATTTGGATGGATCTGTTGTAACTAGTGAGTAATCGGAGTCATCACAATCAGCCACATTTGAATCCATGACAGCCTTCCCATTATTTGGTTTGGCTTTGCTATTCAACTTTGGGCAGTCTTTCTTCCAATGCCCTTTTTCTCGGCAAAAGGCACATTCATCTTTGCTGAGTCTCGATCTTGACTTGGATCTCCCTTTCTTCGTTCTCATATGATTTTGAGAACGACCTCTCGCAACCAGTGCTTCTGCTTCTCCGCCTTTTTGTTTTTCTCTCTTTCTTTGTTCATAACTGTATAAGGCAGAACAAACTTCTTTGAGAGATACTTCATCATTCCCATGCAGTAGAGTCGTTTCAAGATGCTCGAACTCATCGGGAAGTGAACTTAACAACATTAAGGCCAAAACTCCATCCGTAAAAGTCACATCCATATTCCGCAAATCTGTCGCCAACTTATTAAAGCTGGTGATATGATCATTCATTGTGCTACCAGGAATATAAGTGAAGCGTAACAGTCTTCTTTTCATGTAAAGTTTATTTTGACTGTTTTTCTTCAAGATTTACCTTGTGAAACCAATTTATGGTTCACCTAAATTTCACCTACAAAAGATGCTATCTTGACTTTTTCTACCAATGAAGAATTATCTTCCTAACTACCATATCTTCTCATTAATTCATTTTTGAATCTTGTCAAATTTAACATGCAAAGTGGCATTCTCCTTCTTCATCTTCGTCTTCTCCTATTTTATTTTATTTTAAAATTGATATATTGAATAAGTGAACTATTTCGAATGAATTATATACATCAAAAGGCTCAAAATATTAGGAGAATTTCATATCTAAGTTTTGAGACCATTTAGAAGCGATTTTGAGCAAATTGTCTTCTTCTACTTCGTCATACCTTTTTGTCTTCTTTCGTCTTCTCCTATTTATTTTTAAAAAAAAATCAATGTACCGAAGATGTGAATTCTTTTGAATGCATGTATATTAAAAGACTTGAAATATTTAGAAGATTTTATATTTAAATTTTGAGACAGTTTAAAGGTGATTTCGAATTGATCAAGATTGTATAGTTATGTATACTTTATATATAGTAGTGTATACTTCATGTATAATAGTGCATATTTTATATATATTTAATTAAGACATATTCAGCTTTTTGAGTTTATTGTATGCATTTTAAATTCAGAAATTGGTTAACATGATGATGAGGAGGAAGTGGAAGAGGCAAAGTTAAGAGAAGAAAAGCAGCTTGATAAGTGTTTTTTTTTTTTTTTTTAAAAATGACTTTACCAAAATGCTTAAAAATTGATCTAAAAAGAAGATTCTTGAAATAAATTAAAGCAGAAATAGTGGGTAAAGAACATATCAAAAGTATTTGCATTAAAGATATGTCAAAACTCAAAAAGTATAGTAACATATCCTTATGATATCAGGGAAGAATGATGTGTATATGTAAATTTTATATTTATTTTTATGAAATAAAAATATTATTTTTGATTGACCCTAAATTTTTTCATTCTATTGTAGATAATACATTTTTATAATAAAGTAACTAAGATTTTTTTAAAAGAAAATGAGATATATTTTTTTAATTTTGATGTTATTATTTTTATTCACATAGTAGAGTCAATCATAAAACATGATAGTAAATGTCCAACAGCATCCAACACAACCATATGGACAATCACAAGTACAATAATTATATTCTTGAAAAATTATTCCTAGCTAAATCCTTCAAGAAGACTCAATTAAAAATTATCCAACCAATATAACTAATTATTTTTTAAAATAAAATTCAATTCTAAAAATTTTATATGAAGAAAATTAATGACCTAAAAATAATTTCATTTAAAATAAGAAATCATTTGAAGTTTCTTATTTTAAATTTTTCATTGATCGATTTAGACTAAAAAGACAATTATGACCCAAGGGGAAGATTGTAGGAGACAATTTCATAAGTGTACATAAAAAAGAATTATACTCTAAAATTACTATAGTGAGGAGTTGAGGAAAATCTTATAATTGATGTTCGCGTTTTTTATTAACAAGAAGTTTTCCACGTAAAAATCTGTGTTAGTTTACTTTTTAACACTTATCTTCCTACATAATTAGTAAAAGAATTTGATTCCTTTGTCCATAGTTTTTTCATCATTTCTACTTTATTCTCTCAATGAAGAGAAATGTTACACTTTGTTGTTTTAATTTGTTCCTTAGCATAAAGTCTAAGAAAATAAATACTTACACTATAAATACTAAATATATTACTAATGATATTCGTAATTAACTAAATGACTAATCCTTCATTCATAACAAAAAACATGATATGCATGTATATAGTGGCCCATGTTTTTTAACTAGAATCTCAATTCTTAGAGCTAATAATAATGTCTATATAAAGGCTATAAATTCTAAATATTTTTTCACCATCAAACATTCTTCTTACAATTCATTGATATATCAAAGAAGAAATATGGGTTTGAAAGGCAAGTTGGTTGCTTCGATGGAGATTAAGTGTGGAGGACACTTGTTTCATGATCTTTATCAGATTAACGCTCATCATGTATCTAACATAAGTCCTGATAAAGTCCACCATTTTAATATTCACGAAGGTGATCAAGATCTAAAAGTTGGTTCAATAATTGGCTGGAAATATAATCATGGTAAAATTCCCAACACAATATTCTTTTTCCATTATTTAAGATTTTTTTATTTATTTTCTTTTTGATTTAAGGGAATTGTTGGAGCAATAATAAATTTACTTTTATTTGACTTATAGGTCATGGGTTTAATCCTTAGAAGCAACCACTATTATTCGTAGACAAACTGTCTACATAACACCCCTTGGTCAAGCTTTTAGAAAATAAAAAATGCTTCTTTTTTTTCTTTTCAAAAAAGAAAGTATTTTAGAATAGCGAGAATTAAGATAACAGGTTCGTCAATAACTTTTAAGTGTAGATTTACTTTCTCGTGAGAGGGTAACTTAATTTTAGAAAATAAATTATTATTTTTTCTTTTCAAAAAGTAATTATTCTTTTAAAATATTAAATATAATTAGGATAGAAAGTTAATTGATAATTTTAAGTATTGAATTAATGAATGCAAAAAAAAATTAAAATATATGTCAGAAGTGGGATTTGAACCCACGCCCTCTTACGAAGACCAGAACTTGAGTCTGGCGCCTTAGACCACTCGGCCATCCTGACTTGATGTTGAAATTCCACTACAAATTATATTTTACTTATTAATTCAGATGATAAGTAGGATCTAACATTCTTTATAATCACAATTATTTTTAAAAAAATACTTTTCTAAAATGCTAATGAAATAAATGCACTTTTCATATTAAGCAATTTAAAAAAAATTGGGTAATTAGTAATATGGTTTATCCTTGAATACTTCTGACAAAAAAACAATTTTTAAAATAAGCTAATTTTTTCAAATTTTAAAAAATTGATCAAATTATTAGTTATATAATTCAAGTAACACGTGATTATTTATCATCCCAAAATTAACAGATCTGTTGAGATTTTTAAAGATAAGACTATTCTGAAAAAAAAGTTGAGCAAATGTTTGTGAGCTTGATATAATTTGGAAAAGGGAAAAGTTTGTCTTGTTCTTTTAAAATAAATTAATTTGAATCATCAAATAATATTATATAAATTGAGATAGAATTAACATATTTCTATTTTTGTAATTCTTTTTTAAATGATTACAGATGGAAAAGTTAAGGTTACTAAGCAATTGATTGAAGCCGTTGACGATGAGAAGAAATTAATTACTTGGAAAGTGTTAGAGGGAGATACTTTGGAATTGTACAATTCCTTCGCTATTACTGCCTCCTTTGAAGAGAATTGGGCAACGTGGACATTAGTCTACGAGAAGAAAACTGAAGACACACCAGAACCTATTACTCTACTGAGTTTTATGATCGATATCACTAGAGATTTGGAAAGTCATCTCCACAATAATTAAAGAATCATCAAAGTTTGGAAATCTCATCTGAAATACATGTTTGTGTGATGAATAATAAAAATTATTGGTTTGTCTAATATGTGATATAAATAGTATTGTATCAATGTGTGTTTGTACTCATTCCAGTTTATAATATAAAATATAAAATAATAATAGATTGTAAGTAGCTATTTGTCTTCATGTAACATTAGTAGACATGAACTCGGACTCAAGGGTCTTCAAGCATGATCTTAAATCTTGATGTACTTAATCTTGGTTTGTATTTGAATTCAAGGGTATTTTTTTAATCAAAGCTTATGTATGAATATGGTAGTCTTGATCTTGAATGCTTGAATTTTTGAATATATAGACAAATTTGCGACTCTAGATTCACAATCTTTCTCTGACTTCTAGTTAAATTTTTTTGTATTTTTTCTGAATTATGAAGATTTTTATTTATAATGGTAAGATGATGGAGTTATCATGAGAACATGCTTCTGTTTGGCTAATCATATTTAAGTATTGATACATAAATTATGTATTGTTTGTTATGTATCAGGTAAAGGAGCGACATATTCGAGGGTTCTTTTTTTTTTTTCCTTCAAAAATTTCGTCAAGGGACTTCAATAGATAATTCAAAGGAGCATGGAGAAGGGTGAAACCTGACCTCCGCATTACAACACTAGGAGTGAGGGTATATCCTTACTCTCTAACTTATCAAAATAAAAGGAAAGAAAAAAGAAAGGTTGCTTCTGGTCACATAAGCTAACCAAAAATTCTAAAATTTATAAACTAGAAGCATCCATGTATCCGCGGGTTCTAACAATCTAAAATTATGATAATTTTAAAACTCAGGATAGAACATAATTAATTGGCACTCAAATTGCTGAGATTTCTGTACTTTATACTTAATTAAATTCATATTTATTTGGCTTAAATAATTAATCTACAATATTTATTAAATTAATATATCTTGAATTTAATAAATTAACGAACTAATTAACATTCGACAAGTAAACACAACATAATAACTACTTCCAACTATCGACTTCTTTTCATATTTATTTAGGGTAAGCTATAAAGAGGAGAATGCAACGTTTAAGATGTTCGCGTTGCTAATGAGATTCAAATACGTAAGCACTTATTCATTTAAGGTGTCTAAAATTAATTAAAGATATCTAAAATTATTAGGTTATAACAATTAATTATATCAAGAGTGTTTAAAATATATTATTTAATTATTTTGTCTATTATTTATTTATATATACAATATTTTTTTCCAACGAATGGTGTTCAATTAATTATTTATTGTGTTAGCTTTTTTCAATGCTAATTAATAAAATAATAAATATTTTTCTCTTAAAAGTTATGCATACCTTTTTAATTGTTAAAAGTCTGATTGAAAATGAGTAATTTTTAATTTTTAATATATTAAAATTTTAAGCGATACTCATTTTGAGGATTTTATTTTGAATTAAAACGATAATTAAAATGGAACAGATTGGAGTATCTACTTAGCCATGTTTGCACATCGTGTGAGGGAGGATTTTGAAAGAAGATCTCACATTTTAGGTCAAATAGCCTTTTGGAATTATTTGAATGAAATTTTAAATGATGTAGAAAATATGGGATATATATTTACTAAAATATATTATTCATATATATTTTTAAAAATAATTCTCACTTTCTAATATCTATCCCGTCTCTCTCTTTAAATTTCACTTGTCTCTTTCCTCCCTCTTTCATTGATTCTTAGAGATAGAATTTTGAAAGGAAAGGAGTATAAAATTCAAGAAAATAAAAGATATATGTGAGGAAGAAGTGTGTACTAAGCTGAGAATATAATATATCTATTAATATTTTCACTTTTAACTGTTATATTTCGTTTTTTAAAAGTCAATCTGAATATTTTTTAAAGTTAAATTAAATTATATTAATTTGATATTTTTAACAAAGAAAATTAGATATTAAAAAAATATATAAAAGGTACTATAATTCCAATTTTTATATATGAATGTGATGAAATACATAGTAAAATAATGTTATTGTTTGACTAAAAAAATTATGATAATAAAAGTAGACGGATAGTATTTCTTTTATCATTATTTTCTCATGAAAATTGTGCATATATGGGTCCCACTAATTTATTAATGAAAAAAGACCTACGCAGTTTTATTTCTTATTTTTTTGAATTGAAATTTAAGCTCCGTTAATCTACCATATTATTCATGTCATGTGTCTGACATTTTATTTATAATTAATTGAATAGAGAAAAATCATGTTAAGTTGCCCCGCAAGAAAATTTACCTAACACAATAATTTATAATTCATTCATAAATATCGTATTCAATCAAACATCGTTAAATAATTGAGACGTAGACATACAATATCTATGTCCCTATAAGTGGTCCAATTGGAATAATGGGTATTTTGCCAAGGAATGTACAATGAGTTGTCCAAGCAAGGTACACAATCAAAGAGTCTAAAGACAAATTTTAAAAAGAGATTTTAATTTATTTATTTATTTAAATCATATAAAATGTTATTGAAATTTAAGCTTTTTAGATGTGAACATTAATTAATGATTTACTATAACAATTTCATATTGAAGAAAGATTATTTTCATATTTATAGGTTATAAATTAATACAATTTTTAATAAAAAAATATAATAGAAATTTAAAATAATAGAATTTTGATAAATTAATACAATGACATCAAAATAATTATATGATGACGACTTGTTGTAATGCTTAAAATCTTAAAGAAAACACCAAAATTTTTTTTTACATATATACCATAAAATAATAACAGATGCATATTAGAAAAAGAATACCACAATAAATTATTTTATTTCTCAATTGTTGTATTAGAAAGTAAAACATTATTGTATTTTCCCAATAATTTTTTCTTCAAATTTAACAATATATAGGATTTTTCTTTAAATTTATATATGTGTACATATATACATATATGTGTACATATATACATATATATGTATATATATACATATATACATATATATATATACATATATACATATATATATACATATATATGTATATATATACATATATACATATATATGTATATATATATATATACATATATATGTATATATATATATATGTATATATATATATACATATATGTGTATATATATATATATATATATATATATATATATATAATGAGGCTCCCAAAAAAAGTTAGGGCCCAATTATTATTTTTTCGGTGTTCGAAATTCGCATTGGAGCTTCGATTAAATTCGGATCGTGCACTGCAGGTCTATTCGAGGGTGACACTCCCAACATAATTTTCTCCATACACAGGGCTCGAACCCGAAATCTTTGATTAAGGGTAAAACACTCCCACCATTGTACCATAACCAATGTTGGTGCCCAATCTTTTAGTTTGCTTTAGTTGTTTTATACTTCAATTGTCCAAGGAATGAGCATAAATTCTTAGAAGGAATCCAATGAGTTGTCCAAATCTCCAATATTTACTATCTATGACTAAGTAGGTGTTCATTTAGATTTTAAATATTTTTTATTTTATTATAATTTGAATGGAAGATCAAATTGCATTTTACTTAAACTTTATTTTAAAGAATATTTAAAATAATATTCATATTTAAATATAACTAAATGAAAAGCGGGTTGGAAAATAGGTTAAGTTACTTTTCAAGACAACTTTTAATTAAATTTTAAAATTTTCATAACCAAATATTAATTTTCTAATAAAGTAAAAAAAGTATTCTAAAAAAAGTAAAATATTTACTATCAAAATTCAAAAGAATCCTTAATAATTCAGAAACACTATATAGTATTATACTTAGAAACTTGAATCTCAACTTCACTTAATATAATTTTTCAATAAATTTATGATTAAACGTTAGATAGATCTACTCTAATAGATGGTAGGGTATATTTTACGTACTATAATGTTCATGGTTTTCTTCATAGGCCACCTAACTTTTGGATTATTTAGCTAATTTTTATTAATTATGTGTCTGTTTTAATTTAAGTGAAATTATTTATTTTTTAATTAATTAAAAATTAATATGTTTTTATATTATGTGTTTTTTTCTTTTCTATTTTTGTTAACCTTTTTTTAATCAAAAATAAAATTTTCTTCTTTTACTCGTCTATTCTGTCAAATCCTCCAAAAGGTTATTTCCTTTCAATCTAATCTTATCATTAAGTAACTATGCAATACAATAGTAGTCAAATTCTAAGTTTCAAATCATACTTAATAGAGATAATTTAGTAAAAGAAATTTTGATGAATAGTTTACTAAGGGTGAGTGTCATGTGTCAACATGAATCAAGTAAAATAAAATCGAAAGAAATAATTTCACCTTAAATTTCAACGTTATCTTTGATGAGATGATTTAAAGCCATAAGCTTTTGGTAAAGGAGTCTGAAAAATATTTTGATTTTGATCAAAATTGTTGTTACGCTATCAAACGTTATGAAGAATTTTTTATCTCTGCATTATTTAATAGTATATTTTAAAGGTATATATGTGTCTACTTGAACACGTTACAATTTATATTGATGCAATATTTATGGTGTCCATGTAGATACATATATTCCTTTAAAATACATTATTAAATAATGCAGAGAGGTAAAATGTCATCCATAAAATTTGATATTATAATTGCAATTTCGATCAAAGTTAAAATATTTTTACAGACCTTTTTCCCTAAATTTTTCTTTCATTTCAAACTCTATGCTCAACCAAACACCACCACATAAACCACATAAACTGAGATGTAGAAAGTGTTAATCCTATGTTTAGAATTATATATTGAAAACAAAAAAAAAATTAACATTAATTAAATTTTAAGCTCAATTAGAAAAGTGTGTTTCTTAAAAAATTTAATTCCCTCGTAACTATTGAAGGTTTTAGGTGCAAATAGTGTTTCAACAAATTCAACAAAAAGTAGCAAATCACATTGACCCTTATTCTCAAATGATACTCTTTTTGGTGCATATAAAAAGGTATTTTTTTTTTCTTAGTTCTCATTTACACATTAAAAAGTCTAAGTATGCTGAAACACATGCATAACAGGAAAAAAACTTATTCGCATCATGTGTTCATATTAAGTCAATGCAATTTTCATTATTATGTGATTTAATAAAGTAAAATGAACAATAAATTTCAACACATGACATGCATGTGTTGGATTGGTGTAAACACCCGGTGCAAATAAGTTTTACCCCAAATATTTTATTAGCAAAAATAATTAATTACATATAAATTAGTAGGATTTTCTATAAATTTTTCATAGTGAATATAAATAAGATATACTCAGTCAATAGAAAGATTTAATGTTTTGAACTGTTGACCTCTGATGTTCATCTTAACAACACAAGTGACGAAATTAACCCTCAATCATCTTAATTTTCATTGGTTGGTAAAACATCTATTTTTAAGAATAATAAACTATCAAGGGTATAATACGAAGAATATTATAATTTATGCATTGATTTTATGAAAATGACTAGTATTATAGACAAACTATTTATATTAAGGATAACATATAAAGAAAGTACAGAATACTCCCTCCGTTCACTTTTATTTATTATAATTTCCTTTTTTAGAGTCAAACTATCCTTATTATACTAAAACTACCTAACCTAAGTAATTCTTCATTCATACCAAAAACATGGCATGTATAGTGGTCCATGTTTATTTAGTAGCACCCTAGAGCTATTAATGTCTATATAAAGGCTACAACATCCTAATATTTTCTCATCACAAACATTCTTTCATAACATTCATTGCTATACCAAAGAAGAAATATGGGTTTGAATGGCAAGTTGGTTGTTTCGATGGAGGTTATGTGTGGAGGACACTTGTTTCATGACCTTTATCAAACTAATTCTCACCATGTAACCAATATAAGTTCAGATAAAGTCCATCATTTTGATATTCACGAAGGTGAAGATCTAAGAGCTGGTTCAATAATTGGCTGAAATATACCCATGGTAAGACTCATAACGCAATAATTTTGTGGATTATTTGAGGGTTTTTTGAAAACTTTTATTTATTTAAAAATAGCCTTGGAACACCGTAGAAATCATCATTGATACTTGTATTACGATATAATGTCTATATCATATTCCGATGTCAAGTTTTATAGTATATTTCATCAAACATTTAAAAAATAAAAAATGCTTCTTATATTTTTTTAAAAATTACTTATTTAAAAAAAATTAAAATTAGGATAAAAAATTAGCATGTGACTTAAAAGTGTTGTCCACTTTCCTATGGGAAGGGCATGATTATAGTTTGGAACATTTTACATGCCCCTTCTTTTCATATTAGTAGAATTATTTTATTCTTCTATTTTTATTATTACATGTGGCACTCTTTGCTTCGATTATCATAATGTTTTGTTGTTATTATTATTCTTTTTCAATAATTTTTACATAACTTCTTCACCGTTATATTTTCTTTTTAAGGTTGTTTTAAAATATTTTATTGACCAAAGTATATAATAATTTATCAGAAACAATTCTTCTATTTTCATAAGATAAATAGGGTTTGTATATACATTACCCTCTTCGTATCTTATTTGTGATTTTACACGATGTTATTGATGAGGTATTTGACCAAACTTTTAAGGAAAAACAAGTGATTTAGTTTTGAGTGATATCAAAAGTTATTTTTCAGAAGCAAGAAATATTAGGTTTTCTCCAAAAATATTTCTAAAATATTGGTCAAGCACAAAATAGTTCTCCAATATTGACAAAAGTATTTTAAAAATTTGTAAGTCATACACAATTACTTTCTTAAAAAGTATATTTTTTTAAAAGTAATTCTGATAAACAACACTTTTCAAAATAAGCCATTTTTGAAAATTTGCAGGGCCAAACATGCTATTAGTCATGTAATTAATCATTGAGATACTGTTGATAAAAAAAACAATTTTCACAACAAGAAAATTTTAAGAAATTAACCAAACATGCTATTGGTTATATAATTTATGGTTATTGATGATAAACTTTAGTAGCTTAATGTCAATTTACATCACAAAGTTTTAACATCTTTCTTCCATCTTTTTTCCATAAGTTTCTAATTCAGTTAAACAGTATCACGTAAATTGAGACGAAAAAAATATACTTTAGGATGAATGAGATAGGATTAACATCTTTCTTTTTCGAAACTTTTTTTATAAATGAGTGCAGATGGAAAAGTTAAGGTTACTAAGCAACTGATTGAAGCCGTTGATGACGAGAAGAAATCAATTACTTGGAAAGTTTTAGAGGGAGATACGTTAGAATTGTACAATTCCTTCACTATTAGTGCATCCTTTGAAGACAATTGGGCCACATAGACATTTGTGTATGAAAAGAAAACTGAAGACACACCAGAACCCGTCACTCTCCTGAGTTTTATGATCGATATTACTAGAGATTTAGAGGGTCACCTCCACAAGATTTAAATGATCGAAAATCTCATCGGAAATACCTCGATGCATCGGTTCCTATCGTGATATATATATATATTTATTAACTTTGTTTGTGTGATGAATTTTAAAAATATTGGCTTGTCTTAAAGCATATAAAATAAATAGTATTGTATTGTATGGAAGTATTTCTAATTATTATTATAAGTAGGTCAAGATATTGTGGACTGTTACAAGTTTTAAATTTATCTATATAGTACCACAATGTATTAATGTATGTTGTACTCATTCCAGTTTGTAATAATAAAATAATTTTAATAAATAAGAAAATCGTAATTAATTTTTTTATTCTCAAATTTGTATTGTTTGAAAACATATGTTTTTGATGTGTCATGCATTAAAGATACATGACTATATTCAGTGGCGGCTAATATAAGTTTCGATTTTAATTAAATTTGATATTACGATGAAAAATATGAATATTTGTATCAAAAATATCAAATTTATAAACTTTTAACTTTTAATTATAAAAAATAACTGATTTAATAATTAATAAATAAAATATAAATATTAAACTCATCAAATTTAAATTTTTTAGTCATAGTTGAATGTAGTTAGGTCAAACACACGTTTAATGGAATGTATAAGAATGATGTTGAATATAGTATACCAGTTATGCTGATATTAGCAATATTTACATTAGCTATATTGAGATTATATTTCTTACGATATTTTATTTTGTGTATTAAAAATAATATGCATTGCATGATTTTCTAAAACTAATATTTGTTACAAAAATATCTTTCACTAATATTATGAAAAGAATGTGAAAAACATTTTAAAGACATTATGTCTTTCAACATGCGTAATGACCTAGTCGGTCATTTTTAGAAATTTTCGTAAAATTATCGTTTTATCTCTCTCGATATTGGTCCTGAGTCATTGTTATATGAGTTTTGAAATTGATTTCGAGTTTCAAGTTAAAAGTTGTGAATTTTAAGAATCTTCAAATTTGAAGATCTAAAGTTGTCAAAAAGTAATTTTTCGTATATTTTAGAGTTTCGAGTGTCAGAATGAGATTTTGTTGATTTCATCAATTTTGAATTGTGGAGATTGATCTGAGGGAGTTGTCAGTTTTAGATTCGGAGTTGTTTTGAGTATTTGAGGTCCTAAGATAAAAATTTATTGAGATTTTAGCCTTTGGCTTGACTTTGCTCAACATTCGGAGTTCAGATGCTCGGATCGAAAAGAGTTTCGTTGAACCTTATTCGCATGCGAATTGACATTTACATGGTATTTAACAACTTTCGTTAATAAGAAGGGTACATTTGACCCAATAGTTTGACGGAAAGGGTAATTTTGAGCCGAAATATAATTTAAGGGTAAATATGAGCTATTTCGGATAGCTTAAGGTATTTTTGACCATATTCCTGTTTAGTCTGTATGGCAGTGGAACCCTATTGGCATGCAATGTGGTATCCACATGGCATTTAACAACTTTCGTTAATAAGAAGGGTACTTTTGACCCAATAGTATGATGGAAGAGATAGTTTTGAGCCGAATTATAGTTTAAGAATATATATGAGCTATTTCGATAGTTTAGAGGTATTTTTAAGCCTCTTCCGTTAAAAAAAATACGCTCAACTATAGTGAGGTAAGTAAATGACAGTCAACTATATATCTTTCGTTAAGAAAACATATGAGATATATAAATTAAAAGTTACTTTTTATGAATATATATTAATTCTTAAGTTGTTTTTATATAATTTCTAATTTCTTAATTTCTTATTCAAAAGTCTTAACCCAAAAACAAAGTGATTGGACAATATATTGTCTTGCCAGCTTGTAGATCAATGATTATTTGGATGACTTAAATTTTGATTCGTCCAAAATAAGGTAAGTTGGTTTTTAATTTTATTTTTTTATTATTTTCCATCCAATGTTCGATATCCATATATTAGAGTTTGATTGAATTTAAATTTACATAGAAAAGTTTCACATTGAGGGGATAAAGCGTATCTTACAAAGATGACTCCATACTCAAGGGGCTCGAACCTGAGACCTTTTGATTAAAGATAAAGAAGTACTTATCACTCCAACACAAGTCCACGACCGTTATTATAGCTAAGTTGGTTTAGTTGATTTTACTTTTTAACTACCTTCAACTTTTCTATTCAATGTCGCTATGATTGTGTCCATCTCTAATTATTACTGCAAATGACAACTCTCATTATTACTGGAAATGACAACTCAATTTGCCTTAATGATTATTTGAATAAGGACAAATCAACTTATATGATTTTATAGCTATTATCCGATATTTATATTGAAGCCTGATTATTTTAAATTTATGATGTAAGAGCTTTCTAAAAAAAAAAAAATTATACCGTAAGTTCGAACACAAAATTCCTGATTAAAGAAAGAGTAACATCATTTGATTTACTAAATTTTGTCAAAAAACTTTATACCTTAAGTTCGAACATAAAATTCCTGATTAAAGAAAGAGTAACATCATTTGATTTACTAATTTTTGTCAATTTTTTTTATTTTTCTAGTGTATGGATTTTACTATTTTTTTCCCACATAAACAAATGAAAAGGACATTGATTTTCTTGTTTATAATTTTCTCTTCTTCCTTTGCTTATATTAGAAAATCTAAAATGGACCTTAACAATGATAATGTGAATAACCAACTAAGAATAAGCTTGAATGATATTTTTGGGATTAAAGTAAGTGATAGTTTGCTCCTAGGTTATGATTTGTTTTGACCCGTTCAATTTGACTTAATCTGCTCATTTTTTACCTCTAGTTCATATCTACTATTTTTATTGCTATTTCGTGAATATTTACATATGTTTTGCGTAAAAAATATTGAATCCAGATGAAGTCAATATTGATCAACACTCTACATTCAATATAACAATTGAAATATTTTACAAAAGTTATATATGTAGCAATAATAATACATATGTATGAGCATTTATAATCAAAACACTCCATATAATTACCGACTAAAGATTTCATCGACTCTGAATAAAATGACATCACAAATAGAGGATCCCAATTAATCTTACAAATTTGTTGCAATACTATAGTAGAGTCAAGAGGGCTAATCTGATGAATTAACAATAATACTTGGGCTGAGCCCAACCCAGAAAGCAACACATTTTCAGAAACACTAATATAAGCCCATAATTTTTCAGTATTCTGGGTGCATGACTAAAATCACATACCATTTTAAAAAGTTACGAAACTCTCTTTTCGGATACATCTTTATCCTTTTATCGATATATGTAATGACCCGAAATTTTTTTTTTTTTTTTTAAATTTTTGAACTATTCATTTAACTTTAATTAATTAGTTGATGGGTAATTGTAGATAATTAAATTAATTGAAAGTTAGTGGAGTAAATTGATCATTTATTTAAGACCCTATACTATTTGGTCCATATAAATAAAAATAAGAGAATAGAATTTGTCACTTTCAATACCTAACTAATTTAGAAAAGAATATAAGAGATAGAAGAAGAACGTGAAGAAGAATACGTTGCGGCTGATGAAAAACAAAAGGAAAAATCTCGAAGAAATCAAGTAAGTGTTATTCGATCTAATTAGGTTAATTTGTTTGGGTGTTATTGTTTGAAAGTTTAAGAAAAAGACAAAAGAGTTGTCATTAATATTGTTGGGCGTTGAACAGAAAGCAAAAGGGAATTGAATTGGGGATAGATGTTCAAGGTGAGTCATTTAAATAATATAATATAGTTTTTAATAGTATAATGTAATGTATGATTTAATTAGCCAATTAGCATGTGGCGTGGATGAGTGGTAACGAAAAATTCCCATCAAATGGCTTTCTGTCACTACTTGGGTTTGTCTCTTTCCGTTATTATTTTTACTATAACATGATAATTCCAAGTTTTGATATAATGAGATAGGTAATTAATTATTAAGTCTATTATATTATATGAAAATTGTTAGGATGGTATTACTTAGAGAAATTGATATTTAATCCTAGGCTTGAAACTTAGAAAATATGATGATTGAAATGTTAATTGGCATCAAAATTGGGAGTTGGATTATAAATTCAGATAAGTTTTGGGTCTAAGCTATACCTATGGTAATATGAGTGTTGTTAGTTCAAAATCTTATTGTGATTATTAATGTGAATAGATTGCTTTGAGTTTGGAGTTAAAGAAAATGGGAAGGCTCGAGTTTCGAAGTGAATTCTTGACTGATTGAGGCAAGTGGATCTCTAAACCCTTGCTAAGTGTATGAAATGCGTGTATTTCCTTGTGGTATATGTTTGGGAGTAATGGGACTTGGTGATGGGTTGACTTGTCCACATTGATTAATTCTAATGATGAAAACAAAGGGTAATAAAAGGCAATGTGAATAATTGCTTGTGTGTGATGTGTTGATAATAAAGAATGGTTTGAAAAGTTTGTTGAATTATTGTTGATGTTGTTGTAAATTGTGCAGTGTTATGAAAATGGTCATATCCTCTTTATTTGTGTGAACATGTCATTTGCAATATTTTAAGACGTGGTTGTGATAAGTGTTATGTGCATTGAGAAAGAATGAGAACTTAAAGAGGATGTACCATTTCGAGGGACGTATCGCGCGCCGCGATGGATACTATATTTTGAGGGACGTATCGCGCGCCGCGATGATTACTATTATCGAGGGTCGTGTCGTGCGCCGCGACAGATGCATGGACAGATATGTCCCCCATGGGTCCCGGACTGAGAGACAACGGGTGTGTATCACTAGGTCAGACATGCATCATTATACTTGACATTGCATTCCATTGCATTACACGTACTTATCATTAGTGAACTTGATATTGTGTTTTGCTGATCTTGTGATTGCCTTTTTGCGGAACTTGTGATTTTTGAATACTGAGCTTGTTATTGAGGATATGTAATTTGTTGAAGTGTTGTTGTTGAGGATATGTAATTTGTTGAAGTGTTGTTATTGAGGATATTTAATTTGTTGAAGTGTTGCTATTGAGGATATCTAATTTGTTTAAGTGTTGTTGTTGAGGATATATAATTTGTTAAAGGGTTCTTGTGATGGATATGTAATTTGTCTAAGTGTTGTTGTTGAGTTAAGTGCTATGTAAACTGTGAGCTGTTAGGTTGGGCTGATGTTTATGCAGGTTGTAGTTGTGGAGGTTCGGTTGGGGGTGGTAGGAGTACCCGTATTTCATCCGCTTAACTTGTGTTTAGAGGTTTACTTGATGAGTACCGTGTGGTTTGGTACTCACCCCTTGCTTCTACAAAATAATTTTTTGTAGGTTACTAGCCCGGACCTTTGTGATATATTGTCTTCTTTTCCGAGGCTTCTTGGAGATTTGTGAGGTAGCTGTTTGTCATCTCAGCAGACCTTCTTACTGCTATTTATGATCTTGTTCTACTCTAGAAACAATATCATATGAGACTTATAATTTCTTTTGAATCAATTGTAATACTATAGAGGCTTGTACACGTGACAACCAGGTTATGGGGGTATAATTTAAGTTGTAGTAAATTTTCCGTATTTTATTGTATTAGTTGTATTTTAGGCTTACTTGTCTTGGTGGGATAAGACGAGTGCCATCACGTCCAATTTTGGGTCGTGACAATACATATCTCTCCTCTTAGATACATCTTTATCCCTTCTCGAATACTTCCATCCCCACTCGGATACATCTCTATCACCTCTAGGATACATTCATATCCCCTCTCGAATACATCTCTCTCTTCTTGGATACATCTCTATCCCCTTTTGGATACATCTCTATCCCCTTTTTTTATATATCCCTCCCCTCTCGGATGTATCCATATACCCTCTCGGATACATCTCTCCCATTAATTGTATTATTTGCGATCTGTGAGCTATGTATTTGCAGGTTTCCTGATGTATTCGAGATCCAATAATTTTAGAGAATTTTGTAATGTGGAAAAAAATAAAAATAGAATGTAAGTAAATCTTAACAATGTGAAATTTTATGAAATTTCTATTTCTTTTGAAGAATAAGAGGTAGTTAATATTTGTTTGAGAAAACTGCATAATTAGTCATACTTCACTATCATATATTATTATTACCTATACTTTTAAAATATTATGTATTTTACCACTAATTAAGAGTTACTTATGTATCTTAATCTTAGATAAATGTATATTTTTCTACCAGATATATACACAAAAGTAGGAAGAGAGGAGATCGAGATTGAAGAGGGAGGCAAACTTGATTCGTATGTATCCTAGATACATGTGAATCACACTAGATACATGTCTGGGAATGGTGAGCGAGATGGGAGGGAGGTGAGCGAGATTTTCTATGTATCCAAAATAAATGCGAATTCATTTAGATACAATGTATTTAGAACAAATTACATCTAAAGTTGACTTCATGTATCTAAGATAAATATATCTTGACGTATTTAAAGGCATCAAAATCTAATAAGATACGTAATATTACAAATTAGAATATGTCTAAATATTTAACTCCTAAACTAGTTGGATTTATGTAAATTTCCTTTTTTCTTCTATGTAGAATTTGTTGTAATTTTGAAATCAAGGTGTTTCTAAAGCATTTTGATTTCCAAACTTAAATACTTTGTTGAAAATATTCCTTTTGGAGCTATAATTTCTATAGTTTTTTCCATATTCAACTTTCCTAACCCTTTTTTTAGGGTATATTCTGTACGAAAGAGGTAAATCGCACCTACCCAATATGTTATTTGCAATTAGGGGTGTTAAGTGAACATGTTTGGTTAAAATTGAAGATGACAAAATAGATTTAAATAAAAATTGGGTTGGGTCCTGACCCATCCAAGTATGAGTTGAGCTCAAATGGGTTAAAAGACAAGTTGGGTTTTAACCGGCTCAATTTGATCCGATTAATCTCAACCCTACTCCAGCGCTCCTCAATTCCATATCTACTACTTAGTTAAGCCCTTAATTACTTCTATATCGTAGAACTGCCATTCTCTCGTTTTATAGTCTTCAAATCTTGTAAAGAGGAAGTTAGGAGAGGATTCTAAACAATTCAATCGAGACGAACAACAAAAAGAGAAAGAATACCTTTCTTAGCTAGCCTAGTGTGCCATAAACCTATAAGAAACAAGAGCCAGATCGAAGACATTTCTTTCCTACTTTTATACCCCTCTCTTCTTAGTTGCTCTTCTTTCTAGGGAACTAATGATCGTAGACCGCTGACCCGATAAATCACCTAACTTTGTGTAGCTGAAAATTGCCAAATCGTATTATTAATTTCAATCTCGATTACAGAAAATTTAAGAAAAAAAGTTACTAATGAATAAATAAACCTTAGAATATAAAATAGATAGTATTGCATGCTTCAATATAAGAACATACATTACATCAATGCAAATAAAGAATCTTAAAACAAGTTGAAATTAGAGATTAAATTGGTCTTCAATCTCAAATGAAGATTCTTTTAAAATGGATTAAGGCTTGAATGGATTGAGATTGAATCCAATTGAAATTATCTTGATCCCAATCCATAAAATTTTGAACGAACTGGCCGAATTACCTATATTTGAGCTCATTTTAACACCCTTAGGCATGACCATAAAATAAATAGTACTAATTATTTCTCCAATAACTTATTAAACACTAAAACCAACATGAATTGTGGTGCAAATATGAAACTGTTCTATCTTTGATAAAACGTTTCGAATTTAAATTTCGTGAATGAAGAAAATCATATCGGGAGTTTCACCCAGAGTAAACACTATAGTGTGTAATCCGAATTTAGCTGAGGCTTTAATGAGCTCTAAACAAAAAGAATAAAAAATAAAAAAGAGCTAGTATTTGAGAATCGTCATTGTTGGGCTCGTGCATATCATCAATAGTTAATAATGTCTGCCATTTCACTATTATTAAATAATTAATTGATCTATCATAATCCTAACTATAAAAATAAAAAGTATTTCATCAACATCTACTTCCATTAAAAAAAAATGATTTCTCCAACTAATTGCCTCCATTATTGTATATTTTATGCAAATTAAAAACATTGTTAAGTCATTCATATTTATTTTTGGTAGTAATAAATTGAAGTATCATTTTCTTTTTTTATTTAGGGTAGTTAGCCCATATCTTGATATGTCGGAGCCATCTAGATATAATATTATCTTTGGAAGAAAAAAAATATTATCTAAGATAATTTCCCTTCTATTTTTTTTTATTTTATAGTTGAATAGTATTTAAAAAATAACACTATAAGTATTCTTTTGGAATTCGAAGTCAAGATCTTGACATTAAGGATAAGAGAATTAATCTTATCAATCACATTATATTTCTCGATGGTGTGAAAAACATAATATTAAGATATTAAATAAATAAAGTCGAAGGCAGATTCAATATCTGATTTATTTATTTTTTATCTTTGATGTTCTTATTAGCATTTATGAATTTATTGAACTTTTAACATCATAGTTTTGGAATATAACAACTTTTTGGAATATAATATTTTTTTAAAAAATATAGGAGTAATAATTTTTCCCATATTTATTTATAATATATGTGTCTAGAGTATTAGGTTCAATTATTATTTTTTCATAAATGTGTTATGTTGTTAGGTCAATCATAAATATAATATCTACCAAAAATGGTTAAACCATACTGAATTATTTAATATGTAGGGAATGGCACCTCCGTTTGGTTACATCATCGCTCAGGGGCGAACCTAGAAATCGACATATTATTTTATCAAACTTGATAATGTTAATTGATTTTTTTTATTGATATCGCCAAAATTTAAAAAAAAAAATAATTTAAAAATTAAGTTATATTACACCTAATGTCCTTATCCTGATATTTAAAAATTATAAAATTCAAATTTTAACCTTAGAATTCGACTTTTATATCATATTTATCATCGTTTAAATACATATAGCTACTACTATGATCCACGTTGACTCAGGAAACTTCAATAATTTCCTTTTAGGTTATAGTTCCATATTTAGGCCAAAAAGTATAAGTACGATATTAATTAGTGTTGTGGTTTATGAAATATTTTATTTTTTTGAAAGAAAAATATGAGCTTAAACGTCTGTTAGTTCTTTACAGGGGCGGACCCACATGGTGTCCGCCGGGTGCTCGAGCATTCATTAACTTCGTTACGAAATATATATGTAAAAATTGATAGGTATTTGTATAAAGTTAACATAGAGCACCCAATGAATAAATGATATAGTTGACCGATTGGTTCTTGGATGGGTAGTTAAGACTCTTTTAGTGTTGTTACCAAGGTTCAAATCTCATTGTTAACACGTATTTTTTACATTATCAATCTATCCTCCATCATATATATCACATATAAGAAAAAATAATGTAACCAAAGTATCCATCTAAAAAAGGCAATAAATATGCAATATCAACATCGAATGTTATTTTTATTTTTATTTTTATCCCCTTCGTAGGAGCTCACACTTTTTCTGCTCTACTATGGTGACTCGAACTCACAACCTTTAAAGTTGAAAGTGAGGAATACTCGCTTACCATCACAACAATTCCCTCTTATAACTATTACAATTAATTAATTATCATTAATAATTTTTTTTTAGTAATAAAAAATTAAATCCTCGCGTATACCACTTCTGAAAGTTCAAAGGTGCCTAGTAGGGTAACAATAACAAATCAAGTGAAATTCCACAGAATCTAAAGAGTTTGAGAGAATATACGCAAATATTATCACGACTAAAAATAATCTATTTTTTGAAAGTTATATAATATTGTTTCTCCATAGATTGAAGTTCTAAAAAAATTGAATGAATTTTTTAATTTCATTTACCAACTCCAATTAGTGTTAGAATAAATAATGTAAATCAATTATTGTGATGGACAACTTATGTCTGTGAATCATGTGGGATGATATTTTACAAATAAGTCCACCGGCCACCACATGAAATAGCACGAAACGTTGGTCAATATTCGATTTTGTTTGGTTATCTTATTTTTTTTCGTTCGTTTAAAAATAATATTTTTTATTTTTGATAATTTTCAATTTTTTAGATGACATATTTAAGTGATAAAATTAAAAGATATTTATTATATTCAATATACCTTTAGCTTAAGACACTATATTTTTATTTATTTTATAATTTTATGTCAAATATTATAAAATAAAATAAATAAATTGATATATATTATATTTAAGTGATAAAATTAACAGATATTTTATTATATTCAATATACCTTTAGCTTAAGACAATATATTTTTATTTATTTTATAAATTTTTATGTCAAATATTATGAAATAAAATAAATAAATTGATATATATTAGAAAAATATAAATTTATTTGGTCTGACAGGAAAAACTGAAATTACTAACAATTGTATGCGTCTTTATCGCATGGGGTTGCTCCTCGAATGGGGTCTTAGGTTGCAAATCGATATTAATCGAACTTCAATATTCATATCAAATATTAAGTGAAAATTAAAAAAAAAAAATAAAAAAATATCTTATAACATACGAATTTAGAGGGACTCAAGAATTTTTCGTTGGAAGTAAAAAAGATTGGAGTAACATTACAAAGAGCATTATTCATGAACAGAGCTAAATTAGAATTTTAACTTTATAAATTTTAAATTTTGTAATAACGATTTTAAGTGATAATAATTGAGTTATAAATCTACAAACGATCTATAATTATGTACTTGTTCAAGAAAGTATATGTTAGAGGATCTATGAAGGGTAAACTTAGCAAAATTTTATAGCAGTTTGAATTTTTATATTATATTATATTATATTATATTATAATGTATAGACATGAGTAGTGATTTGCATGCGTTTGAGTGCTATCCTATTTCTTTGATTATATACAAATTAATTATCAATAGGTAATAAAAATATATATAGTTACCAAAAAAATAAAATATTTAATTGGTCACATGATAAGTTTAGATATTCTATAGTTTATTGATAATATAATCCAAGGGCCTAACCAACAAAAATTTATTTGAACCTTCAGGTACTTGAGCTGAGTTTTTACTGTATTTATTATATATAATACTATATGTTTTTTAATATTCGATATGATATTTTGGTACTTATAAAATATATAAAAATATTAAATATGATATATATAAGTATAATTACATATACAATTAATGTATATAATTACAAATGCTAACGAATTAATTAATTAGTATTTGTACAAAATTGATTAATTTTAGATGTTGAAATTTCGACTATTCTATTTTAATTGAAATAGTTTTCAAATAAAATTATTTTTCTTTTGAATTGAGAACTTTCATAAAAAAAAAAAATGAAATCAAACAATGATGATTACCAATCTATTATATAACAAAACATTAAAATCAAACTACCCTATTTTAATTGACATATTACTTTTGTGTAGATAATTAACTAAGGAAATTATTTACATTTTATTTTGAATATTCCTATAAGGTTTTTATACTTATAGTATGGAAAAAAATAGAAACATTTCTAAGAAAAATAAAAATTAAGTTGCAGCCGAATAAATTATGATTATAACTTTATTATTTAAAAAAATTAAAAGCAAACTTAAAACTACTAAATCATACCAATATAAAGTGTTATATAGTACTTAATTATTTAATATTTTAAAAATTAAAAATATTTAAAATAAAATATTTTAATGCATATCATGCTCACCTCTATGCACGTAAAGCATCTTCCTAGTAATCATCATAATTAATATCCATTATTGCTCTCGAAAACATGTACCATTTTTATTTTCGAATCCATAAAGAAGAAAAGCAAAAATAATTTTTTTAATCGATATTTTTTGTTTATTTTTATTTATTCAATATAAAAAAATAATTTTATTCTCTATATTAGTTATTCCCGTTTTTAAAAATTTATAAATCATAATTAATATCCATTATTGCTCTCGAAAACATGCCCCATTGGTGAAATAATTCAAATCCACAAAGAAGAAAAGCAAAAATATTTTTTTGTTGGTCATCCTGACGTTTTATTATATATATTTAATCCATTATTTCTATTTAATATTTTAAAATAAAAAAAATTCGTCTATATTAATTGTTCTCTTTATTTTTATTCATATATCGTTCTTATTAAAAATAATTACACTAATTATCATAATTAGTATCCATTATTGCTCTCGAAAACAAGTCCTATTGGTGAAATAACTTTTGTATATATATTTAATCGATTATTAACTGTTCATTGTAATTTATTTATTCAATATTTAAACAATATTTTTATTGTCTATATTAATTATTCCCTTCGTTTTTATTTATATATCATCCTTAGATGTATCTTGCGTCCCTTTTTATTCCCTAATAATATATTTAGAGAATTAATAAGATATTTAGTATACTTTCATATTTAATTGTATAAATTATGTTTTGGGTTTTATTATCAAAATTACTCATACAAACAAATAATTATAGTTATATTTCTTAATTATTCAAACATAACATTATATATGCCTAAAAACTATTTCTTACTTCATAGATAAAGATTTACTTGTTCTGTTAGTAAATTCATAATTTTAATTTAAAAAGATCAAAATATCATAATATTATAAAATTTAAAATAGATTTAGGTTGCTAATTTAGAGAGTAAGGTATCTAAATTTATTACTCCCTTCGTCCGGTATTGTTTGTTATGTTACGCTTTTCGAAAGTCAATTTGATTAATTTTCAAAGTTAAATTAAATCACATTAATTCGATATTTTGAACAAAAAAAAAGTAAATAATTTAAAACTATATGAAAAATACTATAAATTACAATTTTTTGCATATTAATATGATAAAAAAATATATCTTAAAATGTTAGTTAAATTTTTTATAGTTTGACACTAAAAATAAAATCATGACAAACAATACCGTACGGAGGGAGTAATTCAGACTAAAGAAGAAGAAAATGCCACTTTTTAAAGTACATTTGTGGGGGAATGAAATGACAACTTTTCGATTTTAATTTTTTACTTATTATTTAAAGTCTACAAATTAAAAAACATTTTGATGTATTTTCTTTTAAATTTTTATTTTACTTATCACTTTTGCTATATTAAAAAAAGACAATGTTTTTTCATATTTTACACTCACCGTTAAATATTTATCTGCTAATCATTTTTCAAGACTTAACACTAAACATCATTAATAGAAATATTTTATTTAAAATACCTATATCAATAATTATTTTTTAAAGGTGTACCAAGTCAAACAGTCACAAGTTTATTAACTTATTCTTAATATTTTGGAAAAAGTGTATGATTTAGTAATTTTTTATTAAATAAAATTTTCTTTATTTATATAAATTTCAAATTAAAAAACATCATTGATGTCCTTTTTCGTTATGTAAAATATTATTTATTTTAAAACTAAACTAAAAATATAAAAATAACACTTATTTAAAATAGAGATAGAAGTAATTGCTTTAAAACTCAGGATAGATATAGACGAAGAGCCGTATTTGTATCGACTACTAAATATAGAGAGAAAAGCAAATGCATAAAATAAGGAAATCATATATTTTTAAAAAATAATGATACATAACACAACTTTGTATCTTTTGGTTTTCATTTTTTTAGAAGATTGTTTTTCCTAATATATTTTCTTTTCAAATCGATTTTGATAGCTTTATTTGAGTCGAGCGTGTATATTTATTTTTAAAAACTAAATAAGAGGAAATGAAGAAAGGCATCACAGAGTGAAAAATTAAACACTTACAAAAAGTTCCGATAATCAACTACTGTTAAGATCTTCAATTGTTATTGTTGTTATATTTAGAGAAAATGCACAAGTACCCCCTAAGACTATCACCAAAATTCTAGAGATCCACCTTAACCCAACTAAGGTCCTATTACCCCCTATTTTAATTTTTTTAAAATTTTGTGCACGTTTTATCTTACGTGACACACTTCGTGACTCCACGCAATTAAAGTGCGTGGAAGAAGATATTTGAATGTCACGTAAGCCAAAAAGGTGCACAAAATTACAAAAAAATGAATTCGGGGGTGGGGGGTGGGGTAATACGACTTTAGTTTAGTTAAGGTGTATGTCTAGAATTTCGATCATAGTCTACGGGGTACTAAACATATATTCCAAGAAGAAATATATGATTTTTTTAATGGTGTGGACATATTGCCCAACTATAAAAGGACATAGAGATTCATGTTAATAATGAACCACAAACACTTCATCTTTGTAAGATTATCATTTGAGAAAATGAGTCTTGAAGGAAAGTTGGTTTCAGAGATAAATATAAAGTGTGATGGAGATGTATTTCATGAGATTTTTAGGCATAGACCACATCATATTTCAACTATGAGTTCTGATAAAGTACAAAATGTGGATATTCATGAAGGTGAATGGGGTACTGTTGGTTCTGTCATATTTTGGAATTTTACCCATGGTAAGTTGCCACCACTTTTTTTTTTACCACTTGAACTTCTTGTTATATTGATCAAAAGTGGATTCCGATTTTAAAGTTTATAAAATTTTATAACGATCTTGAGTTAACATAAAATAATACTTTCAACTTACTTGAGTAGTCCGTAATAATCTATTTACAAATATTATTTTAGATTTTTGATACTGAAAACAACTAATTTTTGAGATTGAATTAGATTGAAGATTCATTTAATAGATAAAAATATAATTTGAATAAATGTCATTAAATTCTATTAATCTACATGTACCTTAAGGTCTAGATCTACCCTTATATTGTCAGCCTCCATTTTATGATGCTTCTCTATGGTCTAAAATAAGTATTGTTTAAGGTTTTTAGCATAAAAACAAAAGATTAATGATTGGTGATCATGAATAAAGATGCATGAATATAAACAATAAGCTTTTTAGCTTTAAATGTATTATATTTTGTAAGTTATGATTTTCATATCTATTATATTTATTATTACAAATTTAGTAAATATTTATATGTAATTTAAGATGTACATTAAAAATACTCGATTCAGATAAATGTGGATCCCCACATGATCACAAAGGATTATTTGAATAAATTAACCTTATTGTTCCTCAAATTACTCTTTATCTCTCCTTAGACTTCTAGATAATTTATTGGTGAAAGGGTTGAGTTCATGAAAGAAAATAATTACTTATGTTCGTATGATTTTGATTTGATCCAAAGTTTAAGAAGTAAAAAAGATATTTTTTAAAAATCTTATGATGTTAAACTAAAGAAACGTATAATTTAGAAAGTCAAATAAGTATAACTTTTTATATACATTTTATTTAAAATTTTCTAACTAAAGCTTGTGTGTATATTATAGATGGGAAGGAAAAGGTTGCAAAGGAAATAATTGAAGAAATAGATGAAGAAAAGAAGCTTGTGAAATTCAAGGTGATTGAAGGAGATATATTGGATTATTACAAATCATTTTACCTCACTGTTCATGTTGAAACAAAGGGTGAAGACAATTTAGTTACATGGATTTTGGAATATGAAAAGTTGAATGAAGATATTGAAGATCCTCACACATTAATGAAATTTTGTCTTGATGTTACAAAAGATATTGAGACTCATCATTTGACAGGAAAATTAGTTTCTGAGATAAATATCAAGTCTGATGGAGATGTGTTTCATGAAATATTTAGGTGTAGACCACATCATATTTCTAGTATGTCACCTAGTTATATACAAAATGTGGATATTCATGAAGGTGAATGGGGCACTGTTGGTTCTGTTATATTTTGGAACTTCACTCATGGTAAGCCTATATCCTAGCTACTCTTTCTAGTCATTCGATTCGATGTTTGATATATACTTACTGACTCAGTTGATCTAGATTCGTGATGCGTTTGGTCCATTAAAGAGAAAAAATGTTTCCTCCGTTTCATGAAGTTTTGAGTTCGAAATCCATGATATGCATTTGAAGTTTATTGTATTATCTTTTTTTTGTTTCAATTTATGTGAAACCATTTAACTGGATATAAAATCTAGGAAAAGAAAAAGACAACTTTCTTGAGTTTGTGATTTGTGATAAGTTTCAGATATCATGATAAACTAAAAAATTGAAAGTTAAATTGTTTCTAAAAATATACTATTCAATAATTGAAGATATGGAAGTAAAATTTTTATATGTAAGTTAATTGTTCCAATAATCAGTACATGTTTTTGTCTTAATTAAACAATAGGTCATAATCTAATCTTATGAAAGCTTAGGCATGTAAAAAATTATAATTACACATAAAAATAAATATATTTTTTTGGATTTGATTGGTTAGATATAGACTTAATAATAAAATAAAGGGTAAAGCTTTGGTTGGTTTGATTAGGTAACTAAATAATAAACAAATAAAAAATACTGATTTTGGATTAGACATATTGGATTGCCACAGTTGGTTAGATATAGACATGATAACTAAATGGAGAAAACATTAGTTAGTTTGATTAGGTAATTAAAATAAAATTGTGACACATAAATTGATATGTTCGATACATTAACCTAATCAAATTTTCAACGATTAGCTATGTTTTTTATGCGTTTATTAATTCAAATCATTTTAACTCGTTCAGATAATAGTATTAAATTCTTACTATATATATCTTTGTTTGTAGATGGGAAAGAAAAGGTGGCAAAGGAAGTAATTGAAGAAATAGATGAAGAAAAGAAGTTGGTTAAATTTAAAGTGATTGGAGGAGATATATTGGAGGCTTATAATTCATTTTATGTCACTGTTCATGTTGAAACAAAAGGTGAAGATAACTTAGTTACTTGGATCTTGGAATATGAAAAGAAGAATTGTAAAGTGCCAGATCCACACACTTTAATGGAATTCTGCCTCAATGTCACAAAAGATATTGAAACTCACCATCTCAATTGATACATAAATATGTATGTCCATATATATTGCTCGGACTTTTAAAAAATATATTGATAATTGTGATATTGTCGTATATGTGAGGATATTTCTAAAGAGTAGGAACAGTGTATTGTGAATGGTTGAAATTAATATGTTGTCTCAAAGTCTTGTAATAAGGTGTGGTGTTATTAATGAGTGTGCTTTGAAATATCTACAATATGTAACAAGAATGAAATAAAAAAAAGGGGGGAAAGTGAGTGAATATGTATTTCTAATATATTTTGTTGTGGATTGAAAAAAAAAATTGTTTTCTTTGATCTTGCAATTGTATATCCTTTTTATACTTGATTTTGATATACTTTAGTTGAGCTGATGGTTTATCGAAAATAATATTTCTACAGTAAGATTTATATGAATGTATTATAGCGATTTTGACTTCACTTATTAGATTATATTGAACATATTGTTCGTATTAAATTTTGATTAATCTAAATTCATGCTATATACTATCCAATTTTAAAAAAAACGCTTCTTGTTAAGACTTTCCTTATTTAGGTCTTAAAATTCAGTCTATATAAATGAAAATGAAAGAATCTTATCTACTCCCTCACATTTCACACTGTAACGATAAATGTTTTTTTTTAGGAAAAAAGGAAACATTGGTTTTTGGTAATTGAGTTTCTTTCTTTGTAAAACTAAAATACTCTTTATAATGGATGATTAAATATTCATGTAAGATATTTTATTTTAATTTTTCGTTCAAGTAAAGATCTTTATATTGTAAAATGTCTATTAAGTAGGCTTGACCTTTCGTAAATAGAGTTAGAATAAAGGCTTGTTACGTCTGATCTTAATTCAACACACTTCTATTAGATATTTAATTGGATACTTTCGTTATTTCTTTTTATTTGTTCAAATTTGATTTTTTACTTATTATGTTTAATAAATTAAGAAAATGTAATAACTTTTTTCCTATTATATCTTTGATTTATTTAGGGAGTTTATGTTTTAAAGGAAAAAAAGGTAGATTCCAATTGAATAAGTATGAATAAAGGATCCATGGATGAAGATAGAAAGTTTATTTCTAATCGTAACTAAATCTTCAAGTTTTTATTTGTAAAGAAGAAAGTGAAGCAAAATAGCTATTAAACGATGACTTTGGTTTACTAGAGACATCAACCCTTTATCTCAGCGAAAAGATCAAATGTCCAATCCATTTATTTTTCTGATATTCAACAGCGGGGAGGATGGCAGTACTGGCAAAGACCGTCTGACGAAAACGTCGCAGGCACGAAGCGTGATAGGCCTGCGCCGGGGGAGCATACCATAGGGAGGAAAGGAAGCCCGGACGGTGGAAGAGCCAGGGGAGGCTAGAACATTTTTTAATGAGTAAATTAATTTTGAAATTCTATCAATTAATAAAAATAAAATGATAAACTCACTATAACAATTATTATTTTCTTAATAAGTGTGTTAAGTCAAAAATAAATAAGTAATCTAGACAAAGAGTGAAAGCCCTGCTATAGTTGGTATCACATAAAATTAGGATTACACTAATCTTCATAATCCAACACAATATTTTATTACAACAAAAATAGTAAAACAATATAGCCCTTATATTACATAAAGCATGTGGAATGACCTAATTACAAGGCTCACTCCAAACACTTTTTTATTATTATAAATTGTGAGTACAGAAAGGGGTACAGAGAAAAGCATTACAATGTGGGAAATCGAACTTTCACGTGAGAGTTCAACTAGTCAACCAACTGGACTATTAAAATTCCCTGCTCACATCAACACTCGTATTATATAATTTAATATATCTATTAAGAAATTATAGCTTATGCAATATAGAATGCATCCTCAGATAATATTTTAGGAATCACCTCAATTTGCAATTTTACTTCACCACACTCCACATTTTGCAACATAAGTGTCATGTCTTGGATTAATTTGCCATTTTCCCATATGATGCAACTTTCCTTAGCCAAGCAATTGTCTCTATTTGGCTGAACTTTGTCAACTTTGACACCATTTGGAAGGTCTTGATGATAGCTCATTTCCAATGCTTTAAGATATGGTTTGATGTCTATTTTTGCTTCACCTATTTTGTCATCTTTACTAAATGTATCTTTGTCATACACAGTCTGAAAATATCATAATCGTCAAATTAAAAAATTATATGTATCGAGAAATATTAGTAACTCAGTTGGTTGACTAATTGAATATGTACCTTCACTACAACAAAAAAGACATTGACGTAATACATAATATCATGACCTTAACTTGACATCAACTGATAACTACGACCAATGGCGGAGCTATAAATTTTTTAAAGGGTGTCTAGAAATAGCAACTTGTTATGTTAAGGGTGTCCAAAATATGTTAATCATTTCGTATATCATTTTACTTGCATATATGCTATTTTTTTTCCGACGAAGGGATTGGACACCCTTGACACTATGTGGCTACGCCAGTGACTACGACCTTTAATTTTGGATGTGCAAAAGTAGACAACTTAAGCTTTCATAAAATTGAACAAATGAGCACATTAGTACTACATGAAAATTTTATGTCATATGTGGCGTCCTATTTATTCAATTTTATACAAGTTCAAGTATCTACTTGTGCAGACTCAAAATATGAAGGCATAGTTATTCGTTAAAATCAAGTTAAAGATCATGTTTAGCTATTATGCCAAAGACATTAGTAATAATAGATTTTCTGTCTATCAACATAAAAATATTTAGCTATAATTAAGATTAATTAGTTTCATTTGAAGAATAAAATTGAGAGAGAATACTCACCAAACCAATTCGAACATTTTGATTTTTCAGTGCAAGGGTCAATTCATCATCCCAGACAGGGTTGCAGTTGTTCTTCTTACAACTAGTCTTCACTTTCTATAAGTCAATTACAGAACATCAGCATAAATAACAGATATTATTTAGATTTTGACATAATGAAACACAAAAAGATGTATTCGTGATTTTAAGTTTATGAATTTCGAATTCAGAACAAGACAAGCTTTTGAGATATATTATTTATATACTTCATTCCAATTTTTGTGAATATAGTCGGATACAGGTGTCCCTGCTAGCATGGTTCAATATATGTTAGAGAGTCAATTAAATTTTAATATGATTTTTAAATATTTAAGTTGTTAATTATTGTGATTTATAGTATTTTTTACATAATTTTAAATAATATATGTTATTCCCCTTTGTCCTAATATATGTATAACATAAAGAATTTCAAGAGTAAATCAAATATTGTTAATCATTGAGATTTACAATACTTTTTACGTAATTTTAAAATTAAATAATACATATTACTTCTTGTGTCCCATTTTATATTGATACCGATAGTTAGATTAATTTTAAAACTTAGTCGAACTTTTTATATTGTTTTTTAAATATTTAAGTTGTCAATTATCATAATTTATAGTACTTTTTATGTAATTTTTAATTATATGTATAAAAAAAGAGAAACAAATTGAACAAAGAATCACCAATAAAATTACACAAATACCCTCAAAGTGCTCAAGCAAGTATATTAACCAGTTGCCTGCTTGAGCACTTGACTTGAAACTCCGTTCTGATTCCGAATAATAGAATTCAGACATGATAGATTCTTATCTCAGGTTAATCAATTCAATGATCGACTTCCTCTTATAATATTGTAAATTTGACTAGACAATGGAATATTAAAAAAAAAAAAAATTGTTTTAAGAACTTATGGTAATAAATATTTGTCTGGTTATAAATAATTTCATCAAAGTAAAATGAGTGTTTTTATTACTAAATATAAAAATTATTATATTTGAACGGACTAAAAAAAAGAGCGACACAATTAATTAGACAAAGAGAATATATAAGTGAACTTTTTAGAAACTTCTTTAAACATAAAAACACATAGTCTAAAACCAAATTGTTGGTTTTGTAACAAGTCCTAAGACATAAAAGCGAAATTTTCTAAAAAGTTAAAATCGTGGATGATCAGGAGTCGTAACTAATAATAATGATATCTTTCATATAAAAATATAGAAGCTCAATCAATATTACCAAAAAATCTATTTAGACATGCTTCTAAAATACGATATATTTGATCATTCAATATGATCAAACTCATAAAATATACAAAACTATTATCAAAGAAGAAGATATTATAACATGTACCTGATCACCCATGGTAACAACAACATAAGGATCACTATGAAATGTATCCTTGAGTGGTAAATTGATGCCTTTGTGTACCCTAATTTTAACAAGTCCCAACATCTTCAAAAATAATTTTGAAAATTTTTCAACTTAATTGGTTTTTGTGCCACCACAATATATCAATATGGCCTTGTATTAATTTATTCTTTTTATCACTTCAGAATAATTCTAGCATTTAATTAGAATTTCAAAAAGAAAAAGGAAATGGGAACTTATGCCATCGGTCCATTATTCACCTTTAAAAGAATCTCTCACTTTCTACTTAATTTTTTTTTGTCTAACAATTTTAGTTGAATTAAATCTTTTTTTTTTAATAATCGATCACTAATTTATAACTAAATGAAATTGATATGAAATTTTGTTATTTAATTATTATAGTTTATTCATAATCAATTCCTAATTATTTTTGTAATAGTGTCTTCAAAGAGAATCTGATAACTTTCTAGAGTTATTCTTGAATAATGTCCTTAGCTAGGTTAGCT
Source organism: Solanum lycopersicoides (assembly GCA_022817965.1). Taxonomy (NCBI): domain Eukaryota; kingdom Viridiplantae; phylum Streptophyta; class Magnoliopsida; order Solanales; family Solanaceae; genus Solanum; species Solanum lycopersicoides. Next base: position 646,639 of record CM040621.1, read on the forward strand.
TTATTCCAAAGTTCACATCTTTTATTAAATAGAAAAAAAATGAAACATGCCATCGAATTATTATAAATAAATTATTTATATCGATCATTGTCAAAGAAATAGGTTTATCTATGCTATTGCCTTTAATTAAATATTTAATTAAATTAAAATTAAATATGAACTGATTTAAATAAAACTCGATTCATCAGTAGGATAGTATCCAACACGATTCAAGCATTATTCGTTACTTAGATATTTAATATAAGTATCAATAAATAATACATTTACTGACCTTGTTCCCCAATATACTATCAAATATCACACTGATCACCAGTAATATTAGGTTATTATTAATGTGAACCACAAAATTTAATTAAAGTAAAATCACCATAGACACAAAATACCTAAAATTAAATATTTAGTTAAAAAATACATGTAACGCCGAAGAAACACAAATAACTGATGATATATAGAAGAATCACATAAATATATATCTTCCAAAAGGGAAGCTTCAAAATATTCTAGCACAATATATAAAAAAGCATACATATATGTATTATATGGTCACATTACATAATAGTGTTAAAAATTTAACAATGTTGCTTCAACGAAGCAAATATGATTTTATACGCCTCACGCTCAAGGCTTTTTAGGTACTTGAGGAATTTCTAGCTTTGGCAAAGTTGGTAATTCAGGCTTAGGAATAACAGGTATCTCGAGTTTTGGCAATGCTGGAAGTTCGGGCTTTGGAAATGTTGGTAACTCGGACTTTGGGATTTTTGGCAATTCGGGCTTTGGTAGAGTTGGTAGCTCAGGTTTTGGAATTTCAGGGAACTCGGGCTTAGGCAAAGTTGGGATTTCAGGTAAATGTGGCAATTCGGGCTTAGGAACCTCAGGTAGAGTTATTTCAAGAAGATGACGAGCGTCTGATTGAATTACATAACCGCTTGTTAAAAACAAAGTAACAAACAATAACAAGAAGAAATATGGGTTGTAGTAATAAGCCATATTTGTTGAAAGGTGATAAATGCTTCAAGATTAGTAATTTATGCTTTGATTGATTATGCTTTATATTTCACTTCAAACAAGTTTATATAGATGTGTGGTTGTAGAATTTAAAAATTGGAGAATTAGGCTTTGGTAGGAAAAATTGTGTGTTAGTTCATCTTCTCAACAATAAATTTACTTATATAACATATTTTATGTAAATATTCCTATTCAACACATAATACAAAGTCTTCAAGTAGGTAATCTTAATAGAGAACTTAGTTTTCTTTAAAATTAGACAAAGATTCTATTGAATAAAATGACATAACATAACTAGATTATGTACAATAATAGTAAAGATAACTGTTGACAATACTCATGTTATGTACCTAGATATTGTCGTATACTACCTTGAGGTCAGACAAGAAATTCGTAAACTTCAAATTTTAACATTATGTAAAAGCTAACGTACATAGTATATATATATTATTCAAAACATAAGATTATTTATTTTACACGCTAGCTAGCACTAGCCAATATTTTCAGATACTCGTCACACAAGAACAAACACACAAACACACACACACATATATATATTCTTCAAACATAAGATTATTTATTTTACACGCTAGCTAGCACTAGCCAATATTTTCAAATACTCATCACACAAGAGCAAACACACAAATACATAGATATATGTATATATAGGATCATTGAGCATGATAGATTTTCTATTTCTTGAGAAGGTGACCTTCAACATCCTTGGTCATACCAATGAAATAATCCAAGAGAGCAAGGGGTTCTGGAGTATCTTCCGTTTTTTTCTCGTACACAAGTGTAATTGTAGTCCAATGTTCATAAGATGTAATAACAGTGAAGGAATTATACAACTCCAAAAGATTTCCGTCAATCACTTTCCAAGTAATTGATTTCTTCTGAGGATCGATGGCTTCAATCACAGTCTTAGCGAACATTTCTTTTCCATCTATACATTAAAGATCGATCAGAAAAATACAATAGATGTTACTCTCAATTCAAATAATTAATTAAAATCCTAATATGAAATACACCTAAATATAGAAATTGATGCAAGAAAATAATATTGTGAGAATGAGAGAACAATAATTGTATGTGCATGTGTTACCTTCAACATATTTTCAGCTAACAACCGATCCAATTTTTCCGATTTCCCCTTCATGAACTTCAAAATGCTTGATCCTACTAGGGCTTATGTTGGGTAGATGATGAGTATTAGTGTGAAAAATATCATAAATCGAATGTCCTCCACACTTCACCTCCAACGAAACAATCAATTTGCCTTTCATACCCATATTTGCTTTTTCTAGTAATCACAATAACTTGAGAAAATGTATAAAACTTGTAGCTTTATATAGATTTTAATTAACGAGGCTAACCAATAAAATGTATTATCCACCACATATCTATACCACATAGTGGCGGTGTTAATTCAATTATGTATAAGTAGGTTTTAGTTTAGTTATAAGATTATCATGATATTTTACATTATACATAGGTTTTAGTTTAGTTATAAGATTATCATGATATTTTACATACTCATGATAATTGAAATATGATGATAATACAATTATAAGTAATAGGTATATTTATTTTATATAATTATATTTTAATTTCTACTTTATTAATATGATCGGTCATGATATTCATAGTCTTGCTTCTTTTTGAGTCAAATGCTGATTTCATCTTGCTTCTCCTGATCGTCAAACCTGATCAACTCGACTCTTTGTCTCCGGGCCTCTCTATTCATTTCATTTTTCTTATTTTTCTTATGTACTGTCACTTGAATGAAGACACCCGATCAACCCGACTTTCTCAAATATCCCTCACCGGCCCTTCTCATTTACGAGTCTGAATTAATTACTCCATCTAAAAATCATCTTTGCCAAACAAGTGAATAATGTTACAAACAAAAAAATATACAAGGCATACAAGGATTTGTTATAGTGTTATATGCACTATACTTGTGCTAACAGTTCTACAAAGTAAATGGAATTTTTCAAAATCACGATGATAATTATTTCGTTATTATAACATCACAATTTCAACAATATGTACATGTTCAAATATAATTAAATTAAATAATTAAAGACAAAAATAATATAAAATAAACCTAAAGAATGTTATAATACTTTGGTTAATTTTAAAATTTATCGATAACACACCTCAAATTCGAAGAAATTATAAGAGTTGAATTATTTTAAAATGTGAATATAAATAAATAAATTGATTGACATATTTCAGCAACACTTGATAATGGAATAACGATACAGATTAAATTAAGAATTATTAATGTACATAAAAACGGATGCACTATATATTCAACATATATAGTTCTTTTAAATATTGCATCCAACTACCAAATCAAACCAAATCATGTTTAGTTGGATTCTTTTATTGATTTAATATGACTTTTCAATTTGATTGTACGATTTTTTCGATTTGATTTAAACATCCTTGTGCTTATAAGCCTCAATTTTATAGGGGGGTACTCCTAATTTGTAAAATATGGCACTATAGAACATAGAATAGCATGAAACATCAAAACATTCAATCGTAAAATCAATCGAAATAATTCATGGAGAGTCTACTGTTTTACTTAATATATATATATATATATATATATATATATATATAAAAGTAAATAAAAAAACGACTAAGTTTCGAAAAATCAATTAATCTTATGATTTAAGAAAAATCGACTTTCCGAATTAACAGAGTCGCCACTTGATTTTTAGTAAAAATCAAGAAAACTTAAAATTATTTTCCAAAAGATTTAAAACAGATAAAAATCTATTGAAAAGGGTTCGAAGTTCAAATGTACATTCCGAGAAGGTGTTAGGCCCTCGGAATGCCCGCTAACTCGCGGTTGACCGGCGATTTGACTAAAACTGACATTTTATCTTAATTTTCAAATATTGACTAAGTAAATAAAATTTAGTTTTATTTATTTAGTTACTTACTATTATTTTATTTATTAATCAATTACTTGTTTTAAGGAAAGATCACTAAAGGGGTCATTCTAAAGGGAATGAATTGGGTGTTGACAAGACCATAGATTTAAAAATACTAAGTAAAAAAAAGATAAACATTTATATATTTTTTTAATATAGATAGAAATGACTATTTTTTGGAAATTAATAAAATTCAACCAAAATGTTAGTCAATATAATAATACACAAACGAGAAGAAAGGGAGAGAAAATTAAACTTGGGCCTTTGCCCAAATTTCACTAAGTTAGGCTTTTGGCCCACCTGTGTAAAAGCTAAAATGACCCAAAATGGATCTTGACCCATTTAGACCTGTTGGGCTTGCAGGAATTTTCTTTGGGCTTCTGGCCCTATTTTCCTTCAAAATCATGATATACATTAAGTGTATATAGATCGTATATGATCCAATTTTGGACCTTTCAAGCCTGTATTTTCGTTGAACCTTATAACCTGTATTTTCTGCTGCGTTCTCACATTTTTTGCACCTGTATTTCGTATATTATGACCGTATATTTTTGTATATAACATGTATATTAACCTGTTTTCAGGGTCTGGAAAATTAATTTCCAGCAACATAATTGTTGCCTTCAACCTGTTCACCATTTTAGAGGGCTGACCAATTCGAGCAGGATGGTCCAAGCCTTTGTGGCTCAACCAATAAATACTAGGGGAGACATAAAGTCCACGAGGACTCGAAAGGAATTTCACATTTGAATTAGCATTTGAAATGATAAAATAAATAAAGCATATCTCAAAAAATACAATTTGAAAATGAAAAGCCACTTAAAGATACTCAAATTGAACCAACACATATGACTTCAGAGAAAATACAAAGAACCAAATTAAGAGTGACGAAGTTGATATGCAAATTATGATGCACACCCATATACAAGGGAACATAGAAACCTAGAGAATCAGGGAGAAAGGCCACAGGAGCATGTTGTATCCAAGCAAAAAAAAAAAAAAAAAAAGGAGCTAAAATGTATAAAAGACACTATGAACTCTTACTATATTCACAATAAGTTAATGCCTTAATTCTTCCAAGAAAATAAACACAAAGGAGAATACTAGAAAGTCAAAGGTATGACTTAATTTTTAGATGTTGGGGACTAAGCATAAGCAAGTTCAAATGGTTAAGCAAACCAAGTCAAACAATTTTAAGGAAAAAGAAGGATATTCTAAGAGGAACAAATATTCTTTTATTTGTATTGGAGTTGAACAGGGTCGGGTCGTTCTTGTATTGGTTTTGTTTGTATTGGAGTGTTGTGTTTTGGGAATGTTTAGGTGGGTTACTGAATGTATTGTGTTTGGGCTGGGTATTGGAAATAAGAGTTGGGCCTGGGGAAGGTTAATGGTGGACTGGAAATTGTTTACTGCTTGGGGATTTGGGCCTGGTCTGAGTTGTGTGGCTGAGGATAAAATTCTTGTTTGAAGAATTGGGGTAATGGGCCACTGAAACATAAAGAAAGAGGGCCCAAAGCTTGGTTTGCAAATGGGTTTAAGGATTTAGGTAATGAATTAATATAAATTGATTAAAGAGCTTCATAATCTTAACGAAATAAAATAATTGACTTAATTATAAACTAGTTAACCTATATATACCATTGAATAACTAGACCAATTAACCAACTATTTAATTAAAACAAAATCTTTTTGAGACGATTTTCAAATATTTATAAAATAAACTAATCATATACATAATTATTAAAAACATATATATCATCTAAAAATATGTTTTTCTAGAAATTTTATAAAAACTAATTATTTTAAATCGTTTGGAATTTAGGAAGCTCGATATGATTAATTTATATTGGGGAGGGTCAAAATAGGGTGTCAACATCTACTATCACATTTTTAATGTAGGAAAGGCAAGACTTTATGATTTAAGAGGGATTACATCAAGCAGTGATGTTTAAATTATTAGTCAGATTTGAAGATATTAAGGTCAAAATTGCCGAAACATCTTGACACCAAGCACAATTTTTTAATTGGCTTACTTGCTCAAGGAAATTTTTTGTTGAGGTTTGATCAATATGAAGATCTCTCTAAGTTAATTATCTTTCTCTACAAATGGAGAGGAGCACCAATAGGGTTATTCCATATGGTACATTGGATATAATCGTAAGGAAGAAATGACGTGGTGTGAATTTCTTTACCGAACTTATCTCCAGATTTGTTTGCAACGAAGTCTCTGCTGTCTATAGCATCGACAGTTGGAAAACCAATAACTATAGATAAAACTACTCAAATTAAGTCAAGACCTATCACAGTTAGGGTTAATGTTATACTTGATCGATGAAAAGGCTTCCAAATCGTATAAAGTCGCAATTTGTAGATGGAAAATCTAGTAAGTTGATATTTAGGAGATTGTATATGATAATCTACCTTCGTATTGCAATTATTGTAAGCACAAGGTCACGATGAAGATAGTTGTTGTTTGATTTCGTAAATAAATCAAAATAACAAACAAATTTATGATACCATTGAAAAAACTAATAGATACATTTGATATTGAAGATGCTGAAAACGAGAATGCAACTAAAAACTGGACACTGGTTGCACATAAAAATTCAACTAGTAGTCAGATCCTTTCCCCGACTAGTCAAAATCATTCTCCATGTAGTGATAAAGGTGCGATTGAGAATTTTTACGACAGTGAGAGGAGACAAGATATTAGTAATGCCTCAAGAGACCAATAATGTTTGAATAGTTGTGATGCTTTATTGAAGACTACTAAAAAGCAAGTAAAATTAGTAGAGAATGACAACAATTCGATCTAAGAAAAGCAAGTGTCACCACCTGCTTTCAATAGCAAATTAAATCTAGAAACTCCCGTAGTTGTGCCTAAATGTGTAACTGCAAAGAAGAATGAGTCAAGGGTCTTAGTGTCAAATACAATTGGTTTGGGTGAGGACTCTCTTGATGAAGATGAGGAAGACAATATGCTGGACATATACTTTGATAGAGTGGCTAGGGAAGAGGATATATCACCTACGCAACAAAGAAATGGAAACAACAAAAGCAAAAAGAACACACATGGAAGACAACATAGTTGAGACAGTAAAATGACTGAGGAGTTTGTTCCAAGGCACCTATCGATGTGACAACCAAAGCAGAATCATATGACAGTATCAATAGGTTAAACAAGATCCAATAAATCCATAAATAGTATGCATTACCAAGTGTTGTTCGATAGGTTTGAAGAAGAAGACAAGAGAAAAATACTTTAAGTTACTTTTGTGGGCAGTCAATCATTTTTAATTCATGCTTTTGTAATAGAAATTTTGAGGCTGATAACTCAACTTTCTTCTTGGATTGACATACTTTTACATTATTTAAGCATTCTCATTTGTAATATCATCATGGAGTGTATTACAAACTCTGTGTAATCATAAAATATTTAGTTCATGCTTGTTGGGTAGCAGAAGGTAGGTACTTCATTAGGATTAGAAAGGCAAGGTCTAGCCCCCCTTACTTGTACTTATCCTTATTGTTATTTTTCTTATGTTTAGTAAAAGACCGCTAGACATTGTCTAGTGATAAATTTACTTTGAAAAAACGATTATCATGTCCACTTATTTAAAAGAAAGTGAGATAACACTGCTAATGTTGATGATGTTTATTACTTTCTTCGTTTCATATTATATTGTGTTTTTACTTTTTCATCTCTTATTTCTTAGAAGTGATGTTTTTCTTAAAGGGTATGTCCAAATTAAAATATCATATAATATGGAGAAGGAAGAATTAAGTCATGAAATTTGAAACTCCTTTCAAAGGTGAATTAACCATGATTATAAAGGTGGCTATGTTGTCGATAAAAAAAAGTAGGATCCTATTGATAGTTAGATGAAGAAGCAAAGATTTTAATTATTTGACTTTATTGGCTATATTAAAATAAATATTTCAATAATTTAACTTTCTTCTCCAATTTATATCTACTAGCTTAGTTTCCTTTGCCTAATATCTATATTGGACCATGCCTATTGCGTTAGCGATACTATTATATGAGTTATCGTAGTCATATAATAATGTCCTTTCAAACATTTGTGGGGGCGGTGCGGGTTGAGTCTAACTTGCTATATTTTTATCCGCCTCGCCTCATTCCGTATAACATTATTTTACATTTTTTAACACGCCCCACTCTGCCACACATAGACCGTTCAACATAATTTTTTTTTGATATTTTTTTTTTTAGTTAAGTTTGATACTAAAAATATAATTCATAAAATAAATTCTTTTTTCATTAAGTTGTATTAATTTAATAGGATAGTGACTTAAATTTTTTTTTTTAGTGGTCAATAGGAACACAATAAGAAATCGTATTATTTTATATCGAATAATTTCATTTACTATCTTAAATATTTTAGTAGCTTTAAAGAAATTATCTTAATAAATAATGTTCTATCACTCTTATAACATGTAAACAAGTTAAAAGTAAGTTTGAACACACATAAAATCACAAATTCCCACCCTACCTCACATTAGTTTTTAAAAAAAACCTCTTCAACCCGCCCCATACCCATCCGTCTCGCATAGTCTTAAACCCGCTCCAGCCCGCCCCATTGCCATCCTCACATACTGCACAAGTTTGAATATATGTACTTTGAATGAGAAGAGACTCGAAATTGTCTATTATCTTTTTGGAGTTGGATTTTAAATAATCATTTTTTTCATAGATCACTAATACTCCACTTCTTTTTATAAAGTGGTGTGCAATTCCAGTCTTGAACCAAATGATTGGGGAATTTGTAACATAAGATAAATTTCATGCGAGTATCACATTACACACACAAAAAAAAGAAAGTCTTTAGCGATAATTAATTAACGATAATAGCTTAAATGCTGTTAAATATATATTTTTAGAGACAATTAACGCTCTTTAAAAATATGGCAATTCAGGCTTAGGAAACTCGAGCAAAATTACTTCAAGAAGATGGCACACGTTTGTTAGATTTATATAGTTATTTGTTTTTTAAAAAAAGACAAATAATAACAAGTAAAAAGATGGGTTGTACTGATTATAAGCCATCATTGAAAGGTGATAATGCGTCATGTTTCACTTCAAACAAGTTTATATAGAGGTGTTGTGGAAAATTAAAATTAGAAAATTAGGCTTTAGTAGGAAAATTAATTATGAGTTAGTTCATCTTCTCAACAATATCCTCCTAATTTAATCTGACAATAAATTTCCTTGTGTAACATATTTTATGTAGAGATTCCTACAAGGTCAACACATAAGAAAAGTCTCCCTATATAGGTAATCTAAAATTGGACAAAGGTTCTGTTGAATAAAATGGCATACCATTATAACTAGCTTATGTGCAATAATAGTAAGACATAACACATAAATATGCTCTTTAATTTGGTTTAAAATCACATTTATGTTCTTCAACTTTGTGTGTGAGCGAAGAGACTCTTAAACTTGTATAAAGTTGAACAAATAGACACACATGTCCTACATGACATCCTAACTACATGTCATTTTTATCCTACGTGTATTGTGTCACATAGGACTCATGTGTCTACTTGTTCAAGTTTATGCAAGTTTAAGTACCTACTTGTGCATGTCCAAAGTTGAAGGACATAAATGTGAAATGAGATCAAGTTAAAAGACACATTTATGTATTATGCCTAATAGTAAATTAGGCAATTAATCCTCATGTTATGTACCTAGTTATTGTCCTATACTAGTGTTATGAACCAAGTTCATTCAAGTATAAATATCAAGTTCAGACTAATAGTTATTGAACTAACGAGAGCTATTGGGTTGAGAACAAGTACTCATGAGATGAGGTTAATTTAAAATCTGGACTGAGTAGTGGGTATGAAAACAGTTCCATAATTAAAAAATGATAGTGATATGTGATTCAGGAATTATGCAAATTCTTAAGAAAAAGAGTTTGATTCCTCTTATCTCTATTTTTAATTAAAGATTCTCATCCCCTTCTATCTATCTCTGGATAGGTCTTCCCCTCAATTAGCATTATCAGTTTCGTTTAAAGGATCGCTAGTTTTTACTTGCTTGATATTTCCATTTCTCAATTGTATTTTGTGGTCTCCATGTTTATAATACACATCATTATTGTGCGGTAACTTGAGTTGTTATAACTACCTTTGTGTGGCAGAAAAAACTTGTAAGCTTCAAATTTTGAATTTACCTTTCACTTTTGAATAAAAAGAACAGAACACACACATATATATATATATATATATATATATATATATTCTTCAAACATGACATTATATAGAGATGCCCCCCCCCCCACATATATATATATATTCTCCAAACATGATATTATTTATTTTACACGCTAGCTAGGGCTAGCCAATATTTTCAAATACTCATCACACAAGAACAAACACATAGATATACGTATGTAAAGGACCATTGAACATCATAGATTTTCTAATTCTTGAGAAGGTGACCCTCTGTATCCTTGATCACACTAATGTAATAATCCATGAGAGCAAGGGGTTCTGGGGTATCTTCAGTTTTCTTCTCGTACACAAGTGTATATGTAATCCATTCATGTTCAGATGATGTAATAACGGTGAAGGAATTATACAAATCTAACAAATTTCCTTCTATCAGATTCCAAGTGATTGAGTTCGTCTGAGGATCGATGGCTTCAATCACAGTCTTAGCAAACATTTCTTTTCCATCTATTCATTAAAGATAAATAAAGAATACAATAGATGTTACTCCAAATTCAAATTTCAAATTCTTTATTTTATTTCCCTTCTTCTTCTTTTTTGCAATAGATGTTACTCCAAATTCAAATTTCAAATTCTTTATTTTATTTTCCCTCTTTTATTCTTTTCATTTTAATAAAAATGATCTAATGCTCATGAAGATTAGAATGATGGCTGAAGTAATTTTCCATTAAAAAATACATCAAATAGTATTCAAAGTTCTTATCGTTTAACTCTAAAAAAAAAGAAAACATGACAATTAAAAATAGATCGAGGGAGTAATCAATACCATTAACTAACTTTTTCATGGAAAAGATTTCATGGATAGGAGAATTACTTTCGAAATATGAAATACACCTAAATTTAGAAAATCGATGCAATAAATATTGCGAGAAAGAGAGGAGAGAAATGTGTGTTACCTTCGTAATATTTCCAGCTAGCAACCGAACCAATTTTCCCTTTTTCACCTTCATGAATCTCAAAATGCTTGACTCTACTAGGGCTTATGTTGGGTAGATGTTGGGTATTAGTATGAAAAATATCATGAATCGAATGTCCTCCGATCACTTCCAATGAAACAATCAACTTACCTTTTACGCCCATATTTTCTTTTCCTAGTAATAGCAATGAGTTGCGATAGGCAAGTGGTAAGAAAATGTATAAAACTTGTACCTCTTATATAGATTTTAATTAATGTACGAAGCTAATCAATGAAAATATTATTCACCACATATGTATATCTCATAGTGGCGGTATTAATTAAATTGTGTATAAGTAGGTTTTGGTTTAAATTTGTTATGAAATTTTACCATGATAATTGAAATATGATGAAAATACAATTATAAATAATGAGGTATATATTTATTTTTATGTGACCGTATTTTAATTTTCTTTTTTAGTGATGGTGATCAATTGTGGTATCGTGTCTTGCTTATTTTCCTATCAAATTTTGATTTTTTGTTAGCTTTTCAGATCGTAGAGCCCAATCGACTCAACTATTCTTATTCTCTGACCTAGGCCTCTCACATCGTTTCGTTCTTCTTCTCATGTACCTTCGTTTGAATGAAGACACTCAATCAATGTGACTTTTCCAAGTGCCCCCACTGGTTCTTATCTTTTACGTGTCTAGATTAGTTATTCTTGTTAAAATTATCTCTTGAAGAAGCGTGAAAAGATACCTTCGACCTTTCTCAATATTTGGATGGACAAGTATCCTATAGAAAATTGATTCTTTTTTACTAGGTTAGAAGATTCCGTACTTATAAAGATTTCTTCCTAATCCAAAAAGGAAAAAAAATTCCATAAATTAAGCATATTATTGAAGTATATAAAAACGGATCAAACCAAACCACGGTTAGTTGAATTCTTTGTTGATTTGATTTGACTTTTCAATTTGATATTACGATTTTTCAGTTTGATTTAAACATCTTTATGCCTTGCCTCATATTTATAGGGTTACTCCTTACTTGTAATATATTGTAAATTTGTAATATAAAACTTAGAATAGCTTTACTCTTCTTTTATTTTTCTTCTGAGTTGTATCCTATATGAAACATCAAAATATTCATTGTGGGGGTCCATGTTGAAATGATCCGAGAGGCTCTTGTATTTGACTTTGTCAACTCGATCCTTAAACTCATTCAAACCAATATTCACTACAATAAAAATGATTATTAGCGGCAATTAATTCATAATTGCCGCTAAATATGTATTTTTAGCGGCTATTGACACTCTTTGTATATGTCTCTAAAGCCTTTAGCGACATTGGTTCTAATAACACTTAACTAATGCCGGTAAAGACTTTAGTACTATTTATTAATGTCAATATTTAATGCCGCTAAAAGTTATTTTTGTTGTAGTGATTTTAGACCCCTTATCTGATGGGTGTGCATGTAGTACACTCATTTTCATTTTACACACGAAATATCACGTAATTTTTAATGACACATCATAAATACTTAAAAATACAAAAAAAATTCTTTCGCTATACTCATTTCACATTTTCACCCCTTCCCACTTCATCTTCGTTGTTCCCACCTTCTACCATTTTCATCCCAAAAATAAAAACTACCATTTTCATTTACATCATAGTTCACACTAAAAAATTTCCTCAATCACAAAATGTGATAGATTATAATTAGTTCTTGCACATATTTTAGGGTTCTATTTATTTTGATTTGATAGAAAGAGATATAAAAAAACTTCAAATTGAAAAAATATGTTTATACATAAACTCAATTAATAGATTTAAAGAATTAAGTTTATAAAAATGGTGAATGATATATTTTCTTGCAAAAAAAATTTCTAATTTTTTATCTGACGATTTTATATTGATAATGTGTACGTCAAAGAAGAAAAAGAGAAAAGGAGTAGGGGCGCGGAGGGTGGGGCCTGGGGGTGGATGAGGGCTGAGGTTGAAAAAGAAGAAGAAGAAAAGGAGTAGGGGGCGGGGGAGGGTGGGGTGGGGGCTGAGGTTGAAGAAAGAAGAGAGAAGGGGTGGGGCGAGGTGGGGTGGAGTGAAGAAGGAGGTTTTCAATATTATTTTTTAAAATTTATTATTATTATTTTATCTTATAATTTTGACAATTTTAAAATAACAACATTGTATTCACTTGCTTTAAAAACGTGTGTGGTCGCGTATTTTTTCAACTCAGTCATTTTAGTGTCACATAAGCTCGGACAATGGTCAGGGTCAGGGGCGGATCCACATTGGGTTCAGGGTGTTCACCCGAACACCCTCGGCAAAAACATACACGATATATATAAGGTAAATTTTATGTATTTTTGTAGATGTATATATTTTGAACCTTTCAATAACAATTAAATATAGATGACTCAATGGTAAGACCCTTGAATATTAAGCTGCATGCCCCAGGTTCGATCCCATCAACAACATTTTTATTTTTCGAACCTCCTGAACGAAAATCCTGGATCCGCCACTGGTCAGGGGAGCTTAAAAATTAGATTTTTATCGAGTTTAAGAGTTCAGTTGGCAAAATCATAAGTACAAAAATACAACTTACAAACCGAGTCAAGTACAAGATCATCCAGCCATTTATTATTATCTCATCTTCATGTTATTGATGATAAGTTGTACATATATTTAAAAGAAAGTTTGAATCTAATAGTTTAATGAAACTGACACTCTAAGACCAGGGTTGGATATTGCACAATTTGCAGCTCGAGTTGTATGTTGAATTGTGTGTTTGCCTTTGCTTGAATTGTGTGTTTGTGGAAATAAAAATTAGAGAATTAGGCTTTGGTGGGAAAAATTGTGTGTTAGTTAATCTTCTCAACAATAACATCCTAATTAATTTAATCTGACAATAAATTTCCTTGTGTAACATATTCTAGCATAAATTTTATGTATGTAGATATTCCTTTCATTAAAATTAATTACAACTAGCTTATGTACAATAATAGTAGATTAGACAATACTCATGTTATGAACCTAGTTATTGTCGTATCTACTGTTATGAATCAAGTTCAGCCCAATATGATCAAGGTTACACAAAGAGTTATTATTAAGCTGACAAGAGTTATTGGACCGAAAACAAGCAATAGGGTCAGAAAATATCAAATTTAGTAGTCATAGGAGATTACAATGTATGGGAATTACTACTTACTCTATTATTCAAAGTTCTTAAGAGTAAAAAAAAACTGTATATAATATTATTTATTTAAATTACATAATTTTAATTATTTTACATAATAATACATATATATTCTTCGAACATAATATTATTTATTTTACACGCTAGCTAGTACTAGCCAATATTTTCGAATATTCATCACACAAGAACAAACACATAAAAACACAAACACAGAGATATATGTATGTATAGGACCATTGAACATCATAGATTTTCTATTTTTTTGAGAAGGTGACCTTCAACATCCTTGGTCATACCAACGAAATAATCCAAGAGAACAAGGGGTTCTGGGGTGTCTTCAGTTTTCTTCTCGTACACAAGTGAAATTGTAGTCCAATGTTCACATGATGTAATAATAGTGAAAGAATTATACAACTCTAAAAGATGTCCTTCAATCACTTTCCAAGTGATCGATTTCTTTGGAAAATCGATGGCTTCGATCACAGTCTTAGCAAACAATTCTTTTCCATCTATTCATTAAGATCAAATATAAGAGATGTTACTCCCAATTCAAACGTTAAACTCCTCATAAAAGATCTAAACATTTAGAATATAGTATTAATTGAGGAAAATGACTTTTTCCTACAACTAAAATATATTAAAGATAATCAAACACCATAACTAACTTTTTCATGGAATTTATAGATTTTCTCGAGTAATGACTTTTGTAATATGAAATACACTTAAATATATAAAATTGACGATGCAAGAAAATAATATTTCGAAAAAGAGAGAAGAGAAATGTGTAATGTGTGTTACCTTCATAATATTTCCAGCTAACAACCGAACCAATTTTCCCGACTTCACCTTCATGAATCTCGAAATGTTTAAGTCTGCTAGGGCTTATATTGGGTAGATGATGGGTATTAGTGTGGAAGATATCATAAACCGAGTGTCCTCCACACTTTACTTTCAATGAAACAATCAACTTACCTTTTACGCCCATATTTTCCAGCAATGAATTGCAAAAGGAGTGGTAAGAAAATGTATAAAACTTGTAGCTCTTATATAGATTTTGATTAATGTAAGAAGCTAACCAATGAAAAATATTATCCACCATATATCTATATCACATAGTGGCGATGTTAATTCCATTGTATAAAAGTAGTTTTTAGTTTAGTTATAAATTTATCATAATATTTACATATCATGACAATTGAAATATATGATGGAAATACAATTATAAATAATTAGGTATATTTTATTTTTATATAATCGCATCTTAAATTTTTTTCTTTATTGATGGTAATTAATCATGATATATATAGCCTTGCTTCATTTCCCATCAAGCCTGATCAACTCAGCTCAGCTCTTTTCCCAGTCCTCGAGCCTCTCATGCATTTCGTTTTCTTCTATATTATCGCTTGAATGACGACACGAAGTGAATAATGTTACATTAAAAAAATAAATATCCTTAAATATATAATTTTTCTTTTATCTTATTTTTCTAGTACACGTAGGTATACAAAGATTTGTTATGGTGTCATACACTGTACTTGTGCTACCATGATTAAAGTAGAGGGGATTTTTTCAAAACCAAGATGATAATTATTTCGTTATTATGAAGATAAAATTTCACTAATAAATACATGTTCAAACATAATTAAGTTTTTATAATTAAACACAAAATAAATCTAAAATATATACCTAAACAATGCTATACTTTATTTAATTTCAAAATTTATCAATAACACACCATTTCAAATTCTTAGAAATTATAAGAGTTTATTATATTTTCAAATATGAATATAAATAAATAAATAAATTGACGCATTTCAGCAACACTTACAAAGGAATAACGATACATAATAAATTAAGTATTATTTGAAATATAAAAAAATGGATGCAATATATATATATATATATATATATATATATTCAAATTATACAAAAGTTATACAAATTATATTACAGACGTGTGAATTATACAAAATTAAAAAGTTGAGCCGTATAATTATAACTAAAAGTAGGTCGTGAATTGTAAAAAGTTGAGCCGTATAATTATTTGACTTTTTTGGCTAATTTAAAGCAAATGTTTTAATTATATTTTAACCTTCTTCTTCAATTTATATTTACTTGCTTAATTTCTTTTGCCTAATATTTATAGGACCATGCCTATTGTGTGAGACATTAAATTATAGCCACATAATAATATCCGTTGATAAATATATAATTTTTTTAAAAAACGGCTCTCTCTTAATTTTTCGTACTCTGGCAAATTTATTTTTTTCTAAAATATATACTCATTAAGTTGAGGCATTTCTTTTATCAAAAAGTTGTATGTCGAGTATGTTTTATGTACTTTTTATATGTGTTTTGAATGAGAAAAAAGTACCAAAAATAATATACATATGATATATAGAACAATCACATAAATAAAAAATTTCCAAAAGGGAAGCTGCAAATGATTTTAGCACAATAAAGAAAAAGCATACATATGATCACATAACATAATTCAGTGTTAACATTTTAACAATATAGTTGCTTCAATAAAGCAAATAGGATTTCATACGCTTCGCGCTCAAGGCTTTTTAGGCACTCGAGGGATTTTCGGCCTTGATAAAGTTGGCGATTCAGGCTTAGAAATGACACGAATATCAAGTTTTGGTAATGTTGGAAGTTCATGCTTTGATAATGTTGGGATTTTGGGTAATTCGGGTTTTGGTAGTGTTGGTAGCTCGGGTTTTAGGATTTCAGGAAATTCAGGCTTAGGCAAAGTTGGGATTTCAGGTAAATGTGGCAATTCAGGCCTTGATAGAGTTGGTAGCTCGGGTTTTGGAATTTCAGGGAATTCAGATAAATGTGGCAATTCAGGCAAAATTACTTCAAGAAGATGACGCGCGTCTACTTGATTTATGTAGTTATTTGTTTAAAACAAAGCGACAAATAATAACAAGTAAAAAGATGGGTTGTAGTGATTATAAGCCATTATTGAAAGGTGATAAATGCTTCAAGACTAGTAATTTATGTTTTGGTTGATTATGCATTATGTTTCACTACAAACAAGTTTATATGTGTGTGGTTGTGGAAAATAAAAACTGAAGAATTAGGCTTTGATTGTGATTGGTAGGAAAAATTGTGTGTTAGTTCATCTTCTCAACAATAACTTCATAAATTTAATCAGACAATAACTTTTCTTGTGTAATATATTCCTACAAGTCAACACATAAGAAAGGTCATCCCAAGTAGGTAATCTAAAGAGAACTTATTTTTCTTTAAAATTTATAAATAAAAATTCGACCTCAAAATCCACACCATTATCGGACACCCACAACACAATCAGAACCTGTACTATGCAAAAAGATCATTTATAGTACTCTATATTTCCTGTCCACTACAACCACCCACGTTTAAAAGTATCCGTTGTGAACCAAGTCGATTTAGTACAGGCTTATGTGTTAGATGTTGTGAATAAGGCTGATTTAGATGAAAATATTGGGCCGAGTAAAATGTTAAAGAATTTTATTTGAGATCCAAAGCTAATTATCAGTTAGTTAAATATGACTAGGGTCAGACGCAAGAGTTATGCATATAGTGAAGAAACTGTATGTTCGTCTCATTTTCTTTTTAGAGTCTAAACTTTTCATCTTCATTTTTATCTCTATCTTTAGTTACTTTCCTTGTAATACAAGAATTTAGGTGTTATTATTATAATTTAGCTATCAATACTTATATTAATGTTTGAACGTTTGGGTTGAGAATTCATGTTTGTTTTAGCAAAAATATATGAACTTAAAACATATACGTAAAGATTCTTCGTATCTTTAATTAAGACTATAAGATTAAAATATATTTTGCTACATTTTTCATATCTTTAATTAAGATCACAATCACTATAACAAAAATAATTTCTTAGCAGCAATAACTATATACACACATTAATAAAGAGTGTTAAAGTCTTTAATTACCAGTATTAGTCAAGCTTCATTAGATCCAATGTCGCTAAAGACTTTAGAGACACATACAAAAAGTCTTAAATGCCATGCCAAATCAAAACCAGATAAATAAATTGAAACCGAGGAGATTTGCTGAGTTAAAAGCAAATTTTTAGAGTACCAAAAAAGATGTGTATAATGTCACTAGAAAAACAAGTACATTTGTCAATTGAAAACAGAACAATTACATAAACAATTCTTATACATAAATATCATCACATAAATAATCTTTCCAAAAGGAAAGCTTCAAACACATATATGATCACACAATACACAATACATAATACATATTTAACAATGCTACCTCAGTGAGGCAAAGAGAATTTCACACGCCTTATGCTCAAGGCTTTTTAGGCACTTGAGGCATTTCCGGCTTTGACAAAGTTGGCAATTCAGGCTTAGGAATGACAGGAACCTCGAGTTTTGGTAAAGTTGGAAGTTCAGCCTTTGGAAATGGTGGAAACTCCGGCTTTGGAATTTCTGGAAATTCGGGCTTTGGTAATGTAGGCAATTCAGGTTTCGGAGTTTCTGGAAATTCAAGTTTAGGCAAAGTTGGAATTTCAGGTAAATGTGGCAATTCTGGCTTAGGAAGCTCAGGGATAGTTACTTCAAGAAGATTTCGCGCTTCTGGTTGAATCACATAACTACTTGTTAAAAACAATGTGACAAATAATAACAAGAAAAAAGATGTGATATGCTTATAAGCCATTGTATAAAGGTGATAAATTCTTCAAGACTTGTAATTTATGCTTTTGTTGATAATGCATTATACTTCACTTAAAACAAGTTTATATAGTGAAAGCAAAAATTAGAGAATTAGTTTTTTGTTGTGGTTTGGTATGAAAAAGAACTATGTTAGTTCATCTTTTCAACAATAACCTCCTAATTAATCTAACATGTATAACAACTTTTACCTAATTAATCTAACATTATGTTGTTTAGGAAATTGTATGCTTAATAAACATCTCTAATTCTCTACATAGTCGCTCGATCAACTTTATTTTGTCTTTTAAAAGTCACTTAACTTAGCCAAGTTAGCTTCCATAGTCATGATTACCCAAAATATTATATTGGTATTAATTTAATGATGTGGCAACTATAAATATTTACAAAAAAAATATTTTAAATTAGATACTATGTTGCATATTGAAATATCACACTCTAGAGTCAATATATAAGAGATTTCTATGCAAATGAATACACTATAAAATTCTAGATGACTCTTGATCGCTAAATTGCTAGTAACTAACATTTTTTTTAATATCTCATATCTAGATAGAATTAGCGATGAGTTTTGCTATTTAACTAAACAATATATTTGTCCATCAACAATTCCCTATTTTTAGTAGTGATAATGAACTAGAAAATTAGCTAAGGTAAAAGTCACCTCAAGGATTTGATGTCACGCCCCGAGCTACCCCGAGACTTGGACACGGAACCTAGGACCACAAGTGATTTCAAGCTAACCCTGCTGGCATGATCATGAGCATACTAAAAATATTAAACTGTTGCGGAAGCTAAATTATACTTAAAATGAAAAGATGGGGAATACCCATATGCTAAATCTGAGATATATGAAAAATGATGAGTTTAATACAAAGAAAATATCAACTCAACACTACGCTGAAACTAACTATGTCTGAACTAAGCCTCTAAACTGGACTAGAAATACTATGACCCAGCTAAATCTAGCAAAACTAAAACTAAATGAATAAAAGACTGAAATGAAACTCATGACTGTTGTCCTCGGAGAATGAGGACTCACCACTGAATCTGTTGAACTAAAGATCGGAAATCGATCTATGCGTGATCTGGATGCTGAGAACCTGAACCTACATCACGAGAAGATGTAGCGCACGTATGCGTCAGTACTTGAAGGTACTGAGCATGTAGGATAGAGTAAAGCTGAAATAAAACATAACTGAACAAGCACAAAAGCAAGTATAATAATCTGTACATGATATACTAAATTCTGAGTTAACTGGATGCAATGACCAATTTATAACATGCTGAAACTGAATACTGAATATACTGATAAATGATCAATGCGGAGAGTCTGACTGAACTGTGGGTGCTACTAATAACCGATAATAAAACCACATGAGCTAAATGTGGAGTCCGATGTATACGCCCCATCGAGAGGACCCAATAATCCTGCCAAAGGCATGCTGGCGTAATCACTAAACTGATTGCCCACGGAGGGGACTTACAACCTACTTGGCTAGTAGTTCTGGACTATTTGGGTATGCTGAACCCTAGTCCAACTCGGTATTATGCTACTCCCAATGAATTTTGTAATTAACTGATTACGACTGAGTTTCTGTAAATACTGGATAGCTCAAAACTAAATATGCAAATCGAGAATGCAACAATTAATCTGGTAATTATGCATTTATAACTGAGGCATGTATATCTGAAGTAACTAAAATGTCTAACCTAGCATGTGTAATTCAAAAACTAAAGAAATACAAAGCTAGGGTTCTGAAATTTATACGATAATCTGAGTAATAACATGATAATCTGATTTGGACATATACTTTAACTAAATCATGAAGTTCTGTTGTAATTCTAGTAACCCTAGGTTTAATCATGATAAGAGAATCAAGAACTGACTGAAAACTAGGGACCAATGGGTGAAAGGAACCCACTAGTGAAATCCCACATACCTGGTGATGAAATTCACGGAAAAATACTTAGGTTTCGGAGTTGGAACTGCTGGAAACTTGTGTTGACACCCAATTTTGACCCTCTCCGATAGAAATTAATTCATGAGCTTCTTAAGTTCTCAAACAATTTAAAATAATTTGTTTTATAAATCTAGGGAAAAAAATAAAGTTTGCGTTATTTTGAATAATTTTTGCCGTTTCTTAAAGTTTTTAGATAATATCTATATTTTACATAATTATGTATATAATTAGTATATTTTATGATTATTCAAAAATCATCTCAAAATATTTTAAATTTAGTAAGTAGTCTTTTAAATTAGTTTAGTTTAAATCATAGTTATATTTTTTGAATCACTAAGTTTACGATTAAATTAATTTTTTTTTTTTTGTTAAGATTAAGAAGCTCGCTAAATTAATTTATGTAAATTCATCCTATTAATCAATTACTTTAAACCATTCAAATAGACAAATTTTGGACTTTTTGCATTTGTCCCACATTGCTTCCCACATCTATTTTGAACCAAAAATTGGTCCTATATAAGCCCCTCCTCATTGCACCAAAAGAAGGGGAATAGAGAGAGGAGACCAAAGAGTACCCAGAAATTTTCGGGAATTCTTGGTTCCATAGTTTAATATTTATAAAATATTTTTTGCGGCTGTTTGAGTTTGGAGAGGTGGTGGAATCGTCTCCGTCAAACTCGTAGTCTCGGTTCGCTGCCCAGAATCAGGTAATTTCTTATTATTTATTTATTTATTTATTTATTTATTTATTTATTTATTATTTATTTATTTATTTATTTATTTTTTATTTATTTATTTATTTATTTATTATTTATTTATTTATTTATTTATTACTTATTATTTATTCATTTATTTATTTATTTATTTATTTATTTTTAATTTTTTATTTTTTTTTATTTTTTTTATATATATGCATATATGTATACATATATATAATTTGTTAATTACCCAATTTGCTAACTATTTGGATCTTGAGTTTAATTAGTATTAACATTTAGTTGTTATTATTGTCATACTTTATGTGTGTATTAATCTGCCATAGCCAATTGGATTCATTTCATATCATGTTTAAGGTGTGCCTTAGTTCATCACTTTATGGCTAATTCATTCCTATTTTATTGCATGTGAAACTCTACTCGAGTCCTCATGGACTTTAATCCATCTCGTTGCGCTTTCTCGTCGAGCCATAAAGGCTCCAAAATATATCCTCGAGTCATCCAGCCCCTCCAATTGGTGTACAGGTCGAAAGCAGTAAAGTCATTGATGGAAATTAATTTTCCAGCCCCCTCAAAGTTGAAGAACAGGTCGATATACCGGCTGTATACACTGATATACAGTCATGAAATATAATATACAGGTGCAAAAAATAGAAAAATGCAGGAAGGAAATACAGGGGGTAAGTTTCAGCGAAAATACAGAATTGGTATGCCCAAAAATGAATCGTATACAGTCGATATACACTGATATACAACAAGTGTATACAAAAAATGGGAATTTGGTTAAAACCCAAATTTCCAGCAAATCAGGCCCAAAAAGGGCCCAAATCCTCTCTCTCCCTTACTATTAAATTTTTTGATTATGATTATTTATTTATTAACTCTAACTTTGAAATTATTAAATAACTTAATTAAATCCCCAAGAGATGAACTATATTCTTTATGTTAGTATGTTAAAATAAATTTCATTTTGTTTAACTTGATTTTGTTTATTTGAAATTTTTACTTGACCTTCAATTAACTTAAAATAGTCTCTATGCTTTAATTAACCAATTTTGTTTAAAACATTATTTAAAAAACGCGTCAAATAAGTTTTAACAAATCTAGTCTTGTTAAAATTCTAGTCACTTGTATTATATTCAAATGTTTCAATTAAGATTCCATTTTCTTAAAAAATAAATAAATATTATTCTCTTAATTATTTTTTCAAGTTAATCGAGTGTTGTAAATTAATAATATTATTTCTATATTAAATATTTTTTTTAAAAAAAATAATCAAAATAATTAACCTAAGTCACAGGATAACCGCATGTTAGCGGACGCTTCAAATGCCTTAAAAACCTTCTTGAAGCGTAAATAAGAACCTCTTACCCATTTTCTCTCAATTTATTAAGATTTAATCTGTTAAAATTTTTTAAATTAAGTTTTCTTAATTTCTTTAAAAAAATTAAGTGGCGACTCTTTTCTAAGTATTTTTCTCAAATTGTTTTATACTTAGAAACATTTCAAAAAGTGATTTTTCTAAAGATAGGTAAAATTACGGCATAACAACTTGTTGCGTTCTTGAACTAGGGTTCTTGAGCTTTTTCTCCTTTCTTGCTTCTAATTTTCTAACTTTTGATTTATGATTTTGACTTAGGTAAGTTCTTGTTATGTTTCTAGCCTTAAACTGACTAAAATCTGATGATTTAGGGTCAAAACGACGTATCTTAAGGTTTAAACGAAGTGAAAAAAGACCAAAAGACCCCTGGATAAGTTGCTGTCGGACCAAACGACGACCAGGACTGACGGTCCGTCGTTTCATCGACGGTCCGTAGGTGGGGCCTCTTCGACAGACCTTTACTAAAACGGACATAACATTTTGCTCGGAGGTCTGATTTTAGCAAGGTCGGTGGCTATGGAAAGATAATTCAATTATCTATCTGATGATATGTCATGTGACACATAATTCATTTTGTGCTAAGATTTATGATCATTTGAAGTTGATCCTACTACATTTCCCTCCTAACTGGCTGCTAGTTCCCACCTAGAGACCGTGGGTCCACCTACAGACTGTGCTGGTCATCCGTGGCTCTTGTCAGAGAGTGGGTGAATGGGGGATCTCAATCAACGGTCACAGACTACGGACCATCGTCTGACCTACGGACCTACGGTCCGTTCGTCGATCAAGACTTAGCCAATTTTTCCCAACTGAGTTTTTTTTTTGGGAGTCTCTGATCCCATCGACGGTTGTGCAGGACGGATCGTGGATCAGGCTACGGTCCGTCGATGATCACGTCGGCTGCACCTACAGATTTTTCTGAAAAACTGATTTTTGATCTATTTTGGCTATGGGGTGTTACATTTGAAGTTTTCAGAGTATATAAATGATGTGTATTATGCCATTAGAAACACAAGAACATTATATTAGTAAATTAATGGCATAACAATTACATAAATAATCCTTCCAAAATAGAGAGCAGCAAATGATTGTTTCACAACAAAGGGAAACATATGTGATCAATGTTACTTCAATAAGGCAAAGAAAATATAACACGCCACGCGCTCAGGGCTTTTTAGGCACATGAGGGATTTCAGGGTTTGATAAAGTTGGCAATTCAGTCTTAAGAATGACAAGATTCGAGTTTTAGCAATGTTGGAAGTTCAGACTTTGGAGATGGTGGAAACTTCGCTTTGGGAACTCGTGCAATTTAGGCTTTTGCAGAGTTGACAGCTCAGGTTTCGAAATTTAAGGAATTCAAGCTTTGATAAATTTGAGATTTCAGGTAAATGTGACAATTCAAGGTTAGTCAATATTTAATGGCGACCTACCCAATATTTAAGTTATTGAAACTATTTTTGTAGAATAAATATTTTTAGTGGCAACGGTTATTGCCACAATAGGAGTTTCTAGTGGCGTCCTTAAGAAGTCGTCATAAATAACATTTAACATTTAGTAATGAGTTTCTATAGTCAAATCATTAGATGATAGCTCACACAATAGGCAATCCCTCTTCTCTAATTCTAATACAAAACATGTCTATAATTAATCTCAAACATAAAATTTGCAAAAGAGATATAGTGTTTGGTTGGGGATTGGGGGTGGGGGTTGTTTCTTTTATAATTAAGTGGTAGGGTGCTAATATTGATAATAAACATAAATGTTTTTGGTAGAATATTGTTGATATTTTTTCTAATTTATTTACAAAATAAAATTAATTAGGACAAGTGACGGAAATAAAATAAAGAAATAATTCAAAGTTGTGTTTTAGGAAGAACATTTTAGGGGGTACAAAAGGATAATAAGGGTAAAATTGTAAAATGATTTTGCCAAATTTTGAAGTCCTTATAAATTGTAAAAACAAAAATTGTAAAAGAGTCTTCTTCTGTAATAATTTTGTGTACACACACCTAAGTATGTATAGGGAAAAAAAGAAACTTCATCTGTCTCAATCTATATGTGACATTTTTTGAATTTCGTGATTCAAACAAGTTTATCTTTGACTGTAAATTTTTCATATATTTATGAATTATTTTGAATTTTCAATTATTGTGACTTATCGTACTTTTTACGTAGTTTACAAATATACTCCCTCCGTCCCATTTTATATGTTGTCCCTTTCTATAAATAGTTGGACTACAATACTTGTCATTTTATAAAATTTATGTACAAATTACCATATTTTGCCTATTATACCCTTGATGAAATAGTTAATTATTCTTATCATTTATTAATAAAGTTAACTTAAGAAAATATTAAATAAGGATAGAAGAATAAAATTACATCATTTCCTAATGCAGGTGTAAAGTAAAAAGGTGACATAAAATAAGACAGAAAAAATATAAATTTTATTTCACGCACAAATTTTCGATCAAATTTAAACTGTTTAACTATTGAAAAACGAAAAAAAAATACAACATAAAGTGAGGCAGAAGGTAGAAATACTTTAGTCTAGACATATGTGCATTGCCTATCTATAAAAGTTAGGTTATTGTTGGCACTATCTATAACCTAATGCCTTCTTAATATAAAAAATAGCTTATTTGGGTACTATCTATAACCAAGGTGTAGAATTACATGCAAACACCTAATTATGGACCCTTTTAGCCATAGATTTCTCAAAGTAAAATTTGGAAAAAAATTGGTCAAAAAAATTTTTTTGGCCAGAAAATATGGCCAAAGTTTGATCAGAATGATACTTTTTCTATGTTATTTTCAAATTTTAAAATTTTTTAATTACCCTTTTAACTTTAACATTTTTTACTAATAAATGGAAAAAAGATCACTTTATTTTAAAATAGAAAAAATCATATAGTTTTTAAAATTTTCTGGCCAACTCTGACCAAATTTTCTGGCCGTTTAACACTTCCCATTTGTCAAGTAGTGTTTGTCCATATAATTTGTCACTATTTAGCAAATATTTTTGGTAAATAACTCAAATTCCCAAATACTAGAAAAAACTAGTATTTGGGTCAAGTCTCATTATTTGGGAACTTTTAATAATTCAAATTGTACACCAAAATTTTATCTTTTGTAAGAACACCCTTTATAATAGTTGTTTGCGTTGTTTTACATAACTTATAGTGAACATCAATGTAGTAATGGAATCAGTTAATATGAAAGCGATGATATAGTTGTCGTGAAATAAACAATCATGTAGCTCATTAAAGTGGGTCAATGAAACCCCCACGCCCTTCATTTGTTAACGGATCCATTTTGATATTCTCAAATTCAGCTCGCTCATTTATGATTTCACACCCCTGAATATGTGAGATATAAAATGAATATTTTTGTAGTTTCACAAAAGCATATCCCTAGTAATTAATCACTGTTTTACTATAATTTATACCCCATGAAAACATTTCCACATCTATTTGATGTGAAATGTTTTTTTTTCCTTTTTTTAGAAAGAAAGTGAATCTTATTGAGTAATGAGTATAGTTAAATCTTGCTATATTGGTAATGTTTGTCTGAAAAACTTATGATCAGTATAATGATGTGACATTGTTACATGAAAATATCTCTGCGTCTATTTGACGTGAAATATTATTTCTTTTTTTCAATAAGTACAAAAGTGGAAAAATTTTATTAAATATAATCGAATCTTAGTATAATAGTAATGTTTGTATGAAAAATTTATAATTATTATAGTGATGTATTATTATATATGTATAGTGTTATTATTTGACGTTTTGATCTGTAATGATTTGAAAGGTCATTTCCGAAAGTTTTGAACAGTAAAACCCTTGCTTTCACAAAATATCCTTTCCATAAATTCTAAATGAGAATTTTGCATTACCTAACAGCTATAAAAGGGCAGAGAGCCATGCAATGATGAAGAACCACACACACTTTTTAACATAATTTTGTGATATATATATATATATATATATCATATCATAAAATTAATTAAGAGAGATGAGCCTTGAAGGAAAGTTGATTTCAGAGAAACACATAAAGAGTGATGGAGATGTGTTCCATGAGATCTTTAGGCATAGACCACACCATATATCAAACATGTGTGACAAAATACAAAATGTAGACATTCATGAAGGTGAATGGGGAAGTGTTGGCTCTATCATTTCTTGGTACTTCATTCATGGTAAGCCACCACCATACCACTTCAACTAATTTTTGTTGAGGCGCATTCAGAATTTAATATTCAATGTAGGGATCCATGTTGAAATGACCATTACTAACTTCCTTTTTTGGCTATTAATTACTTCAATTTATCATGGCGGAATGACCTAAGAGGCCCTTGTAGTTGACTTGATTTATATGTTGGATTCCTGTACTTACGACTTTTGCCAACTGACTTAAACTCATTCAAGCCAAAATTGTAGACCCCTTTCTGATCTGATGGGTATGCATGTAGTCCACTCATTTTACACATGAAATACCACATCATTTTTAATGACACATCATAAATCAAATATATAAAAAATACAACTTTATTTTCTCTCACCGTACTCATTTCACATTTTTCACCCCTTGCCACTTCATCTTCGTTGTTCCCACCTTCTACCATTTTCATTACAAAAATAAAAACCACCATTTCCATTTTCATCATATTCACACTCAAATATTTTCTCAGTCACAAAATGTGATAGATTATCATTAGTTCTTGCACATGTTTTAAGGTTCTATTCTTGGTAAGCCACCACCATACCACTTCAACTAATTTTTGTTGAGGCGCATTCAGGATTTAATATTTATGAATTCACAATTATCTATATATTTGACAATGAATTTTATTGATTATTTCTACAAAATTTGTTGATAGCTAATTACTATTTCAATTCATTGTTGTATATATTAGATGGGAAAGAAAAGGTCTCAAAGAATATAATAGAAGCCATAGATGAAGAAAAGAAGTTGGTTAAATTCAAAGTGATTGAAGGATATATATTGGAGGAATACAAATCATTCTCTTTTACTGTTCATGTTGAGAGCAAAGGTGAAAACAACTTAGTTACTTGGATTATCCAATATGAAAAGAAGAATGCAAATGTGCCAGATCCATACACTTTCATGGAATTGTGTATTAATATCACTAAAGATATTGAGACTCACCATCTCAACTGATAATTATGTTGCTTGAACTCTTTAAAAATATTATTGGATGTGTGTTGTCTCACATGGACGCGACAACATTTTTAAAGTATACGAGCAAGGTATGCATGTATACTATATGTTTGGAATTAAATTGTTGTCTTAAGTCTTACAATAATGTGTAGTATGATTTGTAATGTCTATGTTGAAGTGTTCAGAATATCATTAAATAATAAAACTGTGATCATCTCATCTAAAAGTGTAAGCTGTTAGAAAAGGCACACTTTTATTATCTACTGATATTTTCAACGATCTACTATGTAGTAAAAAAGATTGTAATTTTTAATTTCTTTGTGGATTGAACAACAGTTTGTAAAATTCTGCTTAATAATGATGACTGATCAGCCTGAGTCTATTGATATTGATAATTAATAAATGCTATTTGGATTTTGGATTGTAACAGAATGTGTGTATAATGCATGCCATTTGAAACACAAATACAATTTTTGTAATTAATGATAGAATATCATGACAAATATAAATATCCAAAATGAAATATTCTAGCACAACAAAGAAAATGGCGCGCGCTTCTGCTTGAATTACATCGCAACTTGTTATTGACATAGTGATAAGTAATAACAAAGAAAAACGATTGATTGTGGTTGTAAGACATTATTGAAGATTGATTATACTTTAATTTTAAGTTTCACTTTTAACAAGTTTATTTCACGTTTGTTATTTGCATTTTTTTTTATCATAACAAATATTAATTACAATTTACACCGTTTTAACTACATGTCTTTTCATGTACATGTGCAAAAGGGATAAGTTCATATACTATCCTTAAATAATACTGATCCATTCTTACATCATATCAAAATAGATAAAATCAACATTGATACATACACAAATTTTAAACAAACAATATCCAATAGTCTCTATACAATGCAAAATTGTGTACTTCTATTATAATATAAGTGCATAAGACAATTTCATCATAATAAAACATTCTATACATAGATCTATAAATCCATTCCATTATTTGCAAAGGTAAAAGCCACCTCAATCCCCAACATATAATTATTAATCTCTACTTTGATCATCTAATGATTCTGAATATTTTTAGAGAAAATTGTAAGCAAAGAAAATGTCTTGACTCCTTAAA
Source organism: Solanum lycopersicoides (assembly GCA_022817965.1). Classification (NCBI taxonomy): domain Eukaryota; kingdom Viridiplantae; phylum Streptophyta; class Magnoliopsida; order Solanales; family Solanaceae; genus Solanum; species Solanum lycopersicoides. Next base: position 676,012 of record CM040621.1, read on the forward strand.
TAGTAACAACTTCACATAAAATAGGACGGATTTAGTTTTGTATATACTTTCTGTTTTTAGTTGTAACAAAAACTGTCTTTTTTATGGAAAATTGAAAAATTCTTTCTAACATTCCAAAAATTATTTTGTCCTCAAAAGTACTCTAATATAAGAATAATTAAGAAATTATGTTAGTAAGAACGGAATGTTGTTGCAACTTAAACAAGCTCTAATAATAGCATAGCTACATACATTATTGACTAAATATAAAATAAAAAAAATTAATAAGGTAAAGAAGTTATATACACTTATAATATACATTTGTTTTACCTACCGGTGAAATATATCAATTATATATTTCAAGGTAGTTGCTGTTTTATCAGGTTACTATATAATGATTGTAATTTTTAAAAAAATACGTATAGTTGCCAAAAAGACAAATAAACAACTTCCTTCTGACAATGACAATAATAAATGAATAAGCCAACAATTACATATACACATTAACATCTATTCTCTTTCACGTTTTTGGTACATTTTTGGTTCAAACTTGGACTTACTGTGAAATTAGGTCTTAGGCCTAACTCACACCCCAAAAGCTAGCTCAAAGGGAGGAGGATTGTCCAAGCCTTATAAGGAGTTCACCCATCTCATTAACCCTTTAACACCTCACCTCACGCCCAGTGCTTAGCATCTGGTGTGTGGGCAATTTTAATTTTGGGGACCCCAACATCGAGTAAGACGGGCCCTGCTCTGATACCATGTGAAATTAGGTCTTAGGCCTAACTCACACCCCAAAAGCTAGCTCAAAGGGAGGAGGATTGCCCGAGCCTTATAAGGAGTCCACCCATCTCATTAACCCTTTAACACTTACACTACAACAAAAATGATCATTAGCGCAATCAATTCTTAATTGCCACTAAGTATGTATTTTTAGCGGCAATTGTCACTCTTTGTATATGTCCCTAAAGCCTTTAGCGACATTGGTTCTAATGACACTTAACTAATGTCGGTAAAGACTTTAGCACTCTTTATTAGTGTCAATATTTAATGCCGCTAAAAGTTATTTTTATTATAGTTTTATTTTTATTAGTATGATCATTGAACATCATAGATTTTCTATTTATTGAGAAGGTGACCCTTTACATCTTTGTTCACACAAACGAAATGACTTTAGAGCATGAGGGGTAGTTCGGGGTTTAAAAAATTTCTCCAATCACTTTCCAAGTGATTGATTTCTTGTGAGAATCGATGACTTCAATCACTCTCTTAGAGAGCATTTATTTTCCTCTATTTATTAAGATCAGAAAATACAATAGGTGTTATAACTCCCAATTCAAATGTTCAAATCCTCATACGTTGCTCAGGTCGATACTAAAATGATTTTGTGGCGATTTTGTAGGCTTCAATAGCAACTTCAGTCGCCACTAAAAGCTCAATTTCTTGTTAGATGATATCTCACACAATAGGCAATCCCTCTTCTATGGCTATTGCTTCATCACAAAGATTAGTAGTGATAGGGATATATAGTATTAGCATTTGGCATGCACAAGGTCCCCTCCAATACTAAGACAACATGTCTATAATTAATCTAAACATAAATTTTGCAAAAGAGATATAGTGTTTGGTTGGGGTGGAGTGGGGGTGGGGGTGGGGTTACGCATCATTTCTTTTATAAATAAGTGGTTACGCGTAGGGTGCTAAAATTGATAATAAATAGATAATGTGTTTGGTAAAATAATGTTTATAGGCTTTTTTTCCCTAATAAATAATGATTGAATTAATATCGTTAAATTTATTTTAAAAAAAATTAATTTAATTGAAGGAAATAAATAAAGAGATAATTCAAAGTTATGTTCTAGAAAGAACATTTTAGGGAGTACAAAAAGATAGAAAAGGTAAAATTGTACAGCGATTGGTCAAATTTAAAGTGCTTATAATCGGTAAAACCATAAATTCAAAATGACCAACTTATGGTTGATTTCGGATTATAAGCACTATATAATTAATAAGCTTTAAAAATATGCTTATGAACTAGTTTGAACCACTTAGAAACTTAACCTACTTAATTTAAAAGTAGCATATTGGGTACTAGATATAACCAAGACTCTCTTTCTATAGTAATTGTGTGTAGTTAATTAAATGCACACACCTAATTATGTATATGCAAAAAAAAAAAAAATTCTAAAGTCTAGACATATTGACATTGCCTAACTATAAAAGGGCAGAACTATTCATGTAATGATGAACCACATACTTGTTATTATAACTTAGTCATATATCATAGAAGAAAAATGAGTCTTGAAGGTAAGTTGGTTTCTGAGATAAATATCAAATGTGATGGAGATGTGTTTCATGAAATAATTATGTACAAACCACATCATATGTGCAACATATGCCCTGATAAAATACAAAATGTGGATATTCATGAAGGTGAATTAGGCACTATTGGCTCTGTTAGGTTCTGGAAATTCACACATGGTAAATTCGTATAGTATATTGATTCAGATCGTTTTTAATTAGTCCAAATTCAATCCAACTCACTCAATCATTTATAAACGAAATTAGTTGTATGAATTTTTTTTACTATATATATATATTTGTTTGTGTAGATGGGAAAGAGATGGTGGCAAAGGAAATTATTGAAGAAATAGATGAAGAAAAGAAGTTGGTTAAAAAAAAGATGATTGAAGGAGATATGTTAGAGTATTACAAATCATTTTACCTCACTATTCATGTTGAGAAAAAAGATGAAAACAACTTAGTTACTTGGATTTTGGAATATGAAAAGAAGAATGTGAATGTGCCTGATCCACACACTTTCATGGAATTGTGTATCAATATCACTAAAGATATTGAGAGTTACCACATAAAGTGATGTACATATATAAATATATGTAGTTGAAATAATATTATGTGGTGTGATTAATGAGTGTGCTTTGAAATATCTAATATATATATGTAGTAAAAATAAAAAGAGTGGATGTGTAATTTCTAATTTCCTTCAGAAGTGCTGATTGGATATTGATTAATAAAAATAAAAGCTCCTTCTATCTGGCCCAATAGACATGTGTAATTTTTTGGTATATATTTCAAAAGATATTCGATTAGATAGCTTTTAGGCAAAAGTATGATAATCGAAATATAATAAATAACATATGGTCAGAATTACAAGGGCACGACTAATTGTATGACATACGCTTAACCTTTGCAATGCAAGACATCACTCTATCCCTACTAGCCTTCTACCCTAATACACAATTTTCGTATTTAAAGTCATATCCTAGGTACTATGGAGCTCCGTCATGCATGTCCTATCTAATTACTTCTCCTCAATACTTTTTTGGTCTACCCCTACCTCTACCCCTACCCTCTATATCCAACATATCACACCTCTTCACTGGCGCGTGTCCTCTACACATGCCTAAACAATCTCAATATCGCTTACCTCATCTTGTCTGCCATAGAGGTCATCACTCTCACCTTCTCCTAAATGACCTCATTCCTAATCTTGTAACTCTTTGTATGCCCACACATCTACCTCAACATCTGCTGATCTCTGCAACATGCATTTTTTGAACATGTAAATTCTCGACTGACCAACACTCCACCCCATACAACAAGGATAGAATAACCACAATCTCTAGAACTTACTTTTAAGTTTAGGTGGTACCTACTAGCTACATGCCGGTTGCTGCGGAGCTCTACAAAAATGATTTTGTGTCGACTTTGTAGGCTTCAGTCGCCACTAAAAGCCCAATTTCTTGTAGTTGCATCATTAATGAATGAGTTTCTATTGTCAAAAGGCAATCCCTCTTCTATGTCTATTGCTTCATCACAAAGATTATTAGTAGTAATAGGGATATATAGTATTAGCATTGGCATGGACAAGGTCCCCTCTCTAATTCTAATACAAACATGTCTATAATTTATCTCAACAACAAATTTGCAAAAGAGATATAGTGTTTAGTGGGGGGGGGGGGTAGGCATCATTTCCTTTATAAATAAGTAGTACACGTAGCGTGCTAAATTTAAAAGTATTTTCACATAAAAAGGACAAATGACGGAAATAAATAAAGGGATATTTCAAAGTTATGTTCTAGGAAGAACATTTTAGGGAGTAAATAACATCGAAAGAGTAAAATCATAAAGTGATTGGTCAAATTAAAATTTCTTATAAGCTATAAAATCATAAATAAAAAATGACCAATGGTTGATTTCGGATCATAAGCACTTGAGTTATAAACACTTTTAGTGTTTTCCAACTACATGATAAGCTTAAAAAATATGCTTATGAACTAGTTTGAACCACTTAGTTAGAAACTTAACCTAATACCTTCTTATTATAAAAGTAGCTTAAATTATTGGGTATAACCAATTAGAGTCTCTTTCTGTAATAATTGTGTGTAATTACATGCACACACCTAATTATATATGTATAGGCAAAGAAAATATGAAATTTATAGTGTAGAGTCTAGAAATATTGACATTGCTTAACTATAAGAGGGTAGAGATAGTGAATTTGGTTGGCCAATTCTAATTTTAAAAAACATGTCTATAATTAATCTCAACATAAAATTTGTCAAAGAGATATAGTGAATTTTGTTGGCCATATGCAAAAATATAATCCATGCATTACTAATACAAGAGTTCCTGGTGTCATATTAGGTTAAAATGTACTCGTATGACAATTTGACTATTAAACACCGGCATAACAATTCTTATATTAGTTATTCTATAATATTTTTAATATTATTCACAACATATATAAGCTAATATAATCAGTGCATAGTTATTTTTATGAGATAATCGGCCCCTAATAATAGATCAACAAGTTCTTATATATAGACAAAATATGAACATAATTCTGATAGATTTCTTGATCTTTACTTAAGGATCCAATAGAAAATCTGCTAACGGTTTTCTTTTCATTTAATTGCACAAATATATCATTAAAAGGATAGGTCTTTAATTTTCATCTTTTACGAGTTGATTAATAATTTTTGCCCCTATTTCTAAAGTGACTTATGCACTCCACTTGTTATTACAAAATGATGAAGCCAGGAGCGGAAGGAGGGACTTAAACCCTCAATCCCTTAAAAAATGAACTTACGCCTAGCGTGACTTAAGTTCTTTAAGAACGCGAGACATAACTTATGAGATATTATGATCCCATTAAAAAAATTATTTGTTTGGAACAAGAGCAAATTACAATTTTCTGTGAGGACCCAATTCCCATGTTCTAGGTAGTTACTTCATACAAGTTGGAAATTTAGCCAACTTACGTTACATTAAGCTTTATTTGTTTGCACCTAATGAATGTTTGATATGAAATGATCCAGATATTAGATTATTAATGCATTTGTATTCATTAAAATTTAAGTACTTCTAAATAGGTTTTAATTATAAAGATTTAGAACACAGTTTTAATATCATTAAAAGATATTTTTTAAATAAATAATATTCATCATAATCACTCTATCCACAATCATCCATCACTAGCACTAGGCACCTTTGCCGCCGCAACCTCCACCATCATTGTCAATCACATCATCGTTGTCAATCACTAACCCCCACCCCCACCCCCCACCTCTAGCATCAAAATGTTGATAGAGCCTAGAAATATTGGCATTGTCTAACTATAAAAGGAAATAGTATCTCATGTAATGATGAAACACACACTTTTTATTATAACTTTGTGATATATCATATCATATAAGAAAAATGAGCCTCCAAGGAAAGTTGGTTTTAGAGATAAACATAAAGTGTGATGGAGATGTTTTTTATGAAGTATATAGGAAAAGGCCACACCATATCCCCACCATGTCCCCTAATAACATACAAAATGTGGATGTTCATGAAGGTGAATGGGGCACAGTTGGCTCTGTTATCTTTTGGAACTTCATGCATGGTAAATCTTTATTATATTTGATTTCAATATTATCACAAAAATGTTTGGTTAATACATTCTTCAATATATATATGATACCAATATTGTGTCAGAAGTATCGTGGGTTACTTAGCACACAATCACAAATTAAAAAAATAGAGAAGAAAAATAATATAAGAATTTAACAAGATTCATCTAGGTCTAGTAGTCATTCAAGCAAAAACAGAGAGAGTCTTCCACTATAAAAGAATGAGCGAACAAATAAGTAGTCACAAGGAAAATGTTCTTTTCTTTATTCCTCTAAGGAAAAAATATATTCCTTTTTTCCAAATCTATTAGGACAACAAATCTCTTAAAATCATAGAGATTATGAGTTTCGTAAAATATATAAGAGAAAAAATTCAAGATATAGTTAACAAATACTCCCTCCGTCCAACGATAGTTGTCAATTATATTAAAAATAGATGTCCAATAAAACTTGTCCAATTTTGAAAATCTAGATATACTTTAGATCTTTTGTGTCTATTTGAACTTTGATATTAAATACTCCCTCCGTTTCAAAAAGAACGACCTAGTTTGACTTGAAACGGAGTTTAAGAAAAGAAAGAAGACTTTTTGATCTTGTGGTTCTAAATTAATGTTATGTCAAATGTACCAAAATGCCCTTTGATCTTGTGGCCTTAAACATGCCACGTGGAAAGTTGTTACCAAAAAAAAAAAGATGTCATTCTTTTTGAAACATATTAAAAAGGAAATGAGGTCATTCTTTTTGAAACGGAGGGAGGATTATTTATCATCTTACACATTTTTCAAAAACATTAAATTTAATAAAGTCAAAAGAGAGTACAGAAATATTACCCCTATTATTTATCGTTAATTGACTCAACCCGTTTTTAATCCGTTTAAATTCAAAAAACTCACTCAATCATTTAAAAGTGAATTTAATAGTATGAAATATTTACTATATTTAATTTGTTTTACAGATGGGAAACAAGTGGTGGCAAAGGAGAAAGTGGAAGAAATAGATGAAGAAAAGAAGCTAATTAAAAAAAAGATAATTGAAGGAGATATATTGGAGTATTACAAATCAATTTACATCACTGTTCATGTTGAGACAAAGGGTGAAAACAACTTAGTTACTTGGATTTTGGAATACGAAAAGAAGAATGCTAATGTCCAAGATCCACACACACTCATGGAATTACTCCTCAATCTAACCAAAGATATTGAGAATCACCACATCAAGTGATACATCAATATCATAGGGACTCTTTGAAAATGTCGACGATTGTATGTCGAATTTTTTAAAAATAGTGTATTTTGAAAAGTTGAAGCATTATATACCAAATGCTTGGATTTAAGCTTTTGTCTCAAAGTCTTGTAATAATGTGTGTTGTTATTAGGGTGTGTGCTTTAAAATGTCTACTATATATAATGTAACAAAAATAAAACGAGTGGACATATAATTTTTATACATAAATAAAAATAAAAGTTGTTATTTGAATTGCATTATAGCTTCTTCTGTTCATGCATCTAATTTAAAATTTGTGAAAAATAAAATTTATGAAAAATAAGGCACTCATCAACGACAATATATCCAGTGAAATTTAATAAAGTGGGGGCATGGAGAGAGTAGAGTGTATGTAGGCCTTATGTCACACCCTGAGTCTACACCATGGACGTGACCGGCATCCAATGACCATTTCTGGCCTTGAGCGTACCCTTGGCCTGGCTTACTTAACTCAGCGGAAGACTTAACACAAGATACAATCTCAAGAAATAACTTTAAGAAAAGTATTTAGCCAAAGTGGCAACCCAAGTCTTAGTCAATTGCAAGTGAAAGGAAAGACTAAGAAAACTAATATCATCTGTCTATAAAGCCTCTAAAAGAAAGATGGATGTTGGGACAGGACCCAATCATCCTAACAACTGAATACTAAACAAATAGCTAAAACTAAAGATGTCCTACGGAATGAAGGGAGGCTCACCAACTGAATCTGAGCTGCTCACTGGATCAATACTGCGCCGAATGATGATCCTAGTTACCTGCGTATGCATCATAATACGATGCAGGCTGACATCAGTACATTGAATGTACGAGTATGCGAGTTGGAATGCTAAAACAACACTTAAGCTGGAAAAGGAGTAAGAAGGAACACTTACCTTTGCTCTGTTCAACTCATGAATAACTACTCATTTCAATATAATGCAATTTAAAAGTAAACGCAATATAAAAAAAAGTTGACTGAAAATATGTTGCAAATTCTGTATGTATATATGGATACCATAAATCTCTGAAATGTATGTAAAATACAAATAACTGATGTATATGAAAATACAATAATTTTTGTGGGAGTTTCTCTAACCGACAACCATCACTTAAGAGCTATAGTGATGATACAGCGTTACTTGGCCCACGCTGCCCGATCATCCTAACCTTGCCAGAGTATAGGGCCTAACTGCCTAATGATCCACTAGTATTATGTGAAAAGGGTTCATCTAAAAACTATGACCCTCTTCTATCCATGATGGTTACATGGTTTTCTTGGAGCTTGAGTTGATATGAAACCTGCATTCCCACATCGGTGCTCAATACTACTCCCAATATATACTGGCTCTTATGTTTTTAAAACATACTGATTTCTGTGATTTGAGATTAGTGCTCAAAACTTAGTTGTAAAAGCTCTCTTGGAAATCATAGTTTCCCTGCTTGCTTCATTTTATAAAGCTATTACTTCTGTCTAAAAAAATAGCCTGAAGGCTCTTTACTTGTTTAAGTGTAAAAAAAGCATTTCTAACTCTTAGGGATTACTCACTCTCCTTATAACTTTTGAGAACAAACTCAACTCTTTACTCTTGCTTAACTTGTAACTTGAGTCTAAAAACAAAGTTAAGAAAATATTTGTTAAAGACTCTTGGAAACTTTCGGAGCTCACTTTGACTTGTTTTTTAACCTTTGTACTTGACTATTAACTTCTTTGACTTTGATGTTAACTTTCCTTGAATTTAATTATGAATTCAAGAATCATGATTTCATATTTATAAATAATTTCATGATGTTTAGATGTACTTTAGAGTGTTGGAATCAACCAAGAAATGTGGGTACATCACTTAGGAACTAGTACGAAAAGATAAAGAAAGAATGGGGTCTCCAGGTGACCTTGACATTCTGAGAGGCGCGGAGAGCCAAAGCCTGATGAACAGACTCTGGTCTGAGGCGCTCTTGTTGGCGCGGCGCGCCAGGTTTTGTCAGACAGAGCCTGTCCTGAGGGGCTACGCAAGTGCGGTGCCCCGGGGTTTGTCAGACAGGATTTCTGACTTTTCTTCTTCGATTGTCGACTAAACCTTCTAAATTTCCATGGATCTTTCCCCAAACACTTAGGATCACTAAAATTCTCAATACCCAATAGTTTGGACTCGTAAAATAGCCCGAAAACACGAATCAAAACAACTAAAGGCATACGACAACTCAAGCAACAAGAATTCAACAATTTTTATTCAATAACTTCAATATTCATCATTCAATCTATTCAAAACTCGCTGAATTAAACATGTTGGTGTGCGGGTAGACAAACCCAACACAGAAAGATCTCAAATACCTCGATAGGGATCACCCGTGATGAATTCCACTCGCGAAACCTTAGCGTTCTTGAAGGATTCTTGATCTTCCTCTTCTATTCTCTTTCCTCCCAAGACCTAAGCGTATTCAACTTTTCTAAAACTGAATCAAGGCTTATTTTTACCCCTAATAAACCCTTAAAACGAATTAGAAAATAGTAGGGTGAAAAGACCACTTTATCCTTACTATAATCCGGATTGGACTTTCCTCAATCCAACAGCCCAACTTCCGATAGGCATATCTCCCTCATACGATATCAATAATACGCAGACTCAGCGGCGTAGGAAAGATATCTTCAAGGGATTTCCACCATATAAAGAACTGGCCATAACTCATCCTGAGGTAGAAGTTATGGACGTTTGAAAATGAACAAAAACTTACTTTTACGCTTAGGAAAATTTCCAGATTTTTCCTATTATTTTAAAAAATAACTATTCTTAGTTTCTTTGTTTAATCCTAGCTATTTCGAATTACGAGATGTTACACCTTCTTACTATCTTGTAGATATGAAGAATTAGTTATTTCCAAAAGATCATCAGCTCAAGTGTATCACGCTCAAGCAAAATAAGAAGAAAATAGTGAATAAAGCATATAACGGTAAAAAAAAAGTATTGTGAAGTCAACAAGAAAGAAACAATAACCACAACAAAATAATGTGATTTATCGAAACACAGTAAACAACATATGGCCAAAATTACAAGGGCACGACTAATCGTATGACATACACTAAACCTTCGCAAGGCAAGACATCACTTTATCCCTACTAGTCTTCTACCCTAATACACGATCTCCACTCTCTCTTATTTAAAGTCATTTCCTAGGTAATATGGATCTCCGTCATGTCCTATCTAATTACTTCTCCCCAGTACTTTTTCGGTCTACCCCTACGCTTCACTTACCATCTACATCCAACCTATTTGCACCTCCTCACTTACGCGTCTCCTCAACACATGCATGCTTAAACAATCTCAATTCGCTTACCTTATCTCGTCCACAATAGAGTTCACTCTCACCATCTCCTGAATGACCTAATTCCTAATCTTGTCACTCCTTGTATCCCCACACATCTACCTCAATATCATGATCTCTGCAACATGCATTTTCTAAACATGTAAATTCTTGATTGGTCAATACTCCACCCCAAACAACAATGATAGTCTAACCACCACTTCGTAAAACTTCCTTTTAAGTTTAGGTGTACCTACTTATCATACACACTCCGAAGGCAAGCCTGTATATCATCCAAGACATGATACCACTCGAACCAAATAGAGATATTAGTACAAAAACTAAATAATTAATGAGTAACAATATAACCAGCCAAATAGAAATATTAACTTGTAATATCTATATACTTTGGTTCAAGTAGATTTTGAGTTAGAATTCCTTTTGTCATTAACTTAATTTTAGTATTCTGCTTTATTTTTTTATTATTATTTATTTGGCCTACAAGCTAATCCAACTTACATTGCTCAAGCCCACGGACTAGCCTTTTCCTCTAACGGAAGTGGAAAAAAAAAAAATACAAAAATATCTGAAAAATCTTTTAGTGAGGAATTGAACGACAAATGAACAATGCAACTAATATTTAGTTATGGAACTAGTTACTTGCCAGTTGCCACAGAGCTTAGGTCGCTACTAAAATGATTTTGTGGCGACTTTGTAGGCTTCAATCGCCACTAAAACCCCAATTTCTTGTAGTTGCATCATTAAAGGCAATCCCTCTTCTGTTGCTATTTTTTCAGACAAAGATTAGTAGTATTAGCATTGGCATGGACAAGGTCCCCTCTCTAATTATAATAAAAACATGTCTAAAATTAATCTCAACAGCAAATTTACAAAAAGAGATATAGTGTTTAGTTGTGGGGGGGGGGGGATCATTGCCTTTATAAATAAGTAGTTACGCGTAGGGAGCTAAATTTCGAATTATTTTCAGGTAAAAAGAACAAATGATGGAAATAAACAAAGGGATAACTCAAATTTATGTTCTAGGAAGAACATTTTAGGGATCAGTACAAAAAGATAGAAAAGGTAAAATTGTAAAGTGATTGGTCGAAATAAAAGTGATTATAAGTTGTAAAATCATAAATTAAAAAAGGGAAAAGTGGTTGATATACCCCTCAACTTTGCCATATGGAGCTAATAATATGTCGTCCCTCGTTATGTAAGTGGTACATATATTACTGTTATACAAACGGTTCACATATACTCCTACTGTAACAAAATGAGCTCACGTATGTCCTTTATTTTATATTTTAGAATTTTAATTTTAAGAAAAATTATGCAGGGGTATATATGATTCATCTAGCAAAGTTTAAGTTATATTTTAATCTTTTTCATACATAAATTATTTTTTGACATCTTTGATTATCATTATTTGAGTTACTTATTCTTATTTTATTTTTCTCTTTCATTGTTTAATGTAAAGAAAAAATTTATAAATGATTTTTTTTGGTTAATTATAATTTGTTTTTTTGGCTATAGTATAATTTAGTTTTTGTATTTGGAAAAAAAAATCTGGTCAGTTATAGTTAATTTTACAAGAAAATTAGTGAAACACATATAAATTTTACCATAAAAATAAAATATTTAAATTAGTCATTGAAATTAAAAATCACTTCTCTTAGAGAAAATGTGTATATGTGATTCATTTGTATAACAGTAGAGATATATATTATTCACTTTTATAACGAGGGGTATATCAACTCTAAATGACAAAGTTGAGAAGTGTATCAGACCCTTTTCCCAATTAAAAATAACCAACTTATGGTGATTTCGGATTATAAGCACTTAGAGTTTTAAGCACTTTTAGTATTTTTCAATTATATGATAAGCTTAAAAAATATGCTTATGAACTAATTTGAACCACTTAGAAACTTAACCTAATAGCTTATTGGGTACTAGATATAATCTTCTTCTCTATTACTGGTGTGTAATTACATGCACACACCTAATTATGTATATGTTTTAAGCCAAAAAAGGTAAATATGTATAGACATAAAAAAAATACAAAATTTTAGACATATCGAATTGCCTAACTATAAAAGGGCAGAGCTACTTATGTAATGATAAACCACATATATACTTATTATTATAATAAACTTTGTGATATATATCATAGAAGAAAAATGAGTCTTCAAGGAAAGTTGATTTCTGAGATAAATATCAAATGTGATGGAGATGTGTTTCATGAATTAATTAAGTACAAACCACATGATATCTTTAGTATATGCTCTGATAAGATACAAAATATGGATATTCATGAAGGTGAATTAGGAAATATTGGCTCTGTTAAATCCTGGAAATTCACCTATGGTAAATTTAGTTTCAATATTTATTTTTGTAGGGTCATTTTTCTTGTTCAAACTTTCTTCGAAAAAAGTTTAGACATTATCTGGTCATTATTTTTATTAATTCAAACCATTTTTAACCCATTCAGATTCAATCGAAATTAGTAGTATGTAATATTTACTACATTTGTTTGTAGGTGGGAAAGAGATTTTTGTAAAGGAAGTAATTGAAGAAATAGATGATGAAAAGAAGTTGATTAAAAAAAAGGTAATTGAAGGTGATTTATTGGAGTATTATAAATCATTTTATGCCACTATTCAGGTTGAGACAAAGGATGAAAACAACTTAGTTACTTGGATTATGGAATATGAAAAGATGAATGTGAATGTGCCTGATCCACACCATTTAATGGAATTTTGCCTTGGTGCCACTAAAGATATTGGACTCAAAATCTCAAGTGATACATAATAATAATAATTATTATTATTATTATTATATATGTACTTGGAATAAAAGGCTGAGTCGATGGATATTGCTAGGCAAAAATAAAAGTTTCGAAACTAATTCTATTTAATTCCATATGTATGCAAGTCTCGTAATAAAATCGATAATATTATATCGAATAAAATCTCTGAAATGTAACAATGGATTGCTTGCTTGTAAGTCCATTTCTATGATTAAATTGTTCATGAAATTGCAGATGAATGTGTGAAGTAGATATTCAGTAGAAATTATTATTTGATTTTATATCATTAGTAGTCAAGTTAGCTTCCATAGTCATGATTTTCCCAAAATATTATTTTCAGACATACCTATTTAATGATGTGACAACTGCAAATTCTTAGGAAAAACAATAATTAAATGATGCATACTGAAATAGGAAAAAAGGGTCTGATATATCCCTCAACTTTATTATTTGGAGTTGATATGCTTCTCATTATGAAAGTGGCTTTATATACCCTTATCGTTATACAAACGGCTCACATATATCCCTATCGTTATAAAATGAGCTCACATATACCCTTTATTTAACGGAAGTGAAAAAAATAGTTTAATTTTATATATTTAAATTATAATTTTTTAAAAAAACTTTTAGGAGTATATATAATACTTCTAGCAAAGTTCAAGGTATATTTTAATCTTTTTTCATACAAAAATTATTTTTTTGACTTCTTTAATTATCATTATTTGAGTTTGTTATTCTTATTTTGTTTTTTTACTTTTTTCCTTAATGTAATAAAAAAATTTAAAACAATTTTTTGCTATATTATAATTTAAAATATTTTTCGGCTATATTGTAATTTTGTTTTTGTATTTGAAAAAAAAAAGGTCATCTTTAATAAATTTTACAAGAATATTAGTGAAATATAAATAAATCTGACTACCAAAATAGTAAATCTAACTTAGTCATTGAAACAAAAAAAAATATGTTTGAGGAGGATAAATATTTCAATATGGGATTAGATTTTGTTTTAAAATATTATTAAAAATTAAACTACAATTAATTTTTACACTTCTGTTAGAGAAAAGGGTAGATGTGAGCTATTTTATACCAGTAGGGGTATATATGAGGCGCCACTTTCATAACGAGGGGCATATCAGCTCCAAATGACAAAGTCGAAGGGTATATCAGACCCTTTTTCCATTGAAATATCACATTCAACGGTCAATAAGAGATTTCAATGAAAATAAATGAAAAAATTTACCCGCACCGGCGATGCGAATAAGGTTTACCCGAAAATGAATAAACTATAAAAATCTAGATGACTCATGATCGTAAAATTGCTCGAAACTAACAATTTTAATTTTTTTTTAATAATTGGTAGCTAGATAGAATTAGGGATGAGTTTTGCTATTTAGCTAAAGAATATATTTGTCCGCCATAAATTCCTATTTTTGGTAGTGATAGTGAACTACAAATTAACTAAGGTAAAAGCCACCTCAAGGATTTAAAATATTAAGAGAACAAAAATGATGTGTATTATGCCACTAGAAACACAAGAACATTATATTAGTGAATTGATGGCACAACAATTACATAAATAATCCTTCCAAAACAATGGATTTCTCATGGGGGCGGATTCGAAGTGCTTTACGTGTGGATTCACGAGAATCCAGTAATTTTTGTTCAAATCATGTATTCATATTACCCCTTAAAATATCCATTAGATCTAGAAATAGTGAATGTGAACCTAAGTATTGTTGTATACTATCTTTAGGTCACGGAAGGAATTCGTAAACTTTAAATTTGAATATAGCTTTGGCTAGAATTAAAAAAAAAAAAAGGACACAAAATATCGTTTGTGCAGAGTACTTGTTTTATGGCTTTGATAAAGTTAGAAATTCAGTCTTAGAAATGACATGAATCTCGAGTTTTGGCAACGTTGGAATTTCAGGCTTTGGAAATGGTGGAAACTTTGGCTTTGGGATTTCTGACAATTGGAGCTTTAGCTGAGTTGGAAGCTCAAGTTTCGAAATTTCAGGGATTTCAAGTTTTTGTGAGTTTGAGATGTCAGGTAAATGTGGCAATTTGGGCCTAGTCAATATATTTAGTGGCGATCTACCCAATATTCAAGTTTTTGGAATTGTTTTTGTAGAATAAATATTTACTAGTGGCAACCATTATCGCCACATAGGAGTTTTTGGGGCGAACTTAAGAAATCATTAAAAATAACATTTAGTTATGGAACTCAAGTCGCTACTAAAATGATTTTGTTTCAAGTTTTTGGGCTTTAGTAGCGACTAGTCGCTAAAAGCTCAATTACTTATAGACATGAGATGATAGCTCACACAATAGGCAATCCCTCTTCTATTGCAATTGCTTCAGCACAAATATTAGTATTAGCATTGGCATGGACAAGGTCCCCTCTCTAATTCTAATACAAAACATGTCTATAATTAATCTCAACATAAAATTTGCAAAAGAGATATAGTGTTTGGTTGGGGGGAGGGGGAGGGGGGGAAATGTAGGGATCATTTCCTTTATAAACAAGTAGTTACGCGTATACTATAAGAATTAATTGCAGCTAAATATGTATTTTTAGCGACAATTGTCACTCTTTGTATGTGTCTCTAAAGTCTTTAGCGACATTGATTCTAATGACACTTAATGACGGTAAAGACTTTAACACTCTTTATTAATGTCAATATTTAATGTCGCTAAAATTGATGATAAAAAAAATAATGTGTTTGGTAAAATAATGTTGAGAAGCTTTTATTTGTCTATTAAATAATGACTGAATTAATGTCGCTAAATATATTTACAAAAATAATATTAATTTAAAAGTATTTTTACATAAAAGGGACAAATGATGGAAACAAAATAAAAGGTAATTCAAAGTTATGTTTTAGGAAGAACATTTTAGGGAGTACAAAAAGATAGTAAAGGTAAAATTAGAAATATTGACCAACTTATGATTGATTTCAGATAATAAGTACTTGAGTTATAAAACACTTATAGTTCTTTCCAACTATATAATAAGCTTTAAAATTATGTTTATGAACTAGTTTGAACAACTTATAAACTTAACCTAATTAATACCTTTTTAATATAATAATAACTTATTGGTACTACATATAATCAAGAGTCTATTTCTGTAATATTTGTGTGTAATTAAATGCACACACCTAATTATGTATAGGCAAATAAAATTAGCGTTTGGCCATAGATTTTCAAATATTTTTGGTAAATATTATTTAGGTGAAAATTTGGGTGAAATTTACCATGTGATTGGGCATAGTATTATATTTCACATTTTTAGAAAAATATGATTTATACCCATAAGTTTTAAAAACTATCAAAACTAATCATAAGTTTGTATTACAAGTCAAGTGGATCTTCGTTGCAACAATAACAAATAGTGTCCATAACACTAGAGTAATGTGGTAGTTTGAAATGAGTGCAACAGGCATCATTCCGTACATCGTGAAGTAGACAAAGTACATGATTTTGTTACCCTGAGCCGATTATTAATCATTTTGATCTACAACCATATATTCACTAAATATTTCATCACTATTTTGGTGTTCACGTAAAATTATGTAATACAACGCAAACAACTACTATATAGGGTGTTTTTGTAAAAGATAAAAGATTGGGGTAAAATTTCAATTTTTAAAAGATCCCAAATAATAAGATTTGGCCATAATACTAGAAAAAACTAGTATTTGGGATATTTGCCAAAATATTTGTTGACAAATTATATGGGCAAACACTATTCGTCAAATTTTTTCCCAAATATTATTTGGAATATCTATGGCCAAACGGTTATACGAGACATATTGACGTTGCCTAATTATAAAAGGAAAGAGATACTCATGTAATGATGAATCACAAACATATTATAAACTATTACTTTGTGATATATCATTAAAGAGAAATGAGTCTTGAAGCTAAAAAATTGGTTTCTGGGATAGAAATTAAGTTTGATGGAAATGTTTTTCATGAAATATTTAGGTACAGACCATATCAAATTTCCAAAATGTGTCATAAGATACAAAATGTGGATATTCAAGAAGGTGAATGGGGTACTCCTGGATCTATTATCTTTTGGAAATTCACCCATGGTAAATTTATTCTCTCTTGGAATAATTAATCATTTGGTTTCAATACTTACTAGCTTGATCATTCACATCTTTCTAATGAAGAATAAAACCAATGAAAGAAATTAATAACACTCAAGAAAATAAAATGATTTTTTTTATTAAAAAAAAATAGTATTGCGTCTTGTAAGGCTCATGGAGGCTGAGCCTTACAAGGCTAAAAGCTGCTGAGCCTTGTAAGGCTCATCGGTTTCTGCATCTTCCCTTTCAAACCCCAATTTAGACGTCGTACGTTACGACTTGTTGCTTTTTTGATAAATAAATAATTTAGTTGCAATTTTGGAATTTTTGAAAAAATTTATTGCCCTTTTGGTTTCGAACTCTCTAAATTAGGTCTAATTGTTTTGCACTCCATGTAGTTTTGAATCTGAATGGTTTAGATGATAAGTCAAGTGCATTTATGTATATAAGATTGAAGCACTTATGTGGTAATCATTAAGATCTCAAATAAAGTGTTGTTAATATTATTAAAAGGTATTTTATGCGGATAATTTTCACCATCACTTTATTCACAATCATCAACCACCAATAACCATCTTTGCCATCACAAGTTATATTGTCATCCACCATTATTGTTGTCCACCACCAACTACCTCTGTAATCTCAACCACCATTGACAACTACCACTATTGAGAATCACTATTAGTAGTTGCTATCACCTCCATCATTATAATATATCCCCCGACACCACCACCCATGTTATCAACATCAGTTACTACCATTAGTCCTGTCAATCTTTCCTATACCAACTAACTCCACCATCACAACTAGCAGTGCTAACAAGTCAACTACCACCAACATATATCGTCAATCACCATACACACATTCTTTAATTTGTCATCAATATCAATACCATCAAATACTAACATCAACCAACTTCAACATCACAATCATCATCACCGTTATAGATTGTATAACCATCACGTTATTACAACACAATTCACCTCCAACATTACTACAATCACCAGCACAATTACTAGTAATTCACACCAACCATCTCCATCATCACTAGCAAACGTAAATGTTTCATTTTTCTTTATCAAATAATAATTTTATTATATTGTATTTATATGATCTTTTCTTTGTTTGCAGATGGAAAAGAAAAGGTTTCAAAGCAATTAGTTGAAGTCATAGATGAAGAAAAGAAATTGGTTAAATTCAAAGTAATTGGGGGAGATATATTGGAGGAATACAAATCACTCTCTTTTACTGTTCAAGTTGAGAGCAAAGGTGAAAACAACTTAATTACTTGGATCATAGAATATGAAAAAAAGAATGAAAATACACCAGATCCACACACATATATGGAATTTTGCCTCTATATCTCCAAAGATATTGAGACTCACCATCTCACCTAAATATTGCTACATATCATGTATTGCTTGGATCATCGAAAATACTGATAGATGTGTGTTGTCTCACATGAACGCGACAACATTTTTAAAGGCTTGTAATAATGTGTGGTGTGCTTTGTAATATCTATTTACTATATATAAGTAGTAAAAGAAAAAGTATGTAGCTTTTAATTTATTTGTGGATTGAACAACAGTTTGTATAATTCTGCTTAATGATGACTCAGCATGAGTCTATGGATATTGATAAATAAAAATAAAAGATGTTATTTGAATATATTAAAAACATATTGTTAAATTTTACTATATGCCATATATATGTGACTAACAAAATTTACCATCCTTTTTTTTGTTAATTCCAAAGAAAAACTTCATAAAATCTATACCATTTTCTCTAGTTTCTCCAATAAAATGTACTATTTTCTCTTTTCTAAGATATTATCCTACTGACCTAATACCCATTTCAACTTTAATCAAGAGAAAATAATATATTTTGTTAGAAAAAAGTAGAGAAAATGATATTAGATTTCATGGGGGGTTTCTTCGGAGCTAACAAAGATGACAATAATGGTGAACTTGTTAGCCATATGAGGTCCACAGTTAAGTTTAATATTATTTTATTGATAAATCTGTTAAGTTTAGGGTAAAGAATTAAAATGAACACATATTATATGTATTAAGGATCATTTCAATCAAGTGAAATATATTAAGAATCATAGTGAACATCTTTATTATAAATTAAGAATTATTGCAATCAAGTGAAATATATTAAAGATCAAAACGAAGCAAGAGTTTCAAAATTAGGTCATAAAAGTATTAGTAGTTTAATTTATTTATATTTGTGCAGGTTTATGACTCACTTAATTTAATAATTCAATTCATTGTAACTCATTTAGTTCAACCCATTTTTTAAAATTGGACTGATATGTAATTTATATGGTAGAAATTTTCTCTTTAATTACTTTTAAGAAAATATTTTTTTTATTTGATATGTTTCTTTTATAGTTATAAGAAAATAAATTAATAGGTAATCAAACAAAATTGTAAGAAATCTAACTTTGAATTTAAAATTTTATAAGAATCCGGCAGGTTAATTAAATTATGACTCGATTTTGAGCTCATGAGATCTTTAGGCATCGACCATACCATATATCAAACATGTTTGACAAAATACAAAATGTAGACATTCATGAAGGTGAATGGGGAACTCTTGGCTCTGTCATTTCTTGGTACTTTATTCATTGAGGCGAATTAGGGATTTAATATTTATGAGTTTCAAATTAACTTGATTCACAATTATCTATATATTTAACAATGAATTTTATTGTTTATTTGCTACAAAATTATTTGTCGATAACTAATTACTATTTCAATTCATTGTTTTGTATATAATAGATGGGAAAGAAAAGGTTACAAAGGATATAATTGAAGGCATAGATGAAGAATGCAAATGTACTAGATCCACATACATATATGGAATATGTTCTCAATATGTCCAAAGATATTGACTCACCATCTCAACTGATAAATAAATATTGTATACGTATATTGCTTGGACTCTTTCAAAATACTGATGGATGTGTGTTATCTCACATGGACGCGAAAATATTGTTAAAGAGTACAAGCAATGTACCATATGTTTGGAATTAAATTGTTGTCTTATAGATCTCCACCTTTAATTTTTAATTATGACACATGACTTCGGTCTGTGTACTTGGAAAATAGAGAGGATATAGGTTGTGATATTCACTAATATAGATTCTCATTGCATAATGACTCATTAGAGGGGAAGGGATTCATTAGTTTAAATAGTTTTTACAAACTTATTTTTAGTTTTATATTTCCTACATGGACGCATAAGATTAACATATATATATAAATATAAGGGATCTTAATTTGATCCAACATTTTTATTGATTCAAACCATTTTAACTCATTCAGATTCAATTCAACTCACTCGATCATTTAAAAAGCAAAATTAGTAGTATAATTTTTTTACTATATTTGTTTGCAGACAGGAAAGAGATCATGGCAAAGGAAGTAATTGAAGAAATAGTTGATGAAAGAAGTTGATTAAAAAATTGAAAAGGTAATTGAAGGAGATATAAAATGAATATTTTTGTAATTTATACCCCATGAAAACATGTCCACATCTATTTGATGTGAAATGTTTTTTTTTCCTTTATTAGAAAGAAGTAAATGAAAATCTTATCGAGTATAGTTGAATATTGCTATATTGATTATGTTTGTCTGGAAAATTTATGGTCATTATAATGATGTGTTGTTAACAGGGCCGGCTTTATGCTTTCAAAAATAAGATTTTTGTCTTAGGCCCTCAACTTTCGAGGGGGGAGGATTTGTTAAGAATAAATTATGTATTAAAATTTTAAGAGAAAAATTAATTACTTATGATAAAAAAGTATAATTTTTTTTAAAATAAATTATTATATCCAGTTTAACGTTTTTTGTACTTTGTTAAAAATATGATTAACAGTGAAAAGTAATGAACAAAGAGAATTAAAAATTCTTTTTTATTTCTTTTTGAATTTTAGTTTCAAGCATTACTCTAAGCATATTAAAATGGGGTATACCAAGTCGTCAACTTTTTTAGTGAAATTCTATGATTCTAACTCTTATCTTTATTTATTTTTTATCAACTTATTACTTGTATCATTATGTTAACAATACATATAAATAATTTTCTCACTTAAAAGGATGTTTTTAATGTTAAGTTGATAAAATCTTACCTAAAACTAGTATTTTAAAAAAAATACTAATAATTTTCATCTAAATAATGTAATTTATTTATTTTTTTATAAATATGTATATGAAGTGTATTTATATTTTAAGCCGCGAATTAAAATTAAATTTTGCTTTAGACTCACAACTACATTGAGCCGCCCTGATTGTTACATTATTTGCCTCGTGAAATATTTTTTTCTTTTTTCAATAAGAAAAAAAGTGAAAATATACTATTGAGTATGATCGAATTTATTGTAATAGTAATGTTTGTTTAAAAAATTTATTGATTATACTAGTGATATATTGACTATTGTTACATTATTATACCCCATTAAAAGATATCCATGTGACCATGTCTATTTGACGTGAAATGTTTTGTCTTTTGTCAAAAAGAAGAAAAATGACTTATTAGGCATGAATCTTGAATTCATGACATATACCTCTATATAGTTCAATCTATTAAGAAATACTGTTTAAAAAAAATTAATAAGTGATATTGTGATTGAATTTTTCTCTAAGTATAGTTGAATCTTATTGTATAAATAGTTATGTTTGTCTGAAAATCTTAAGATTATTATAATGATGTATTATAAAGGTTATTATTTGACATTTTGATTTGTAATGATCTGGAAGGTCATTTTAGAAAGTTTTGAATGGTAGAACTCTTGCTTTCACAAAAGATCCTTTTTAAAATTTAAATTAGAAATTTTAACTATTTGCTTAACTTTAGTTAATTAAGTGACGGATAATTTTAGATTATTAATTTAATTGATAGTTAATGGACTAAATTGATAATTTAATCAAAAAAAAAAAATTGCCCCAGAACGTGACATCGCGCAGCATCAACAAATATGAATTGACATTGCGAATTATTAGGTTGGACTGTTTTACACAGGTTGTAGTTGTGGAGATTCGGTTGAAGTGATAGGTGTACATGTATCCTATACTCTTAACTTTGTGTTAGGAGTTTACTTGTTGAGAACCGTATGATTTGATACTCACCTTTTGTTTCTACATTTGTGTAGGGTACGAGCTCAGATCTTCGTGATACTCTCTATTCTCTCCTTGTCCGAAACTTTCCGTGGAGATTTATGAGGTAGTTGTTCGTTATACATTTACAATTTTGCAATAAATTTTTAGTCTAGCTAGAGTCTAGACATATTTACATTACCTAACAACTATAAAAGGAAAGAGAGCCATGCAATGATGAACCACACACACTTGTTTCATATAACTTTGTGATATATATTATATCATAAAATAAATTAAGAGAGATGAGCCTTGAAGGAAAGTTGATTTCAGAGATAAACATAAAGAGTGATGGAGATGTGTTCCATGAGATCTTTAGGCATAGACCACATCATATCTCAAACATGTGTGACAAAATACAAAATGTAGACATTCATGAAGGTGAATGGGGAAGTGTTGGCTCTATCATTTCTTGGTACTTCACTCATGGTAAGCCACCATCATACCACTTCAACTAATTTTTGTTGAGGCGAATTCGGGATTCAATATTTATGAATTTAAAATTAACTGGATTCATAATTATCTATTTAACAATGAATTTTATTGTTTATTTGCTACAAAATTTGTTGATAACTAATTACTATTTCATTTCATTGTTTTGTATAGGGAAAAGGGACAAATATACCTCTGAACAATCGTAAATGGTATGCAGATACCCTCCATCATACTTTTGAGACATTGGTGCCCCTGCCGTCCGTAATCTAGAGCATATATGTCCTTCACTGTAACGTAACGGAAGACTAAATAGGGACACGTGACACAATCTTATCCGTTAATAAATGTCGGATCAATGGATAAGAATGTGACACGTGTATGTCCGTTTAGTATAAAGGGTATATATTCTCTAGTTTTGAACGGCAAGGGCAGCAATGTCCCAAAAGTATGACGGAGGATATTTACATACCATATACGATAGTTCAAGGGTATATTTGTCCATTTTCCTTTTTGTATATAATAGATGGGAAAGAAAATGTTTCAAAGAATATAGTAGAATCCATAGATGAAGAAAAGAAGTTGGTTAAATTCAAAGTGATTGGAGGAGATATATTGGAGGAATACAAATCATGCTCTTTTACTGTTCATGTTGAGAACAAAGGTGATCAAAACAACTTAGTTACTTGGATCATAGAATATGAAAAAAAGAATGAAAATACAACAGATCCACACACATATATGGAATTATGCCTCAATATGTCCAAAGATATTGAGACTCACCATCTCACCTAAATATTGCTACATATATGTATTGCTTGGACTCATCGAAAATACTGATAGATGTGTGTTGTCTCGCATGGACACGACAACATTTTTAAAGGCTTGTAATAATGTGTGGTGTGCTTTCTAATATCTATCTACAATATATAAGTAGTAAAAAAAAAAGTATGTAACTTTTAATTTATTTGTGGATTGAACAACAGTTTGTAAAATTCTGCTTAATGATGACTCAGCATGAGTCTATGGATATTGATAAATAAAAATAAAAGATGTTATTTGGATGGTTAACACAATCAGGGGCGGACTCACATTGGGTCCAAGGTGTTCACCCGAACATCCTCGGTAAAAAAATATACGATATATATAAGGTAAATTTTCTATATTTTTGTAGATGTATATATTTTGAACCCCCTCAATAACAATTAAAAATAGATGGCTCAATGGTAAGACCCCTGAATATTAAGTTGCATACCCCAAGTTTGAATCCCATCAACAACATTTTTATTTTTCGAACCTCCTGAACGAAAATCCTGAGTCCGCCACTGAACACAATGTGTGTATAATGCATGCCACTGGAAACACAAATACAATAGCGAACTGATTAGTGAACAATTACATTAACAATTTTTGTAATTGATGATAGAAATATCATCACAAATATAGTATATCCAAAATGAAATTTTCTAGCTCTAACAAAGAAAAACTCATGACCATATGGCACAATTAATAATAAAATACATAAAGTCCTTTTATGAATGTATTAGATTAATATGAGTCAAGTAATAATATGAAACAGAGTGAATAGTTGATCAAAAATAGTTGTTATTTTAGATTATTAAGATATAATTAATTATTTATCATTCAATAAATGATGAGAGATTAATATGGTGAAAAACAAAATATTGTTAAACTGAGATCAAAGAGTAAATAAATATAGCTTAATCAAATTACTCTATTAGTTAATATTTTCTTAAGGAACGTGTAAAGAGAATGTGACAAATAAAATGAAACGAAGGGGTACAATAACATACACAGTATATATAGTCCCACAAATAAGGTCTAAAAAATGAAAAACATCATTAATAAGGGTAATTTTTTTTTACGTAAAACAATCTTTATTTAA
Organism: Solanum lycopersicoides; assembly: GCA_022817965.1. Lineage (NCBI taxonomy): Eukaryota > Viridiplantae > Streptophyta > Magnoliopsida > Solanales > Solanaceae > Solanum > Solanum lycopersicoides. The sequence goes on from CM040621.1 coordinate 700,854, forward strand.
TAAGGGTAAAATTAAAAAAATATCATTAATATCTTATTGATTACGTCAAACTCTACTTATTTTTAAAAAAAGGAATTAGTTATTAAATCGCATTTCACAAACGCGTTTTACTCTCTCAATGCAAAATCAATTTTCATATGCTAAAATTACATTTTAAATGATGACTCTTGAAAAATGAAAGGTATTTGTTTTTTTTTTCTTTTCTTTTATCACTAATTAATGCTCTTCTTATTTATTTTGAAATGAATTGTATATCTTCATTTCTAATAAGATCAAAATCAAATAATTCCAAAAAAAAATTCAATTTTTTGTGAGTAGTACTTGACATTTATGAAGAATCGTGATAAAAATAGAATGAATTAGTTCTGCAAGCCACTTAACAAAAACAATAAAACAAATGATATATAAATGTGTTTTTTAGTTTGACCATTATATTCATTATTTGTTTAACTTTATACAATTTAAAATGTCTATTTGTGCACAATCAAAGTTGAAAGGCATAACTGCATAAATGATAACTAAGGCTTAGTTAAAGCGAATATTTATGTATTATCCCTATTTAATTCTTACTAGGTACAAATATTATGAATTCTTTTTGTGACTAGTAATGTGGATTATGAACTAGCCATTTTTTGTGCCAAAAGACTAAAACACATGCACTTCGATTGATTTTACGGAATATCTATTATTTCTTACCAGCAACACATACTAAGTAACTATGTTCCTTAACGATAGAATTAGTAAGTGATTAAGATATCATTTCCACGATCTAATTTATTCAATTTACCCCTTATTAATATAGCCAGCAAAAGATGTATCCAACATATCCCCTTTCCAGCCATTTAACCTTTTGATTATCTTGGCTAGCATATATACCATCAAATAATATAATTTCTTTTGTCCATAAAGTCAATCACTACATCAAAAATGATTTTTAAATATAATTAATTTTAAAATTCGGGCTTTGGTAGAGTTAGTAGCTCGGATTTTAAAATTTCAGTGAATACAGGCTTTGGTAAAGTTGGGATCTTCGGTTGTGGCAATTCAGGCTTAGAAAGCTCGGGAATAGTTACTTCAAAAAGATGGTGTGCTTCTGCTTATATTACATAGCAACTTGTTATATGTGAATGTTGAAAATAGGAATTGAGAATTAAGTTTTGGTTGTGATAATTGGTGGGAAAAATTGTTTGTTAGGTCATCTTCTCAATAACAATAATTTCCTAATTTTAATTTAACACAAACTTTCCATGTACATATTTTATGTTAATATTGGCTATCTAAACAGATATTGTAGCAAATTCAAAGTAGTAGGTCACCATTTTCCTATATTGGGCATACTTCTTGTACACCTATTCTTGTTTGTTTCATTTTACTTGACCTGTCTATTAAAAATAAATCTTATTTTAGTAAATTAAGAGATTTTTTATTTTATTTTTCTATACTAGCTTTAGTATTAAATGACTATATAAAGTAATAGCAGTCAAATTTAGAGTTTCAAAGCATCATTCGTAAGGTTTATTTAATAAAAATACATCTCTAATTAAAGTTTCCTTAAAAATATGTCAAATCAACATGAGTCAAGTAATATAAAACAATGTGAGTAGTTATTGGTCCAAAATAGTTGTTATTTTAGATTTTTAAGATATATCTAATTATTTATTATTCAATAAATGTGGAGAGATTAGTATCGTGAAAAGCAGAATAATATTATTAAATTAAAATCAAATAATAAATAATGATAATTTAATCAAATTACTTCTTTAGTTAATATTTTCTTGAGAAACGTGTAAAGAAAAACATGACAAATAAAATGAATCAAAGGGGTTATAATAACATATACAAGTAAGGTCTAAAAAATGGAATTTAGATCTTTTGGTAATTTTTGGTTACGTGGCGCTCCACCTATTTTAAAACGGAGAAATTAGTTCATAAATCGCGTTTCACATACGCGTTTTATTTTGTTATTGCAAATTTTTTTTCTCATATACTAAAACTACATTTTAACTGAGTTTTTTTCTTTTAATATTTATTTGGAAATGAAATGTACATCTTCATTTCTATTAGATCAAAATAGTTCGATTTTTTCCATTTTTTTTGTGATTAGTACTTAATATTCATGAATAATTGTGATAAATTACACCATATTGAGTTGGCATAATATATAATTTGATGTTATTTATATTTGTGCACAAGTAGACACTTAGACTTGTATAAAGTTGAACAAGTAAACACACACGTCCTACATGACAATTCAGAATCTTATGTGACATCCTACTTGTATTATGTCACGTAGGACACGTGTGTCTACTTGTTCAACTTTATAAAAGTTTAAACGTCTACTTGTGCAAAACCAAAGCTGGAAGGAATAGATGTCATCTAAGGTCATATTGAAGCACGTATTTATATATTATGCCTATTAAATTTTTACTAGGTACAAATATTCAGAATTTCTATTGTGACTATGATGTAGATTGTGAACTAGCCATTTTTGTGCCAAAAAGACTAAAACACATGACAAGGAATGGGACATAATGCCTTGTCTCCTAAAAAAACTATGTGAATTGGAGTGGTCAAGGGACATGTCCACCCCTTGACGTCAGGCCAATTTTGGCGCACCTCGACTAATTTTACGAGATATCTATTATCTCCCACCAACAATATATACTAAGTAACTATGTTCATCAAGGCTAGAACAGATGAAAAAATCACCTAGTGTTTTTCGAACCTGATACATCATGATTCTTAACTCATTTCGTTGATCACTAAATCACAACCTTGGGCGCTATCGATACGAATATACTTTCTTACTTTACTAAAAGCCCAAATAAGAAAGAAGCATAAGCTCTTCAAAGGAAGTAGACTGTTAGTAACAATCAACCAATATCTATTTGAACTTGAATATAACAAATAGACTTGACAGTGACTCAAGGGACTCTCTACTAAGATTTGCTTTATTCGAAAACACCAAGAAGAACAAACATAGAGACATGAAAAAATAATAGAATCGAAAAAAAACAAAAAAAAAACAAGAATTATAGATTACTTCATGTCGACTCTGTGAATTCAGTATGAAACTATCTTGCGACTGAGTGATTTATTGAACCATGCCTTCCAACTTCCAGATCCCTTCCGAGTCATAACTACTTGTTTCCCATCAAGAATTGGCTGTTGTTTCCCATCATGAATTGGATTCTCAGACTGCGGCTTTTTGACCAGCACAAAGTTACGAACACCAAGCGATCCAATTGTCTCCCATGGACTCAAATCTGAAATAACAACACAAATGTAAGCAAAAACACACATCACCGCAAAATGACAAGGTTTACGCCTACCAAATCTTGTTAAGATATAGTAGGAACAAACAGCAAACGTCACAACTCAAAACCAACATAACTCTACAATGTCATACATGAAAATCATCTAAGCCAACAAATAGCAATACAAAGATAAAATACTTCCCAGCAAGTTTAGGGATAGCAATGAGGCTGGACGAGGAGGGGCAAGTTGAAGACTTAGTTGACAGGTGTGGGACATTTCCTTTCAACATCTCAAGTCCTTACATACATGATTAACTAATCAATCATACAAGTAAACAGAATAAGACATCGATCAATACACGAAAGCAGAATTGGAAACCATGAAAGGTAAGCAAAAACATACTCCCTCCGTTTCAAAAAGAATGTCCATATTTTCTTTTTAGTCTGTTTCAAAAAGAATGACCCCTTTCCTTTTTTGGCAACACTTTAAATTTAAATTTCCACGTGGCATGTTTAAGACCACAAGATTAAAGGGCATTTTGGTACATTTGACATAACTTTTATTTAGAACCACAAGATTAAAAAGTCTTCTTTCTTTTCTTAAACTCCGTTCCAAGTCAAACTAGGACATCCTTTTTGAAACGGAGGGAGTATTTAACATGGCAATATACAAGTAAACTGAATAAGACATCGATCAATATATGAGAGCAGAATTGGAAACGATGAAAGGTAAGCAAAAACATATTTAACATGGCAATATACTGTTAAATTAGGTCTTAGGTCTAACTCACACCCCAAAAGCTAGCTCAAAGGGAGGAAGATTGTCCAAGCCTTATAGGAGTCCACCCATCTCATCAACCATCGATGTGGGATTTTTGTCATTCTTTATCATATACAAATAAACTGAATAAGACATCGATCAAGAATTGGAAACGATGAAAGGTAAGCAAAAACATATTTAACATGGCAATATACAAGTAAACTGAATAAGATATTGATCAATATACGAAACCAGAATTGGAAACGATGAACGGTAAGCAAAAACATATTTAACATGGCAATAAGAAGCAAGCTTTTAAACTAAAAACCATGCCAGGACGAAGCTTATAAAGCTTCATTTGCCCTGCTCTACCATGCCCCCGACCTGTTAACTCGAGTAATATAACAACAAATCAATCTCAGCTAAGCCAAATCAAATCACATTTCTCAAAACACGCAACTAATCAACGAAATATAAAAATTACAATACTATCAATACCTTCTGTAACCACGGTTGGGCAATACAGCACGAAATTATTAAAATTTGATCCAAGAACAGGGAGTCTCTCCTCACGAGCATAATTTTTCAAGGCGATATCAATAACATCAGCCACAAGCTCCTTTTCATTAACAACAAAACGAATCGGTCCAGCACTCCCAACAACAGTTATACTAATCAACAACCGATTCCCTTTCCCAGCTTGAATCTTCTTCGTCTTATAAAGCAACATCTTGTGAATTACACTCAAATTCGTTACAAATAAACAAAAAATTAGACTAGTTTCGATCTATAATGGCCTACGAAGCCACGAAAACAGAGTTTCTCTGGTACGTAGGCCAAATTATGTTTCACGTAATGGATGGTTTCAAGGATCAACACCAATGGAACGATAATACCAACCTTTTTTACAAGACGCAAAGCAAAATGAAGAAGAAATTGAAATCTCCCTAATTGGAGATGATAAAGAAGTAATCATCAACAAATTCTTGAAAATTTCCACCATCAAAAACGAAAATTTGTAACAAAAGAGATCAAATCTCAAGAAGATGAAGGAAATTTATAGGGTTTTTTTTTAGGGTTAGGGATTTTACCACATTTGGGGATTTTGTATTTTTGGAAGAGAGAGGTGATTTATTCGGATCCTTTACCGTAAGACCCGGGTTTTTATTTATTTTAATTTAACCACTTGTCCTTATTTTTCTCTTTTTCAAGTCATTAAATTTTATACAGTAAATAAAACTGTTCTCTAATAAAAGTGAAGTAGTATGGTACAATCCGCGCACGATGCGCGCGGACGTTATTATATTAATTTGTTTACGATAGAAGTGAATTTTGATATAAGACTATCAAACGAAAAGAAGAAAAAGGATAGAAGTTAAAATTTAATGAAAAATATCACATCGCTAAAAATAAATAATTAGTAACAATATAGGGAAAAAGTGTGAATTTATACTAGTAAGAAATGTAAGTAGTTCTTAATTCATGATTATGAGGAATTTGTGTTTGTTAGTTTCTAAACAAATAAAATGATAACCATTAATATGAAACCAAGAAATAATTGAATTTTCCTAATCATTGCACCTTTTTTTTTTGTTTTTCCATTATTTGCGGATCGATTTAAAAGAAAGTGACTTTGAAAGTTCAAAACTAAAAGGTTTCAAATTTAGAAAAATATAGATTTAGTGTCCTAACCTAAAATAACATTTCTCTAATATTTCGCTACTACCAACATGGATCGTGGTGCAAGTAGTACAAGTGTTTCACCTTTAGCTAGAAGTCTCGGGTTGTGACCTGAATATGAAAAAAATACTAGTGGGAGTACCAACCCTGAATGGTCCCTGTAGTGCTCGATACAAAATTAGTCGCAGCTCCAATGTTGTCTTCAGACACCAGGCAAGAAAGGAAAAAAAAACTGGGTGATCTAGAACTTAATTCAAGAAACTCTATGAGGTAAGATCATTGCAGAATACATTTAATCTAATCTGTCAAAAAACAGATTACTGCTTTCATGTCCAGCTAGAGGCATCGAGTAGTAATCCGTATAACTTCCAAAGGCGCGTCAAATCATCACTGGTCTATTAAAGAGTGCAATTTCTGTCGAAAGACAGGGATTTTGCTTGCGTCTATTGCCATTACCAAGCCAGTTAGCCGATAATCTTTGAGCTGCAATGTTAGGAGACGAGTGAGTGTTCTATTCATGAATGGTTATCAGAGAAACTCAAAAGGAAAGTTTTTGAAGCAAAATAGCAACATACAAAGTAAATGAAACAGCAGATAGTATAACACATTGAAAGAAACTAAGCCATTACTAACTACTACTACTCAGTAGGTCTGGCAAAAACTACTGAATTCAAAACTCTTGCGACTAATGATATTAGCTATACCCTCATATCGACATAAACATTCAATGGGTCGCTCCTAGGAAGGGTCTTTTTAAGTTGAACACAGATAGAGCTGCTTAAGGTAATAAAGGCATAGGAGGCATAATCAGAAACCAGAAAGGGAGATTGAGGCCTTGGTTATTACGGAAGCAGCACAAGCAAATCATATCCATGCCAAGTTTGGGGTTTATACAACGGCCTTAAAGTTGCAGAAGCTGAACGCCTTTACCCTTAATATAAACAGACTGCAGAGATATAATTGAAATGCTTAATAATCCTAACTATGTCTACCCTTCACTTGTAAATCACAGCAGGTCTTTGAAGAGGCTGATGGGGATTGGGGTCACCCGAGATCAGATACACCTTCAAGGAAAACTAATTTGATTATATTACCTATCTAGCTTCCTCTCTCGATATCTAGCACCACTGTAACTAGAAAGACATATTTTGGCATGTAATATTTTGACTTGCTTCGAGAAACTATTTGCTCTTAAGAGCATTGCTTCTCCTGTTTTGGATTATTAGAAATTAATAGTTTTCTACTTTAACCCAAAATAAGAAAAAAATTATATAGCATGAAATAGGTATAATCAGAAGAATTAACCAGAACGAGACTATTATCGTTAAAATATCAGCTTCTCCACGAATTAAAGAAAGGGCTAGCAGCTTGTCTTTTAACAGATACTATCCCAATTTTGAAAACAAGTGGTCATAACAAAATACAAACAAAAGTTATACTTACTACCTTAAGTTCAAATTATTATGGTAAACCAAAAGGCTAACATGTTGCAGACATGGTCTCTCAATAAATAAGAACAATTGCATTTCTACAGTTCTGGGCTATGGACTTTGAGCACTGATACTGTTTTTTAAATAATTTGTTCTTAGAGAATAACAGAGTGATGCATGCAGTAGACCCTTTCAATTAATCTTAGCCTCTATCCCAATTGAATGACAGTGGAACATATTTACAGGTGACATATTACGTTGGTGTTTTCTTTGTATTTTCTCCAATATACAGAATTTGACGAATTGCAGGAAATCAATGTATATATACTAACAAACATAAGCCGCCATCAAAAACTACATAAAAGCTTTGATATTATGAGAAAAGCACTTGCCTCGTCAGTCCTAACCAGCTGTGTATGCAAAGGAAAACTGAAGGACCAAGAGCTTAACTGAAGAAACATTTACAGGAAGAATCAGAGATGTTGCAGCAAAAAGGCAAGAAAATAAAAATAAAAGTAAAAAATAAATGATGGTACCTCATGAAAGATTTCATCTTCTGCTTTAATGTATACAATAGATTGATCACCACTTGGTCCATTCTGCTTGTCCGCATTCTTATGCTATAAGAAAATCCATCAAGCAGCAGACAATTTAATGTCTACTAGACTGTAATAAATCCATACTCGAATACCAAAAAGACACGAATAAGCCTTACCTTGTAGATTTTACTGATTACAAGGTAAAACTTGAAGCAGAAAGAACTCCGGAGCTCCTCTGTAGGCTTAAAGACATAAGAATGACAAAAGTTTCACTACACCAAGGTAAAGCTATATTCACAAGAGGAGAAACGGCAGACAGAAAACAATACGCGCATGTGAAAACAATTCATAAAGCTCATCCATCTAACCTCATCTTCTGTAGCCCAAGAGACTTCATCAAAAAGTGCATCATAAAGGGGTGGCAAAAGCTGGGGAGGAAGATTCACAACACGTTGAGAGACCATGAGACCAACATCCTTGGCTTGGTCTCCGAGAAATAAACTCAATTTAGAGAACAAATCCTTCTGGCAGCATGCTTTAAGCAGGAACTCTTTAAGGTCCCCAATGCACTCTAGATCCTATTTTTAGAAAATCAAAGCCAGACAAACAATTAATCTGTGAGAATACAAGGAGTATGACACTAACAACATTATGAGCTCTGGACAAACAAAATGGGAACTCAGATCCAGACTCGGATGCCAAATTTGACATCACAGGCCGGGTGATGTGGTGACAAAATTTTAGCCTAACACGGACGTAGCACAGAAAGTGCTGGCTTCTTACCTTATATCTACCCAAGTTAAGAGCAGTGACAATGGAGTAAATACCATCATCTTCATCATTCTCTATTTTAATAACAGTTCCCACTGTGGGTTGACCGAGTATTACATCCACAAAACCACTCAAATCCCATTGCTTATCATCAAGGTAGGTCTGCAGCAGGATTTTCACCCCATGAAAATCACTTGGTTTTGGATCAAAGAACTCAAAATCTGCTTGAACAGTGCCCTTTCAAAACCAAAGGTGAAGCTGTTAGTGTACTGACATCACATAAAAAAATCATTTACCAGCAACGAGTAATGGAATGTCTTACATCAAACTCCTCATCATCTGAAGAACCGGAATCTTCACTCTTGTCTATTAGTTCGTGATTTTCCATCCTTTTACCTAAGATGGAAAACATTCGGCTTCAGAACCAGAAATTGAAATGGATCACTGTGCTCATAATAAGTTTTCATCAGATAGAAAACTTAATCAAAATACTTCACCTGAAGAGGTAGGTAGATTATTTCCTGGAAATCTGGGATTTTGGACCTTGTGTGCAACCTTGTTATTTGAGGCAATCCGTGCCATTGAACGAGCAAATGGAGAGAAACTTAAAGGTAGACATCGCGCTGGTCTGCAATGTCTTGCTGGCTTTCGGGGCATTATAAAAATTAGGCAAACCTGAATACACAAGATAGCTTTTTTTAATGATCTATAATATAATATTGAGAAGCAGCCTCGGGAAGTTGCTGAGCTTAAGATACAACGGAAAACACAGATGATTCTTTTAAGTTTCAGAGATTTAACAGATTGAACAGCAAATGGACATTATAATTAAACTTATTACTTATTGTGGTAAAATAGCCTCTCAGAATATTCACTGATGATTATCAGATCAAAAAGATTTGAGAACAAATTGTCAGCAAAAAAGAAGTATAATCTTGAGTCTCATTGCCCTCTCTTTTTCTCTGTAATAACCATCCAAACAAGAGTGTTAACGATTACGTTCTACGGTAAATGCTCTATTTCTATTTGTATCTTTTCTTGCCTATCCTATATAACTCCATCACATCAACTGGACTGTCACTCATAAAAATACAATAAAAGCCATCTCGTTCAGCAGGGTTTATTGTGTCCTATAACACAAGAAGTACACACATAGATATGAACTTCAAATATGAGGCACATAAGATAAAGTAGCAAGGTTTTACATGTCATAAGTAAATTAAGAACCTTATGATGACAAATTCCCTTTCTCCAAGTACAACAACATTATTTAGCACATAATAAGATAAAGTAGGAAAATGGTTTATGGTTCAGCTGAAAATGCAACAACACAGTTGCGGGTGGGAGGTGACATGTATCTCATGGAACTAGTCTAGTGCATAAAAGCTGACCCGAACACCATGGTCAAAAAAAAAAATACCCAACAATGCGAACTCCAACTACAGCAAAAATCACAAACCCCATCACCTAATTTCAATTCTTGACAGAAAAAAAAAAATTGAGCATAAAAAAGTCCCCTTTAGCAACAAATGCAAATCAAGTAAAACTAAAAGCAAAAACTAAAATCAAGAATCATACCAGAAATAGAATTGCGTACTGACAGAAAGGTGGAAAAGGTCCGCCGGCGGTGAAAGCTCCGGCGAGGAGAATGGAGGCCGGAGGGGAGTACGGCAGGGTTTTAGTTTCTCCTGATTCGGTCGAGGGGGACAGGGGTTTTAAGAGTCCTCAAAGTTTTCAAACAAAGCAAATTTAGCCCCTTAATTTGTACTTATTACTCTTGTGGATTACTCGTTATATTTGTATTTTTAACGTAAACAAAAATTATTATTTTTCAAATTTTACAACGAAATATAATCAAATATTTACGTAATGTATACTAGTAGTGTTTATCGGGATAATTTTAAAATTCAAATGGTTCATTACAATTTACATTAATTTTATCAACTATGTTTGTAACTCACTAGAGGCTCGAGAAATAATAAAAAATATGTGTGTGACAAAATTTCCAACAGTAAAAAGGAAAAGGATCGAATAGAGGAACTTCTAAGCATTTGGCGATCTCGCATGTAAATGATCTTAAGCAAAATACTTTCTCGAAGAATAAGTGAATTTATTAATTATTTATTTTTTTAATATTTGATAAGCAAGCAAAAAATATCATGGCAATCTAAAAATCTAGTAAAATACTATAGGGTGAGAGTAGGGTTCCGAAGGGTGACAGAGGAGGGATGAATGATGATCAAGGAGTGGATATTGGTGGCGTTGAGTTGAGTCGGATGGAGATACTGAACTTGAAATATCACTTGTTTTCTTTAAGAAAAAATTAAAATATCATTTTCTTTATCTGAAAAAAATTGTTTTCTTTAATAAAAGCAAAATTAAAAATATATATATTTTGACTATTTAAATATAATAAATAAGTTTAACCCTTATCATACCAAACACCCATTAAAGTGATGTTGTAGGCTTGTAGAGAATGTTATTCTTATTGGATTTTTGTATATGTGATATATATATCATGTATTTATTTTTTTAAAATACAATTAATTAATTTTTTAAGTTGTCAATGACATTTTTTTCTTCTAGAATATAGATAGATATATATAGATCTAATAAACACACAAATTTTAACTCCATGTCGATTTATATTATATATTGTAAATTCAAATTATATACTACGAATAATCTATACATCTACGTGACTATGTTTTCAATCTTTTTCTATTAAATGGGCCTCTTTATTCAATGTTGACTATCTTCAACACAATGAATTAATAATAGTTATCATATTAAGACAAGTATTTGTTCAATATTGACCATCTTCATCACGACCAATTTCAAAGAAATTTTGAAACGGTAAGTTTTGATTTATATAAATCCCAAAATTAGTTTTATAAAGCGAGGATCATTGTAATGGTTCGGTTAGTCATTTTTTGAACCTTGTAAAATTTATAGATTTTTGTATTTTTCTTTCATTGTGTGTGTTGGGGAGTAACGAGAATGAGGTGATGGGTTCAGTGATTCCACTTGATTGAAATTAATGAATAAAAAGGGGTTTAATGAAAATATAATCTATTGATCATAATGATTTGTGAATTGTCTTTTTATGAATCCTAAGGTGTTAATTGATGTAATGTTTTGATAGCATTATTTGTGGACTTGAGTTGCTTGAGTTATTGTCTCATCCTTATGGTGTGAAATAGTTTATTTGCATAAAAAATTGTTCACTATGACAACAGGGATGATTATTGATACGAGGTCATTTCTTACAAATGTATTGATGTTGAGGTGATTTTCGGCAGGTAATATTAATGTCGAGGTCAGTTTTGGCAAGTGTATTGATGTCAAAGTCATCTTCGATAAGTGTGTTGATGTCAAAGTCATTTTGGCAATTGTTATTGATGTCGATGCCATTACCGTCAAGTTCATAAACTATGATCAGTTCCATGAGTTCCGATTGATAATATGTATGATAAATTTGAAATTATGTTCGGTGTACTTGATTATTATGTCTTGATGATTTGATACTTGTGAGTGATCTATTGACACATATAATTGATATTCTTGATATCGTTGGTTGCTAATTGTGCCTATCGACCTGTAATTGTTAGCCTTGTAAATCGTGTATTGTAAAACTGTTAGATTGGTTGATTTTAAGGCTAGTTGTAATTTGAAGAGGTTCGATTGGATGAAAGGAGTAATCTTTTTCTTAGCTAGTTTTGCATGTTTATTATGTTGCTTGCTCAGTGTTGGTTTGTACTTGATAGTCATCCTTATTTCTACACTTGTATAGGTTTCGTTTCCGATTCGTGTGTGCTCTTTTTCTTATTACATCTAAGGCTTTTTGAGGATACATTGATAGGTAGTTGTTTGTCATCCCATCAGACTATTTTCTTTTTTATGTTTATCTTTGTTCTAATTGAGATACAAATAAGACTTGCAAATATCTTTCAATTTTGTATCTATATATGGTGGTTTGTACATGTGAAAATCATATTTTAGGGTCATATAGAATGACTAAGTTTTCGTCCTTATGTAATTCATATTTTACTTTTCATACTTCTTTCGTTTTGTTAGATTGAGATTGACTTGTCTTGGTGGGAGCAGACGAGTATCATCATCCATTTTGAATAGTAACAATGATTCAAAATTATTTAACGAAATTAATTACCTTATTTCACTCTATATAATGCGAGACTCTAATATCATTCACATGTCCAAAACAAGACTTTAATTTAAGCATTGACCAATATAATACGAGAACTCAACAGTGTGTAAATTAAAAATATAGTTATATTACTCTGATATTACATAAAAATGAATTTTAAATTTTATTCCGCTAAAAAAAAAAAAAAATCACAAAGGCAATAAGGTTTATTGATTTTTGCTGAGACATTAGATAGTAGGTAAACTAAGAAAAATAGTATATATATATATAGCACATATATTGATGGAAGATATAACCTACCCTATCTTCAAATTCAATTATCATACTTTTTATTTGGCAAAAGAAAAAAAAAAGGTAAAAAAATGATATTAAATAGTATTAATTACTCCCTTCGTTTAAAAAAGGATGATCATATTTTCTTTTTAATCTGTTTAAAAAAGAATGACCCATTTCCTTTTTTGGCAATACTTTAACTCTGACTTTCCACGTGGCATGTTTAAGACCACAAGATTAAAGGGTATTTTGGTACATTTGACATAACTTTAAATTAAAACCATAAGATTAAAAAGTCTTCTTTCTTTTCTTAAACTCCGTTCCAAGTCAAATTAGGCTAATCTTTTTTGAAACAAAAGGAATATTTAATATTCCAAAAACAACTTTAAAAAATAAGTAGGTGATCTGTCTAGAATCTCATTGCATTTGCCCTTCCCTTTTTAGCAATAATAAAAACAATTAATGCACTTTAATAATTTCAAGCATGCCCTAATTTATTCTATGATATATACATTAAAGTAAAGTAATTTAAAATCTTTTAAGAGTCTTACCTGTTAATCTACACTTTATTATATTCTTCTTGTTAGCTTGTTCATGTGCTTTCTCCAAACTTTTACATTTTCAACATTACACAATATTTTTTTATTATAAAACATATGAGCTATTTTCAACATTATATTATACAAACTATTTTATTAAAGTATATGAGCTATGTTCAATCTTAGAGTTTTGGGCTAAATTCATCCATTAACTATGACTAAGACTTAGGTTACATCCTTATACTATAATAATTAACAAGAAACATCCTTTTAGTATTTAAAATGTAACAAAATTCAGTCTTCTGACTATTTCTGTTAAAAAACTAACATTGATTTTTCAAAAAATGATTTTCTCTCTCCTATCTCCCTATTTTGCCCCTCTCAAATCTGTCCCATTGTCTTCCATATTCACAACAACAAGAAGGAATTGAAACTAAATTTTTTTTGAACTTCACAAAATAATCAAGATCTAGAACACTTTTTTTCCTCTTTAAAAAAAAACAGGGCAGAGAACCATACACAAATAAAGAATCATTGAAATTTTTTAGTTTTTTTTATTCGAAAATATAAGCAATTTTCTATTTTTCAAACTAAAGCATCTTCATTCTTTTAAACACAAGATATTGTGGGTTGCTATATAACAACTAATCGGAACCATATCGCTTCGAAGTTTAAGTGATTTATTGTCCACGCTCAATTATGGTATTATCGATATTCAAGTCATAAGCATTTTTTTTCTTTTCACATCTTGAGGACTTTAAACTACCAAATAACCACTAAAGAAGCCAAAAAAAAAAGCAACAAAATGGTAAGAAAAACAACTTAAACCTGCAAAATTGCAGAAAAACAAAAAAAAAAACTTGGTAAACCAACAGCAAAAAAATGCCATGCCCTCCCCCCCCCCCCCACAAAAAAAAAACAAAAAAAAAACAAACAACATTACTGAAAAGAAGAAAAATACTCATGATTTTAGTAAAATAAAAAGCTAAAGTAACAACAAAGACACCACAAAATAAGCAAAAAAACAGCAAAGTCTAGTGTCATTAAATCATCATAAAGCTAAAACATTTTTCACTAGTTCCATACACAAGAACATAACAAATGAAAGAACAAAAACTAGTCACACATATAAAAAAAAAAGATAAAATATATTTTCTTCAATGTTGCAACTTCATAGAGATGGAAAGCTCTGACGTTGTTGACGTTGTTGGCTAGCTTGAGTTTCAATTCCTTCTTGTTGTTGCTGAATATGGAAGACAATGGGACAAATTTGAGAGGGGCAAAATAGGGAGATAGGAGAGAGAAAATCACTTTTTGAAAAATCAATGTTAGTTTTTTAACCTAAATAGTTAGAAGACTGAATTTTGTTACATTTTAAATACTAAAAGGATGTTTCTTGTTAATTATTATAGTATAAGGATGTAACCTAAGTCTTAGTCATAGTTAAGGGATGAATTTAACCCAAAACTCTTCAACCTTATATCAAACACTATTTTATTTGTAAGCTCAAATCAAAATTTTCTTTATAAGTTGGATAAGATGACCCAAACATTTTATTATTCCTTTGTGAGATATTAACTTAAAATGAAAAGAAAATATATTAAAAATCAAGACACAAACGATTATAGTTAATTTTACCCTATTATCCTTAAACTTATGAATAGGAAAGAAGCGGAATGACATGAAAGATCTCTTGTATTCGAATTCGTTAATTAGTCGGACTATTCACCTTTTGAAAAAGAAAAAAAAACCTCTTTGATTTTAAATCAACAATCAAACATGAAAAATAGAAGATGAAGTAACTAGTATTGTATAGGTTATGAGAGAATCTACACATAATTTTACGAAGAATAGGAGATGAAATAACCATTACGAATAACTTAGGCATAATACATAAATATGTCTTTTAAGTTGGCTTTAACTCACATTTATTCTCTCCAACTTTGGGTGTTCACAAGTAGACACCTAAACTTGCATAAATTTGAACAAATATAGACACACATTCTACGTGATATCATATAAGACAATTTGCATCCTACACGCATCATGTCACGTAGGACTCATGTGTCTACTTGTTTCAATTTTATACATGTTTAAAATGTATACTTATGCATATCCAAAATTAAAGAGGATAAATATGAAATGATATTTAAGGGTTGAGATGGAATGAAAGAAAGAAAAAGTTGCTCTGCAGCTCGCCCAGAAGTAGATAGATTCAAAATCAAATCGAAATTGATAATGTAAACCAACTTTTTTTTTATTGATTTATCAATAATAGATTATTGATTTAGCGATTTCAATAACGATTTTATTATTTTTAATCATCGAGTTATCGGTTCTTTATGATTTGAGATTTTTTCTTAACGGAGTAATCGAAAACCCGATTAATAAAGTAAAGAACTATACTTTTACTATTTAGTATATAAAATCTTTGAATTCGAGTTCGGTTTCATACTTTTATTTCTGGTTATCTCAAATTCTCGGTTGTTCTACGATGAGATGGTGTTTGCTTTTGAGCAAGATGCAATCTGCCAACTCTTGCATATAGTTCATTTGGTTTCTCTCCTTGTCTTCTTGTCTCAGGTGATTCTCAACAATTTTTTTATGTCAAATCTTAACCGTTAAATCGAAACTGAACCAATAACAATCAATAATCAATAATTCAATATCTATATGGTTCAATAACGAATTAACCTGTCTATAAACCAATAACCAATAAGTTGAATTGATAAACTTTTAAATCAAATCGAACCAAATAATACACAACCCTAAAATAAGACTAAATTACTATGCTAAATGACCAAATTTACTAAAAGAACAAAAATGGGACCAAAAGGCCAAAAAAAAAAGGTGAAATGATGACAAGGCCAAATTGGAAAGAGCCCTTTCACAATACAAAGTGTCAAAGTGCCAACCGTAACAGAAGAAAAGAATAGTATAATCTCCCATTTGAGAGAGAGAGAGAGAGAGAGAGAGAGTATCAAGGGGAAAGAAGGGTCTGAAGAAATCACCGATTCTCAAGGAGAAGAAGAAGAAATGGGTACGCTTCAAACTTGGAGAAAAGCTTATGGAGCTCTCAAAGACCATACAACTGTTGGCCTTGCCCATGTTAATAGCGATTTCAAGGTCACCCCCTTTTCCCCTAAATTTTCTCTTTTATCTATTTGGGTATGGGTATTTCAGATTATCTTTTCTGGGTTTTTTTTCCGCACTCTATTTGGTGTACAATTGAGCAATCAAGACTGAATCTTGGATCGTGGCAGTAAAGCCGGCAACTCTTGCACTGTATACTTGAAAATTACTTCGATTTTTTGATGTTTTGGTGGTTTGTTTTGTTGATTAGGATGTGGATGTGGCGATCGTTAAAGCTACCAATCATGTTGAGTGCCCACCAAAAGACAGACATCTTAGAAGTGAGTGTTTCGTTACTCTTTAACAGATCCAATACTATGGAGGGAAATCTGTGAAATTTTTGATTTGGGGGTTTCATAGTTTCTGAATATTGTGTTTGGGGTATTTGCTTTTTAGGGATATTATGTGTTTTTTAACCTGGGTTTCTTTCTTTTTGGTGTAAAAGTTGTTTTTAGAATTTGGTTAATCACTTTAGTTGTTAGGGATTTTAGTTGTAAATATTCATTTTGTGAAAATCATATTTTAGGGTCATATAGAATGACTAAGTTTTCCGTCTTATGTAATTCATATTTTACTTTTCATACTTCTTCGTTTTGTTAGATTGAGATTGACTTGTCTTGGTGGAGCAGACGAGTATCATCATCCATTTTTGAATAGTAACAATGATTCAAAATTATTTAACGAAATTAATTACCTTATTTCACTCTATATATATGGAGACTCTAATATCATTCACATGTCCAAAACAAGACTTTAATTTAAGCATTGACCAATATAATACGAGAACTCAACAGTGTGTAAATTAAAATATAGTTATATTACTCTGATATTACATAAAAATGAATTTTAAATTTTATTCCGCTAAAAAAAAAAAAAATCACAAAGGCAATAAGGTTATTGATTTTTTGCTGAGACATTAGATAGTAGGTAAACTAAGAAAAATAGTATATATATATAAGCACATATATTGATGGAAGATATACCTACCCTATTTCAAATTCAATTATCATACTTTTTATTTGGCAAAAGAAAAAAAAAGGTAAAAAAATGATATTAAATAGTATTAATTACTCCCTTCGTTTAAAAAAGGATGATCAATATTCTTTTTAATCTGTTTAAAAAAGAATGACCCATTTCCTTTTTTGGCAATACTTAACTCTGACTTTCCACGTGGCATGTTTAAGACCACAAGATTAAAGGGTATTTTGGTACATTTGACATAACTTTAAATTAAAACATAAGATTAAAGTCTTCTTTCTTTCTTAAACTCCGTTCCAAGTCAAATTAGGCTAATCTTTTTTGAAACAAAAGGAATATTTAATATTCCAAAAACAACTTTAAATAAAGTAGGTGATCTGTCTGAATCTCATTGCATTTGGCCTTCCCTTTTAGCAATAATAAAAACAATTAATGCACTTTAATAATTTCAAGCATGCCTTTTATTCTATGATATATACATTAAAGTAAAGTAATTTAAAATCTTTTAAGAGTCTTACCTGTTAATCTACACTTTATTATATTCTTCTTGTTAGCTTGTTCATGTGCTTTCTCCAAACTTTTACATTTTCAACATTACACAATATTTTTTTATAAAACATATGAGCTATTTTCAACATTATATTATACAAACTATTTAATTAAAGTATATGAGCTATGTTCAATCTTAGTTTTGGCGCCTAAATTATCCATTAACTAATGTATGGAAACATTTAGTTATTCCTTATATATTGAATGAAATTAACAAGAACATCTTTAGTATTTTAAAAAATGTACAAAATTCAGTCTTCTGACTATTTCTGTTAAAAAATAAACATTGATTTTTCAAAAATGATTTCTCCTTCTCTCTATCTCCCGCTCTTTTGGCCCTCTCAAATCTGTCCATTGTCTTCACATATCACAAACACAAGAAGGAGTTGACACTAAATTTTTTTTGATCTCACAAAACTAATCAAGATCTATAGAACACTTTTTTCCTCTTTAAAAAAAACAGGGCAGCAGTAGACCATACACAAATAAGACATCATGCAAATTTTTTAGTTTTTTTTTATATTCGATATAAGCAGATTTTCTAATTTTCTCAAACTAAAGCATCTTCATTCTTTTAAACACAAAGATATTGTGGTTGCTATATAGACAATAATCGGACACCATAGTCGCTTCGAAGTTTAAGTGATTGTATTGTCCAGCAGCTCAATTTATGGGTATTTATCGATATTCCACGTCTAAGCATTTTTTTTTCTTTCACATTGAGGACATTTAAACCTACCAATAACCAATAAAAGAAGCCAAAAAAACAAAGGCAACAAAATGGTAAGAAAAACAACTTAAACCTGCAAAATTGGCAGAAAACAACAAAAAAACTTGGTAAATCCGAACAGCAAAAAATGCATGGCCCCCTCGCCCTCCCCCCCCCACAAAAAAAAAACAAAAAAAAACAAAAGACACATTACTGAAAAGAAGAAAAAATAGCTCATGATTTTAGTAAAATAAAAAGCTAAAGTAACAACAAAGACACCACAAAATAAGGCAAAAACAGGCAAAGTCTAGTGTCATTAATCAGTCATAAAGCTAAAACAGTTTTTCACTAGTTCCAGTTCACACAAGAACATAACAAATGACAGAGAAAAAATAGTCCACACATATAAAAAAAAAAGATAATACAAGAAATAGAATTGCGTACTGACAGAAAGATGGAAAGGTATGCCGGCGGTGAAAGCTCCGGCGAGGAGAATGGAGGCCGGAGGGGAGTACGGCAGGGTTTTAGTTTCTCCTGATTCGGTCGAGGGGGACAGGGGTTTTAAGAGTCCTCAAAGTTTTCAAACAAAGCAAATTTAGTCCCTTAATTTGTACTTATTACTCTTGTGGATTTCTTGTTATATTTGTATTTTTAACGTAAACAAAAAATATTATTTTTCAAATTTTACAATGAAACATGATCAAACATTCACGTTATGTATACTAGTGGTGTTTATTGGGATAATTTTAAAATTCAAATGGTTCATTACAATTTACATTAATTTTATCAACTATGTTTGTAACTCACTAGAGGCTCGAGAAATAATAAAAAATATGTGTGTGACGAAATTTCCAACAGTAAGAAGGAAAAGGATCGAATAGAGGAACTTCTAAGTATTTGGCGATCTCGCATGTAAATGATCTTAAGCAAAATACTTTCTCGAAAATAAGTGAATTTATTAATTATTTATTTTTTTAATATTTGATAAGCAAGCAAAAAATATCATGGCAATGTAAAAATCTAGTAAAATACTATAGGGTCAGAGTAGGGTTTCGGAGGGTGACAGATGAGGGATGAATGATGATCAAGGAGTGGATATTGGTGACGTTGAGTTGAGTCGGAAGGAGATACTGAACTTGAAATATCACTTGTTTTCTTTAATTATTTTTTAAAATATCATTTTCTTTATTTTAAAAAACTTGTTTTCTTTAATAAAAGCAAAATTAAAAATATATTTCTTTTGACTATTTAAATATAATAAATAAGTTTAACCCTTATCATACCAAACACCCATTAAGACTGGAGCTTCGTAACATGTTGACGAAGGCCCCCGAACTGAGGGTTCGCTAGTGGATGGGGTTCCATATTCATGAATAGCCAGGTTTGAACCATGTTACGGAACCAAGACGATATATATATATATATATATATATATATATATATATATATATCATGTATTTATTTATTTTTTAAATACAATTAAATAATTTTTTAAGTTGTCAATGACATTTTTTTCTTCTAGAATATAGATATATATAGATCTAATAAAAACACAAAATTTAACTCCATATCTATTTATATATATATATATTGTAAATTCAAATTATCTATACATCTACGTGACTATGTTTTCAATCTTTTTCTATTAAATGGGCCTTTGTTCAATGTTGACTATCTTCAACACAATGAATTAAGAATAGTTATCATATTAAGTCAAGTATTTGTTCAATATTGACTATCTTCATCACGACCAATTTCAAAGAAATTTTGAAACGGTAAGTTTTGATTTATATAAATCCCAAAATTAGTTTTATAAAGTGAGGATCATTGTAATGGTTCGGTTAGTCATTTTCTAAACCTTGTAAGATTTATAGATTTTTGTATTTTTCTTTCATTGTGTGTGTTGGGAAGTAACGAGAATGAGGTGATGGGTTCAGTGATTCCACTTGATTGAAATTAATAAATAAAAAGGGAATTAATGAAAATACAATCTGTTGATCATAATGATTTGTGAATTGTCTTGTTATGAATCCTAAGGTGTTAATTGATGTAATGTTTTGATAGCATTATTTGTGGACTTGAGTTGCTTGAGTTATTGTCTCATCCTTATGGTGTGAAATAGTTTATTTGCATAAAAAAATTGTTCACTATGACGAGACAGGGATGATTATTGATACCGAGGTCATTTCTTACAAATGTATTGATGTTGAGGTGATTTTCGGCAGGTAATATTAATGTCGAGGTCAGTTTTGGCAAGTGTATTGATGTCAAAGTCATCTTCGATAAGTGTGTTGATGTCAAAGTCATTTGTGGCAATTGTTATTGATGTCGATGCCATTACCGTCAAGTTCATAAACTATGATCAGTTCACATGAGTTCCGATTGATAATATGTATGATAAATCTTGAAATTATGTTCGATGTACTTGATTATTATATCTTGATGATTTGATACTTGTGAGTGATCTATTTGACACATATAATTGATATTCTTGATACTCGTTGGTTGCTAATTTGTGCCTATCGACCTGTAATTGTTAGGCCTTGTAAATCGTGTATTGTAAAACTGTTAGATTGGGTTGATTTTAAGGCTAGTTGTAATTTGAAGAGGTTCGATTGGAATGAAAGGAGTAATCTTTTTCTCTAGCTAGTTTTGCCATGTTTATTATGTTGCTTGCTCAGTGTTGGTTGGTACTTGATAGTCACTCCTTATTTCTACACTTGTGTAGGTTTCGTTTCCGATTCGTGTGTGCTCTTTTTCTTATTACATATGAGGCTTTTTGAGGATACATTGATAGGTAGTTGTTTGTCATCCCATCAGACTATTTTCTTTTTTTATGTTTATGCTTTATTCTAATTGAGATACAAATAAGACTTGCAAATATCTTTCAATTTTGTATCTATATATGGTGGTTTGTACATGTGAAAATCATATTTTAGAGGTCATATAGAATGACTAAGTTTTTCGTCCTTATGTAATTCATATTTTACTTTTCATACTTCTTTCGTTTTGTTAGATTGAGATTGACTTGTCTTGGTGGGAGCAGACGAGTATCATCACGTCCATTTTTGAATAGTAACAATGATTCAAAATTATTTAACGAAATTAATTACCTTATTTCACTCTATATAATGCGAGACTCTAATATCATTCACATGTCCAAAACAAGACTTTAATTTAAGCATTGACCAATATAATACGAGAACTCAACAGTGTGTAAATTAAAAATATAGTTATATTACTCTGATATTACATAAAAAATGAATTTTAAATTTTATTCCGCTAAAAAAAAAAAAAAATCACAAAGGCAATAAGGTTTATTGATTTTTGCTGAGACATTAGATAGTAGGTAAACTAAGAAAAATAGTATATATATATATAGCACATATATTGATGGAAGATATAACCTACCCTATCTTCAAATTCAATTATCATACTTTTTATTTGGCAAAAGAAAAAAAAAAGGTAAAAAAATGATATTAAATAGTATTAATTACTCCCTTCGTTTAAAAAAGGATGATCATATTTTCTTTTTAATCTGTTTAAAAAAGAATGACCCATTTCCTTTTTTGGCAATACTTTAACTCTGACTTTCCACGTGGCATGTTTAAGACCACAAGATTAAAGGGTATTTTGGTACATTTGACATAACTTTAAATTAAAACCATAAGATTAAAAAGTCTTCTTTCTTTTCTTAAACTCCGTTCCAAGTCAAATTAGGCTAATCTTTTTTGAAACAAAAGGAATATTTAATATTCCAAAAACAACTTTAAAAAATAAGTAGGTGATCTGTCTAGAATCTCATTGCATTTGCCCTTCCCTTTTTAGCAATAATAAAAACAATTAATGCACTTTAATAATTTCAAGCATGTCCTAATTTATTCTATGATATATACATTAAAGTAAAGTAATTTAAAATCTTTTAAGAGTCTTACCTGTTAATCTACACTTTATTATATTCTTCTTGTTAGCTTGTTCATGTGCTTTCTCCAAACTTTTACATTTTCAACATTACACAATATTTTTTTATTATAAAACATATGAGCTATTTTCAACATTATATTATACAAACTATTTTATTAAAGTATATGAGCTATGTTCAACCTTATATCAAGCACTATTTTATTTGTAAGCTCAAATTAAATTTTTCTTTATAAGTTGGTGACCCAAACATTTTATTATTCCTTTGTGAGATATTAACTTAAAATGAAAAGAAAATATATTAAAAATCAAGACACAAACGAATATAGTTAATTTTACCCTTAAACTTTTGAATATGAAAAAAACCAGAATGATATGGAAGATCTCTTGTATTCGAATTCGTTTATTAGTCGGACTCTTTTACTCATCAACTATTGAAAAAAAATAAACCTCTTTGATTTTAAATAAACAATCAAACATGAAAAATAGAATATGAAGTAACTAGTATTGTATAGGTTATGAGAGAATCTAAACATAATTTTAAGAAGAATAGGAGATGAAATAACCATTACTTAACTTACATATAATACATAAATATGTCTTTTAAGTTGGCTTTAACTCACATTTATTCCCTCCAATTTTGAGTGTTCACAAGTAGACACCTAAACTTGCATAAATTTGAACAAATATAGACACACATTCTACGTGATATCCTACAAGACAATTTGCATCCTACGTGAATTATGTCACGTAAGACTCATGTGTCTACTTGTTCAATTTTATACAAGTTTAAATGTATACTTGTGCATATCCAAAATTAAAGAGGATAAGCCAGAAGAAGATAGATTCAAAATCAAATCAAAATTGATAATGTAAATCAATTTTTTTTTTTATTGATTTATCAATAATGGATTATTGATTTAGCGATTTCAATAACGATTTTTATTATTTTTAATCATCGAGTTATCGGTTCTTTATGATTTGAGATTTTTTCTTAACGGAGTAACCGAAAACCCGATTAATAAAGTAAAGAACTATACTTTTACTAATTAGTATATAAAATCTTTGAATTCGAGTTCGGTTTCATACTTTTATTTCTGGTTATCTCAAATTCTCGATTGTTCTACGATGAGATGGTGTTTGCTTTTGAGCAAGATGCAATCTGTCAACTCTTGCATATAGTTCATTTGGTTTCTCTCCTTGTCTTCTTGTCTCAGGTGATTCTCAATAATTTTTTTATGTCAAATCTTAACCGTTAAATAGAAACTGAACCAATAACAATCAATAATCAATAATTCAATATCTAAATGGTTCAACAACAAATTAACCTATCTATAAACCAATAACCAATAAGTTGAATTGATAAACTTTTAAATCAAATCAAACCAAATAATACACAACCCTAAAATAAGACTAAATTACTATGCTAAATGACCAAATTTACTAAAAGAACAAAAATGGGACCAAAAGGCCAAAAAAAAAAGGTGAAATGATGACAAGGCCAAATTGGAAAGAGCCCTTTCACAATACAAAGTGTCAAAGTGCCAACCGTAACAGAAGAAAAGAATAGTATAACCTCCCATTTGAGAGAGAGAGAGAGAGAGAGAGAGAGAGAGAGTATCAAGGGGAAAGAAGGGTCTGAAGAAATCACCGATTCTCAAGGAGAAGAAGAAGAAATGGGTACGCTTCAAACTTGGAGAAAAGCTTATGGAGCTCTCAAAGACCATACAACTGTTGGCCTTGCCCATGTTAATAGCGATTTCAAGGTCACCCCTTTTCCCCTAAATTCTCTCTTTTATCTATTTGGGTATGGGTATTTCAGATTATCTTTTCTGGGTTTTTTTCCGCACTTTATTTGGTGTAGAATTGAGCAATCAAGACTGAATCTTGGATCGTGGCAGTAAAGCCGGCAACTCTTGCACTTTATACTTGAAAATTACTTCGATTTTTTGATGTTTTGGTGGTTTGTTTTGTTGATTAGGATGTGGATGTGGCGATCGTTAAAGCTACCAATCATGTTGAGTGCCCACCAAAAGACAGACATCTTAGAAGTGAGTGTTTCGTTACTCTTTAACAGATCCAATACTATGGAGGGAAATCTGTGAAATTTTTGATTTGGGGGTTTCATAGTTTCTGAATATTGTGTTTGGGGTATTTGCTTTTTAGGGATATTATGTGTTTTTCTAACCTGGGTTTCTTTCTTTTTGGTGTAAAAGTTGTTTTTTAGAATTTGGTTAATCACTTTAGTTGTTAGGGATTTTAGTTGTAAATATTCATTTTGGTTTTGTGTTTTTTTTTTATTGATATTCATTTGTGTTTGTGTTGTTACAGTAGAAATGTTGGTGGTAATATTGTGGTATTGGTTCTTGCAGAAATTTTGGTTTTTACATCAGCGATGCGGCCTCGTGCTGATGTTGCGTACTGCATACATGCACTTGCAAGGCGATTGGCGAAGACACATAATTGGACGGTATGGAATATGGAGTGTGATACAGTTAGTTTAATTGACAAAATCATGTACTTGCGTGCCTTTTCGTGGATTTAATTTTATCTATGGGAGTGCATTTTTATTGATGTTTTGATATTAATGAGACCATATTTTATGATTGTGGCTCTGATTATTTGGATTTTGGAGTGTAAAATGAAACTGTTTATGTTGTTCTTAGTACTATTGCAGTATGTTCCACTCTCCACCCCCCTCTTGCACTATGCACCTATGGCTATATAACTTGTTAGCTATAGGGAAAAGTACATTAATATGTTCCACCAGGGATTTGGGTTAGTCCAGAAAGATCTTCACTTGAAACTTTGAAGGCTCTAGTTTAAGTGGTGTCTTGGAATTTGTCAGCACAATCAATGGCCTGCATTCTTTGAATTCCTCATTATTCTTCTCCAATCACCTCTTCTTTGTGGTTTACTATTTTGTGATGTACTTTACACTTAAAGTTGCTTAACTAGTCCTTGCCCTTACTGATGAATTTTACATATAAATATCTTTCCACATTTTCTGAAATAGGTAGCGCTGAAGACGTTGATAGTAATCCACAGAACATTGAGGGAAGGTGATCCAACATTTAGAGAGGAACTATTGAATTTCCAACAGAGAGGACACGTTCTCCAAATGTCCAATTTCAAGGATGATTCAAGTCCAATTGGTTGGTAAAATTACCATAAATGTTATTTCGAGTTTCTACTTACCTTTAGATTCCATCAAGTTCAACCAGAATGATTCTATCTTTTCTGTTCCTCCAGCTTGGGACTGCTCTGCCTGGGTACGGACATATGCACTCTTTCTGGAAGAACGACTTGAATGCTTTAGGGTTCTGAAGTATGATATTGAAGGAGAGCGCCTTCCTAAGCCTGCCCAAGGGCAAGAAAAGGTTAGCATAACACTACTGAATTTTCTGCTTACTATTCTAGTTTCTTCATAGTTCAAAAAGTTGTCTTTTCTTCTGTGAAGAAAATTGAATAAATTTAGCCTACTAGAAGCAAAGTCATTTCATAAATGTTCATTCCATGCTTTTCCTCACCATGAATTGGATAAATCGTGTGGTCCACACCATTGGAGACTTCAGCTGAAACATTGTGGAGAAGGTGCTTTCTCTGTCTATCAGCTATTTTATACATCTCCCTTCCCTTGTTTCTTGCACTTAGTTGAGGATCTGTTAATATGCCTAGTTGCAGATCCACAGTTTCTCTCAGATATATTGCATATTATTAATTACCATGTAAAGATGATTAATAGAACCACCTTAATTTTTCTTACTTATTGATACTTGTGATGATTTGGAATATTAACAAGAAAAAGAGTTATGATGCTTTGGAAGGTGGAACGTTTCTTCCTGTGTTACTGGTACGTTGTGTTGGCATGACATCAAAAGCAGAGCCGGGATTTGAGTCTTGTGGTCTGAAGATTCTAGTCCTTTTAAGTAACTGTTTCCAAATTAATAATTTGTACACATTTCACGAGATTTCTTAAGGCAAATGCATGGTTTTTGGATCAAAGCTACTGGGTTTGGTCAAACCCCTAACTAGTATTTTAGCTGTGCCAGGGATGACATATAAAGCTAATGAAGGACAAAGGACGTGGTACTCACCTAACAAGTTGTATAAAGAAAAAGAGAATGTC
Organism: Solanum lycopersicoides; assembly: GCA_022817965.1. Classification (NCBI taxonomy): domain Eukaryota; kingdom Viridiplantae; phylum Streptophyta; class Magnoliopsida; order Solanales; family Solanaceae; genus Solanum; species Solanum lycopersicoides. The sequence continues at coordinate 727,689 of CM040621.1, forward strand.
ATGATAGTCCAGACACAACAATTGAAGTGTGGGTGTTTTGTAGATTAAGCATGTCAGAATACCACAATCTTGGATTTGAAGCAAAATTGTGCTTGGTGAATCAAAGTAAAAGCAAAATTGAAGTCACTTGTTAGATAAAACGATAGAAGTACAATAACCCACATTGAAGTTCCTACCATAAAAAAGAAACAATTAACAAAATATTTGTTATCTATAATAACAAAATTACCGTGATTATTGAGCCTTCAGATGCTCTATTGGTGCCTTTGATACAAATTAGTTTCAGAAAGAAGATATTTCTACGGTATGTATGTTTTTTACAACTTAGCAGTGGGTTCATGAAAGTATGTCGTACCAACTCCAAAGGAAACCTCTCGCACTTCCAATAAAGTCATGTGGAAAATTGTTTTTGTGGTACAACATTTAAAAGAGGACATTGAGAAGAGCCAGGACTTAATTTATTTTCCTGCAACCTTAGGAGTAATTGATTAGGTCATGGTCTTTGATACATTTAGGATATCTTCTATGTATCATTACTTGAAATTCGAACTATCTTCATACTAGTTATATTTAAGAATTAATTAATAGAGTGATTAACATTTGGCTGGTGAGCAGCTGCCACAGTGTCATTTTCAGTGAATTTCTGTCACACTGACCTAAATGAACTGTCTGATTGCAATACAGACACTGCTTGTCTACCTGCTGCTAGAGACACGAAGTTTGGTGGATTTAATGAGTTCTAATCTGCTGCTCGTTTATTCAGTATGAATATAACTTCCAAGTGTCATTTACTTTTGACCAGGGATACAGCAGAACTAGGGAGTTGCCCAGTGAAGAACTTTTGGAGCAATTGCCTGCTTTGCAGCAGTTGTTGTATCGTCTTATTGGATGTCGGGTAAAGTTTTGAAGATTGATAAACTCTCTTTTTATGTCTTTCGGATGACATTCCTAGTCTGATTGTAAGAGCTTTATATTTCATCTATTTGAGGTATAATATCTAAAAGTCTTTACTTATATTACAGCCTGAGGGAGCAGCATTTGGAAATTATGTGATACAATATGCCCTTGCTCTGGTATGTTTTTTTTATTTTGGCCTACCCTTTTATTTTTGGTTAAATTTTCTGGCTACCTGTGTTAAATTGATTGATATTTTGTACTTATCAAAAAAGTTCATTGATACTCGTAAATTGAGTACCCAAGAGTTTGACTTAATAGTTGATGAAGTGGGTGAAAACCACGGATACCAGGATTCAAATCCTAACAGAGACAAAAAAAGGACAAGTGGGCAGTTACCTAGTACCTGTGTTGCCTAAGCTGACAGCTGACATCAATTTGTTGACTTTACGGTTGAATAAGTGGTGATGTAAAGATTACTCATTTTTTATTCCAGGTCCTCAAGGAGAGCTTCAAAATCTATTGTGCTATAAATGATGGAATAATTAATCTTATTGACAAGGTGCATTTAACTTTTAGCCTCTTCTATAACATTGACCTCATAAAATATTGCTCGTTGCTGTCATATCTGTTTCATCTGTTTGACATTATTTTTTATTGATTTCAATTCAGTTTTTTGACATGCCAAGACATGAAGCTATTAAGGCCCTTGATATCTACAAACGAGCTGGCCAACAGGTGAACACACTAACAAACTTGATAGAATATTTTCTTTCTTCACTATTTTGGTAGAATATTTTTTCTTCATTTAAAAAAATATTTTGTACCCTATACTTTCGTTTCTTACTGCTTGTCTATCACCATGGGACATTTCGTGGGTATATGGTGGTTATCTGTAAATCTATCATCTTGTTGCAGGCCATGAACCTCTCTGACTTTTATGGGGTATGCAAAGGATTGGAACTCGCCAGGAACTTTCAGTTTCCTGTTTTGAGAGAGGTAATCATACTACGAAGCTTCTGTATTGATTGATTTGTCTTCAAATTTGATGGCCTGTCAGCTTGACACGCTATTCTGGTTTTCAGCCTCCTCAGTCCTTCCTTGTGACCATGGAAGAGTATATAAAAGAAGCACCTCGGATTGTGTCTGTTCCAATAGAAACTCTGGTACTACATTTTTTTAATTTCATATACATGCATATGTTCTCCAAACAAATTATATGCCAACTTCTGTTTTTCTTTTGGTTATTGCTGATCTATGTTTTCCTTTCTATATCTTAATAAAGTGTATAAAGCTGGTTAGAGTGTAGCAATATACATGTCTATTGTCTAATAGCACTGTAGAATACTAACATTATTAACTATAGGATTATCCGGAGAGGCTTATGCTTACGTATAAACAAGAGGATGAACCTTCAGCTTCTGAAGATGCTCAAGATTCAGCTAACGAAACCCCACCTCCTCTGCCTTTGGATGATGCTGTTATTTCAACCACCGAGGCTCCTTCCCCGCCAATGCCTCCACCCCCAAGTAGCTTGGAATCTGATGATTTACTGGTGACCTCAGCTAGTCTTATTGAATTATTTGTTGCTTATCTGGAATTTGATGGATACTGTTTTGGATATCTGTTTTTGTTCCTATTGTTACTAGTATTTTTGTTGTTTCAGGGGCTAAATGCATCAAGTGGTTATGCATCAGCAATTGAGGACAGCAATGCTTTGGCTTTGGCGATAGTTCCATCTGGTAAATTATCTAATTTCACCTACTAATATGTAGAACACTTCTTGAGAAAATTGAGTGTTGGTTTATTTTAAATGAACTATTATTACTTATTGCAGGGACAACACCATTTGACTCAAATCCTGCTCAGCCAAAAGATTTTGATCCCACTGGATGGGAGCTTGCCCTGGTCACTACTCCCAGCAGCGACTTATCTGCAGCTCAGGAGAGACAATTGGTAAGCCCTTTGAAGTTCAATTCTTGAAGGTTGTATTTTTTTTAAACTGCAAGGGTACTGAATCTGTTCATTGGTGTCAGACTGCCAGGTCTATGTAGTAGTGTACCTTCTTGTTCAAACTCACTTCACCCCATTATTTGTTGTGCTTGCTGTCAAATTTATCTTTTTCTCCGCAAATTCGTGATAGAAAGAAGGTAGATTGCAGAGTGCTAATGTCAACTGTATTTTACTTAATTGGATTTTGTTATGCAATGTTGATCCATAATTGGAGAGAACTCTTTGAAACCATTTTTTATAAACTTCTCTAAGTGGCTTCTCTTTGCATGTTCATTTGCAAACGGAACTGAGGGAAACATGTAAAGTATTGAAGTTAGTTAACAACGGAATGTCGATATATGTTGTCTATTTGGGGGGTGGGGGGGTCTGATGCTTAATTCTGAATCAAGTAAATATCTTCTTTGACATTTGTTTTGGCTATCTCTTTAACAGGCTGGTGGATTGGACTCCCTCACACTGAATAGTTTGTATGATGAAGGAGCATATAGAGCATCTCAACGACCAGTATATGGAGCACCAGCCCCTAATCCATTTGAAGTTGCTGATCCGTTCGCCATGTCTACCACCATGCCTCCCCCTCCGTCAGTGCAAATGGCTGCGGTGCCTCAACATCAAATGAATCCTTTTGGACCATTCGAACCTGCCTATCCACAACCTCAAAATCCAATGATGAATCCCCACAATCCTTTTGGTGATGCAGGGTTCAATGCTTATCCTACCAATCATGTTGCTCATCCACAAACAACCAATCCTTTTGGGAGCACCGGCCTGATATAATAGAAGTTGTGCATCCACAAGGCATATCAGAGTGCTTGGCAGTTCCAGTGTATTGCCTGTCAATCATTGTTCCTTTTCCACAAACAATCAATCCTTTCGCGGAGCACTGGGCTGCTATATTCAAAAGTTGCACATACATGAGTCGTAGCAGGACTTGGCATAGTCGATTTTGTTAGTGAATCTGCGGTTGTGTAAATCATTTGATATAGTTTTCGAAAGCAGTCTATATGTTTGCTTTTAAGATGTAAACATTGTTATAATGGAGATTTAAATTTTTTTTCAGTTGATTGAAATCACTCCCTCTATGTTATGGACTTGATAGATAGCTTGCCCTCTTTGTGTATTTTTTTAGTATATATCAACCTATATTGTTCCATTGCTATCATAAGTACAAGATACAATAATACATGTATCCTTTTAATAGATATTTAAACTTGTATAAAGTTGAAACACCTTCTAGATATGTTTGTCTACTTGTTCAATGTTATACAAGTTTAAGTGATTGTTTGTGTATGTTTAAAGTTGAAGGATATAAATGTGACTCGAAGTCAAGTTAAAGGACACGTCTAGGTTTTATTTGGTATCTATTTGTGAAGATGAGAATAGTTCTTTGTTACACCCCCTACCTCCTCTTGTTCCTTTCAGCTCCCTACAATTGCTGAAAAAGCAAAAGAAATCTGCAAGTCAAGTTTTTGATTTCATCAAAGGAGACCAAAATGCTTTTTAAAAAGGTGTGAAAGTATTTATTCCACATGAATTATAGTCGTTTTTTTTTCTACTTAAACTATCGCCAACTTTTTCATTTCTCTATCTGAACTATTAAAACATATCAAGTTGAATAGATGGTGATAGTTCAGATAAAAAAAAGAGAATTAACTGATAATTTATCTGATCAACTACAAGCTATGTTAAAATATGAAACTCACAAAAACAACTATTCATATATGTTTTACCATAAATAACTCATATAAAAATGAACCATCCTTCCTTCAAATATCTTTATATTTCATGTGGGGGTGGGTCAAAAAACACAAAAAAAAATAAAATATGATAATTAAACATTAATTTGGATATATAGGTGAACCATCTTTACTTACTTATCCCTCTTTGAACAATCAATACATTTCAAGAAAAAAATGTTGACCCCTCCACCTTACATAGAAAAGAAATTATACTAAAATTTTCTATAGTGCAATAATATTCACATTAATTTTCACACATAATATTATTTAAGATTTTATTAATCTATCTTTGCTTAATGTTTCAACTTTATAACCAAAGAACCTGGATTGTGTTTTCCATAATTAATTGAAATAAGTATGTAGGGTCCCCAAGTATGGCTATAATTATTCATGTATTAATTGCATTTATTAATCAAAATAAAATAATGGAATAATATAACTATGGACAAGTTCAGTATCGAGTTCTTTATAAATCTTACGTAATGTGAATCTAAATTAGTCAGGTCGGTCTATAATTATAAAAAATGTGAAATATATTATCATTTGGGTATTTTATTCAATGGACGGAGCGTAGAAACTAAAAAGTAATTTAGACTGCTTTATTGTTTGCTAATTTTGAAATTGTCTACCAAATAATAAAAAAATTAATGGCTTGAAATTGAAGATTATTGAAAGTGGTGTGGGCCAAAACATAAATATGGTTGAATTAAATGGCCACTAGAGTATTAACAATTCGTATATAAGAATCTTATACGGGGTTAAATAATGATAAAATTATCTTCGTATAATCTATAGATCACATATTTGAGCCGCAAAAACATATGTTAGTGTTAGCTAAAATTGAATTTATTGGAGTAAACTTTGAAAGTATGATATTTAATATCTATTTTCATTTACCAATTACTGAATTATTCAAATCAAACTATGTAAATATCAAACACTCATCCTCTTTACCCTCGTAAAGGGGAAGAAGTACTTATTAGAATGAAGCGATCATAAAAACATTCAAGATTTAAATTTTTTGAATTTAATTTTTTATTGTATCTTTAAAATTTATATTTATACCTATCATTTTTTACAAATTTGACAAATTTTATATATAAATCTATTACAATATTAAAAGTACTGAATTCAAATAAATCTATAATTTTATTGCATGATTTAAGTTTTTCCATACACAAAAACATTATTTTTTAAAAACAAAAAAAAAGAATCTTTTTTAATGCTATGTTGAGAAGAGTGAAACATCCCATATTCTTTAAGTTGGCATAATTGATAGTGAGATAGCCATAACATTCTAATTAACCTTCAAAATAAATCCATCATATAAAAGTAATAATCAAATCAAATACCTATCTTAAGTTAATAGATTACACCCAATATTTTGAAATTTTTAATCAACAATGATTATATAATAGTATAATACTATACAATGTGTATAAATATATATTTTTTCTTGATTTATCATATATAAACATCTAATACAGATAAATTTTATCTTTCATACTATTAAGTTTTATTCAAATTTCAATTCATTGAATCAAGGACATTGAGGTAGGGCTTTACCTAAATTCATGTATCAATAATATTGTTAGTCAAATTTAATGACCAAAATGTCAAAAGAAAAAAATAGTATTAATGTTTGAATTAATAATCACAAAAATACATCTTAGTAAACTACAATTAGCACATAGTATTTGATAATTGAGCACCATAGACCTAACTCATCATTTTTTTTTTAAATTGTAAATTTATTATAAGATAATTTCATATACAAAATCAAATTTGAAGCAAAATATTTGAAATTGTATATGATTTAAATTCTTAATAAACATGATCTTCTAGATTGTGGTTTCATTTTTTGAAAATGTACAATTTGATTCATAAATATATACTTTATTTTCTAAAAAAATACATCATTTTTAGATATTTGATAAAAAGAAAAAAAAATGTATGTTCAATGTGAAGAAATTGTCCCCTATCATATAAAAGAATAATTAGTTACTACTATTACTGATAGCGAATCTTCATGAAATTATGTGTATATAAAAATATATAATCACAAATATTTTGTTATAAAAGGAGTACAATAAAATATGTTATATACAACTTGGCACTTTAGAATATTTTGATATCTTATATAAACTATGATATACTCATTCAGTAAAACTATACGAGGAATAAGAAGATTTTGATGACTTTTCATTTGTATGAAAAAGAAAAATACAATATTATATATCTAAACAAAATTTTAATATCGAATTAATCTAATTTCAAATCATAATTTCATATTATATATATAAATATAAATTTAAATAGCGATGTCCAAATAACATACCGCTATTAAGTAAAAAAGCAAAAGAGCGTGGGAGTGTGACAGACAGATCTATATGATGAAATACAGCATCTAATGGGCCCCAAACCTAACTTTTGTTGGTGGTCCAAAATTGATGGGTGGGCCCATTTACATGTTTTTGGATCCAAGGCCTATACTTTCTCAAAGAAAATACAATTTATTTTTTAGAAAAAAATTAAACAAAAAAAACAAAAAAAGAGAAAATAAACAACTCATAACAATACTTTTTGACTTTTTAAAAAAAAATTGAAAAAACAAGAATATTATTGGTAAAATAATATGAATACAATTTTGTTCTTTTTCTCTCTTAAGATTTCTTCGCGATTCGAGAGTCATATATTCATAATAGCGTATTTTTCAAACTAGGACGATATGGACCTCCTTGAAATTAATTCGATGCCTATAAATATTTCATGAATTTACAAAATATTCGAATTTTTGTTATAAAAATGACGTTTGATGTCATAACAATCTCTTTGTGAATATCCAAAATTTCTTTGAAAAGACAACATTTTATATTTTCGTAACCTCTTTGCAAATACCTAAAATTTATGAGATATTTGAAATAATAATTGTTGGCTTTATCTTTAGTTATTGAAATATATTTGAAGAAAAATTATAACTATAAAACTATCTCGTATGATTTATAAGTCACAAATTTAAATTGTGTGAGATCAATCAGTATATTTGTGATAGACTATTTATATCACATTCATACAATAATTTGTTTGTACTCTATTTTGATGCACTTAACCTATAATCTCTTGAAATTCTCATAACCTATTAAATGATATTTCACATATTATTATTTGTTATTTATACTTTATACGATAATTTCTTAAATTTCTAGTATATGAATATAAAATGTTTCCTTTCAAGAGTAAAGTTCTTTTTTTTGGAAAAAAAAAATGAAGACCAAAAATAATAAATTAAAGATGTAATAATTACTAGTATAAGCTAATTATATTAAATAAATGAATCGGTACGAAAAGAAGAATCCAGCAAATGTTAGCTGTTGAATGTGTAAAATTATTTATTAAACTTAAAGATGCTTTTATTTGATCGATTTATTTATTTTTGTTTGTTTTTTCCATCATATCTTTATAAGAATATAATTCTTTTCTATGGACTCTAGCGGCTAAATAAGATTTTCTTCATTAAAATAATTCAACATATAAAATTTTTATATGAAAAATCAAGAAATTCAAACTTTTTATTATTGTTATATGTTGAATTTTTTCCTACTAACAAAGTTGATTGAATCATGAGGGAGTTAAAACCTGATTGTGATTGCTATTATATATACAGAAAGAAAATTATTTTTACCTTACTTTAATTGGATTGTTGTTACTTATTGTTTCGTAATGATAATGTATTATATTGTATTGTATTATTTTAATAACTGTAATATTTTGGATAGATTATATTGTTATTTATCATTATATAATATCATATATTTATAATTTGAACCGTAAATTTATCAGGAAAATAGAGACGGAATAAAGCTAATATAAAAAGGTGAAATAAAAAATAAAACATAATTATTAAAAATAAAAATCAAATATGTATTAAGATAATGACGTAATCACATCAAATCAATATTACATAAAATAAACTTCTTGTCTATATCAAGGGCTGAACATAAAATACTGAAAATCGAATTATTGAACCAAATCGAAATTTTTGATAATTTAATATTTGATATGGTATTCAAGAGTAAAATTTTAGAATTATGGTATTCGGAGTTTGAGTTGTTATGATACATTAGTGTACCATTTAGTATTTCCCGAATACCGAATCATTTACTCAATGAATATCATGTATCAACCTATCTATTACTCATTAGTACAACTCCAACGAAGAAAGTTAAAGAATTAACATAAACAACCTAAAATACATATCTTTTAATTGCAATCAATTTATTTTTCTTAATGTCTTCTTACTCATTATATCGTCCCTCCAAATAAAAAAAACAAAAATGGTTAAAAAAAATAGTATTAACTTAATAATACAATCAACTACAACTTCAATACAGTACTACCGAATACCATACCAAATCAAAATTTAAAAGTTTAATATTTAATCTACCAAATAGAAAATTTGATAATCCATAACTAAATATCAAAACACCCACCTTTATCAATATTTAATAAATTTAAACGATACGATATAATGATCGTCAACACAAACATGACATTTAACAAGTTGTAATACCCTGGCTCCCCTACTTTGACAGATTCAAGTCTCCTTTAGCTTCCTTTTCTTGCTATTCAATCCAAAATTAAAAAAAAAAAAATCTTTTTTCTTCATTTCTCTACTTTAAACTATTTCCCTCTTTTCCCCACCTTCACTCAACATTATCTATCACTTTTGTGTATATTAAGTTTGTGAAATTATTAATTTTTATGTATTTTTTCATTTTGGATCATCAAAAACTATGGCTGCTAACAAATTTGCAACTATGTTACACAAAAATACCAACAAGATCACAATGATTCTTATCTATGCAGTGTTGGAATGGACTCTTATAAGTTTACTTCTCCTTAACTCTTTTTTTTCTTATATGATCATTAAATTTGCTAACTATTTTGGCTTAAAGCCACCATGTCCATTGTGTTCAAGAATTGATCATTTGTTTGAACATGAAAAGACTAAAGCTTTTTGCAAAGATCTTCTTTGTGAAGCTCATGCTATAGAGATATCTCAATTGGGGTTCTGTTTAAATAATCAGAAATTGGTTGAATCACAAAGTATGTGTGAGGATTTGAATGATAATTCAAGATTTGAATGTTCTTGTTGTTTTGATGTGAAGTTGGAGAAAAAGTTCACAAATGAAAGTTGTGAAGTTGATGATTTGGGAGATACCCAAAAAGGGAATTTGGTTACTGAGTCAACTTATGATGATTTGGTTAAAGAAAGATCAGATTTTGATGAAGAAAAAACTGATCTTGATGATTTGGTTATTGAAAAAGTAATGAAAGATCAAGGTGTTCAAGTTTGTGTAATTGAGGATTCATCTTTTGAGTATTCTTCTCAGCATTTGGAGTTTTTTGTTGAGTGTAGTGGTCATAAGTTGGTTCCTGTTGAACTGATTGATTCAACAACTGAGGAAGATCATTGTAAAAACCATGAAATCGACGAAAATTGCGAAAAGAATGATGAATTGGTTGTTGAGATTAACAAGATTGAAGAGGAAGATAAGTTTGCTGTTCTTGATTCTATGGAGATGGAAGAAGATGAAAATGGTTTTAGTTTTTGTGTTGATGAATGTCATTCAGTAAATGAATTTGATGAACAATTTCACCAAGAATCTACTAGAGATGATGTTCAAATTGAGGTTGAAAGTGTGAAGGAAGAAAATGATTCAGATGTTACACCAGGTACATATTCATAATACTCTAGTAGTTTCTTGTCCTTCGATTTCTGTGACTATCTGTTGATTCCTTGTGCCTCGATCATCGTATTTTTTTGGTTGTAGTTCTTGTTTTGTTACTATATGTTGTTTCTTGTACTTCCGTTAACTGTTTTTTCTTTGAGTGGAGGGTCTAGTTGAAATAGACTTTTTAACTTTGAGGTAGGGATAAGGTCAGCTTACACTCTATTGTCCTTAAACCTCACTTTGTTAGATTACACTGAGTATGTTGTTGTTGATTGTTGATTGTTTTTGCTTTAATTTTGTAGTTTCAGAAGAGGTTTTCCAACTGTTAGTATCTGTTGACGATACTTTGTGCCTCGATTATCGTATTTTTTTTTTTGTAGTTCTTGTTTTGTTACTATATGTTGTTTCTTGTACTTCCGTTACTTCTTTCTGAACTGTTTTTTCTTGAGTGGAGGGTCTAGTAGAAATAGCCTTTCTAACTTTGAGGTAGGGGCAAGGTCTGCGTACACTCTATTGTTCTTAAACCTCACTTTGTGAGATTACACTGAGTATGTTGTTGATTGTTTTTGCTTTACTTTTGTAGTTTCAGAAGAGGTTTTCCAACTTTTACTATCTGTTGATGATACTTTGTGCCTCGATTGTCGTATTCTTTTGTTTTAGTTTCTATGGGATGTTTCTGGACTGTTTTTTCCTACCTAGGGACTTTATCTCTGAGGTAGGGATAAAGTCTGTGTACGCTCTACCTTCCGTAGACCTCACTTTGTGGGATTACACCGAGTATGTTGTTGATTGTTTTTGCTTTTCGTTTGTTATTTCAGAAGAGGTTTCGGAAATACAACAAATTGATGAAATTGAGGCAGAAGTGTCAATTGGAAATGAAATTCCTGATATGAATCTATCAGATGAAATTCCATGTGAAGTATCTCTTAATTCATGTACACATGAAGAACATTTCCATGAAATTGATCAACATGGTAAGGTTCAAAGCAAATCTTTTCTTTATCGCGACGAAAGAAAAGAATTTAAGAGTGTTTTTGCTATGGTTGTGATGTTATGTATTCATTTATTTATTTTCGTTGTATCATGTTAGGTACTAAATATGATCATGACAAATTAGTAGAATTGAAATTGTTATCGCTCGAGTTTGATGATCATGTGATGAACAATGAATTGTTGATATCTTCGAAATTGGATGAGATTGAAGAAGAAAAAGTTCCAGAGACACCAACTTCTATCGATAGCTTCTATCAGTTGCATAAGAAGTTACTACTCCTTGAGAAGAAAGATTTCGGAACTGAGTCTTTGGATGGGAGTGTGGTTAGTGAGTTAGAAGGCGGAGATGCAGTTTCATCAATCGAGCATCTGAAATCAGCGTTAAAAGCTGAGAGAAAGGCTCTACACGCGTTGTATACAGAGTTAGAAGAAGAGAGGAGCGCTTCTGCTGTGGCTGCTAATCAAACAATGGCTATGATAAATAAGCTTCAAGAAGAGAAATCAGCAATGCAGATGGAAGCACTGCAATATCAGAGAATGATGGAAGAACAATCGGAGTATGATCAAGAAGCGTTGCAGCTTTTGAATGAGCTTATGGTAAAGAGGGAGAAGGAAAAACAAGAGCTAGAGAAAGAATTGGAAGTATATAGGAAAAAGTTATCGGAATATGAAGCAAAAGAAAAGGCGATGAGGATGTTGAAGAGAAGCAAAGATGGAAGTGTTGCAAGAAGCGGATTATTTTCATCAGCCTCTTGTAGCAACGGTGAGGACAGTGAGGAGTTATCGATTGATTTGAATCAAGAACCAAAAGAAGATGTCAACTTTTATTGTCATCAAGAATGTGATGATCATGATAATAAAGTTCAAGTTGATGCTTTTCTAGAATTGGAAGAATCGTTTGTTGATTTCGAGGAAGAGAGGATGTCCATTCTTGAACAGCTAAAGATGTTGGAAGAAAAGCTTATATCTATGGATGATGAAGATGCAAAACAATTCGAGGATGTTAGACCAATGGACGATTCATATAGAGAGAATGGAGATCATACGGTGGAAAATTCTCGTTTAGATGGAGAGATCAATGGTTTTTTGAGTGAAATGAATGGGAAACTAATTATCAATCCAAAGGGAAAGGGACTTCTTCCACTTTTTGATGCAATGAGTGACGAAAACGGAGATGTTATGATAAATGGACATGAAAATGGCTTCCATTCTAACGACGTTGATGAGGAAAACAAGAAGCTAGATGTAGAAGAGGAGTTGGATCTTCTACATGAAAGGCTACAAGCTCTCGAGGCAGATAGGGAGTTCCTAAAGAACTGCATGAGCTCGTTGAAGAAAGGCGATAAAGGGATGGATCTTCTTCATGAAATCTTACAACATCTTCGTGATCTAAAGAACGTTGATCTTCGTGTAAGGAGCTCAAGTAATGGTCTCATATTATAGTCAAGAGTGCTAACTCAGTTATCGCGCCAAAGAAGATAACTAGGTAAATTTTACTCTCTTTATCTCATATGTTCTTGAATGTCTGTCTATTCACATTGTGTCTAACTTCTTTCACAATTTCAGACCATGATCATAGTAGAAACTCAACGATGCACTCGAAATCTATGCAATAGCTGATAAAACTCTGCTTGGAAAATCCCTTGACAGAGAGATCAGGCCTTGGAAATGGTCTGGTCTAAGTTTTTGATCTCAAGCTTCAATGATCATTTGTATGAGTTGGTGTCAATTCTCCAACTTTTGAGGGCAAAAGAGGGGGAATGATGAATGTGTGTGTAGTCCATTTAGGGTGAAGCCATTCTATCTTCAAAAACAAAAAAAAAATAAGTTCGTGATGTTCGAGTCAACTTACGTGTCAGGTACCTGCTATCTACCATCAGCACCGATCTAGCTTTTGTATGTTGTGAAAAGGACAAAGCACTAGCTTTGTATAGCTGGAGAGGGTCCAACAAAGATTCCAATGCCAAGAAATTTGTCTTTGTTTATTGTTAGACAAATTAGGAGTAAGCAACAATTTTCTAGTCCTTTTTTTTTTTATTTTAAAAGGGTTTTAAGGCATAAAGGGGAAAGTAACTTCTTTTTTGCCTAACCTCTCATTTCTTTTTCATCATTTTATCATATGAGATTTGTTTTAAGTATTTTATTTTTTTGTTGTTTTAGAAGGCAAAGTTGTTTAGTTGTACACTACATTTGTCTTTGTAAGAGTACATAAATGAGTGAGTATTTTAATTTTGTTTTGTTTCTTTCTTTTTATTTATTTGACAGCCAACTTTCATTGTTTTCTTTATTGTAAAGTTGATTGTAAAAAATATGGATATTCACAACTTACACTATATATTATACAATTGAATAGTAGTTAAGAGAAAAGGAAAACCAAATAATTATTTCAAAACATTAGTCAAGGTCCTCAAGGATAATACTAAATGGTCAGAAAATTTAGTTAAAATTTGGTCATACATTTTTAAAAACTGTAATATTTTATTTTATTTTTAAAAAAAATACTAATCTTTTTTCTATTTTTTTAGTTAAAAGGTAAAAGTATTTTTAAAAAGTAAAATATCATAGAAAAAGTATTATTCTGGCCAAAGAATTTTTTGATTAGTGAAACTAAAATAGGTTATAACAGCTAAGAATGTGGCTTTAAAACATGATTACAAATGTATATGCATATGCAAGCTAAGTAGCTAATCATTATTAACATATTTTAATGATAGTTTAAGATACACTAAAGGTGAAGATTAATGAAACATAATGATAATTAGTGTCATACTGGTTTTCAGCTCACCTTCCTCTATATCTTTATTAAGTACTTTTTATTATATTATAAAGGGAAAGTTAGTTTAAAATATCTAATTGTGGTCTAGTCCCTAATTAATTAGGCAGATTGGAAGGAAGATATGAGAAATATTAGATATTAGAAAAAAATTACAAAACATAATATCATGAGTTTTTTTAGAAAATTGAAAAAGATTGTAATATTTTGGCATTTAAATAATGAGAGAAGTAGTTAGAGAGGATTTGAATGAGATCAATCTAGGATATTTAGTTGAAGAGTTTAATAATATCTCTCAGTAAAAAATAAATGATTTTTATTTTGTGAATGTCAATAAAGAAAATACAAATATTATTAAATCATTTCTCAAAGAAGTTTTTTGTGTTATTATTAGTTAGTAACTTTTAGAGCTTACTAATTATTTTAATGAAGTAACTATTTGAAGTTTTTTTTTCTCCAAAAAATAACTTGTAAGGCATATCTGATATATGACTTTTTAGTTATTGTATAGTTTGTAATATAAAGTATTTGAATGTGTATCTAATGTTTGTTTGAAAATGTCATGAATATTATAGTAAGTTATTGTAAGGGAAACTTACATAAATATAATACAATAAATAAAATATTTACTATTTATATCAATAATATTTCTTTTTACTTGATCATTTTTAATTTATTTATAATACAAGTTTAATTCATATTACAAAGAACAATTTTTTATTTACATATAATACAAATTTTAATAATATATAATTCATTTATCGCACATTTTAATACACTTATAATACAATGTGTCAAATTTTTACCAAACAAACATAATATATTTTAAAACAATTATAATTCATATATAATTCATATATATTGCATACATAATTTACTTTTAATACATATTGCAAATTTAACATAGTATTGCCATAAATGATAATAAATAAAAAGTATTGCTAAAATCAGTAATTATTTATTAAAATGTTCCAAATCATGTAGTTTTTCCTTATTATAATATATGTATCTGATATTTTATGTTTAACTTTCATTCAATTATTATAAATAAAAATACGTACATAATTAATTAATTAATTTCATATATCAAGAAGAAAGAATTCCTTCGATCTTGATTAAAGATTTTGGACATCTAAGCCTTAATACTCAAGTCTTTTAAAAAAAAAATAGATCTTACGCGATACAAATCTAAACTAATCAATTATCACATCCCATATGATTAATCCCAAAAAGCTTAAATTAAGATCAAGTTTCCTTTTAACTAAGGTGAAATTCTAGTCTAGTGTGAAAACATAAGAAAATTCCACCTTTATGAAAATAAGAAGAAACAAACTTGTTAATATCATAGTACCTAAGTTGTGGCCCTCAAGATAGGGATAATTGACCATAACTTGATTGTTGGGAACATTATTAATTTATTATGTCCCACATTTAGTTCATTTTTTACAAGGCCACACATAATTTTTCCACACATTAAGATATATATGGATGTACTATATTTATCGGTCTCAAAATATTTATCGTATTTTTATTTTATATATCTGTTAAGAAAATATCAGTTAAAAGAAAGATATTTAATTATTCCATCCTTATTTATATTTTAAAATCATATTTTTTTTATTGAATATTTATTCTATTTATGTGCAATAATTGAGACATTTATACTCTTCGAGTAAATAAAATGAGAAAAAAAAGTAGGAGTAATACTTAGTTTTGTCTTTTAAACTTTTTCAAAACAAGTACTATTTGTTAGGAGACAAGAAAATCATTTTTTGATATTTGGCAATAAGAAAGTCATTTTCATAGAAATATTTTCACCAAGAAGAATAATTTATTTTACTTAATTATGGGTGGAAGTATTTATATATATATATATATATAATTATCTTAACTCTAAACTTTGTATTACTTATTTTAATCAAAACTTAGATACAATTTTTTTTTATCTCTAATATTCTCTTCATTTTGCTAATCTTGTACTATTTGTTTTTAATACATTCACTAATTAAAAAAAAAGTAATATATTTTTCACTAACTCATCTAATGATTGTTTTTCTGCACGAGGAAAAAAATGTGAAAATAACATCAACATATTTTGTCAAAATATATGAACCACAAATTTGTTTTTAATACATTGAAATAATGTTTGGGTCAATGTTATTTTTACGTATTGAAGAAACTTTGTAAAGTGTGAATTCGATCAGTAGGTCCATTCTAAAAAAATTGACTAAGTAATCATATTTTCGAGATCAGATAAATAAAACAAAAACTCATATCATAGTTCATAAGAAAAACCTACATTCTAATTTAAGTGAAATTCCACCTTAAAAAGATATAAAAATTCCATCTGTATGAAAACAAGAAGAAAAAATTTTTTTTTTTTTTAAATAAGGAAATAAATAAAATAAATTTTAAAAAAAAACATATTTTAATCTGTCCGGCTGTCACACAGGATACATTATTCCCCAAGGTAATGATTTGAAAATATTCTTAAATTTATTTAATGAAAAAGTAATTAGTATATTTTTAATATGGTACCACCATAAGATGTTCTTTTATTTGACAAGTGAATTCACGATTTTTATTTTATAATAAAACATGACATGTGTTAATATGTTAATATACACTTTCCATTATGGAGTTCCTTTTCTAAAATTTAAAGTTTATTGGTAATTTTCTTTCTTTGTTTCTAAGTTTGGTTACTAAGGTTTTTCCTCCAATGTCCTACTACATCTAAATATTTTTAAAAAAAAAATATGTCGTATAAATTAAAATAGAGAAAATAATTATTTACAATGATGTCCGTTTGTACTCCAACAAATAAAGTATAATACATGATTCAGAATTTGACAACTCTCTCATTCAATGAATCAGATAAAATGGGATAAGCGAAGATCAAATCAACTTTCTCTTGTCTTAGATAAACTTTGAATAACAAATAATTTTTATCAACAATTATTACAATAAATAAATTATAAGAATTTTATTATTATTATTATTATTATATTGATCAAATAAATAAAATCTGAGGAAGTGTGAAAATGACATCAATATATATTATTTTTCAAAATCAAGAAGTCAAGAGCCACATTAAAGAGGAACAATTGAATTAATATTGCAAACAAAATTAGTGTAAGGTAGCAATTTTTTTTGGTCAACTTCTACTTGGTATACCTTATTTCACACATGAATAATATAATCCTCATTCAATGTTTACTTCAAATTTTAGTCTTCTTATAAATAAAAAAAAACATTTCATACATAAAAGTCTTATGGGGATGTTTAATTTTAATAGTCCTATTTAGTATATAAATATTTATCAAGAATCATGACCACAACTTCACATTTGTTCTTGACTCTTTCATCCTCCGCCACTCGGTTTCTCACGATATCTGATTATTTATCTAGATTATATTTAAATATTTTTTTAATTTTTTTTTATTTACATATTAAATATAAATAAAAAACAAATGTAAGAAACTAATTAATTGTTTTTTAGAAAACATTTTTCTTGTATCTAACACAACCCAATGTGCACCATTTTTGCCTGTTCTATGAAAACAAATTATGTGTTAATTTTCTTTGAAAATACATTATTATTATGATAAGAAGTACAATAACTTTTTGTTATATAAATGTATATTATTTTAATTTCTCTAACCTTTTTCAAGTAAAAAAAAAAGAAAATATTACTCCCTTCTTATACTATGTTCCTATCATGAACATTATTTTATCTATTTAACTCTTTTTATGCCCTCTCTCTCTCTTTAAATTTTTAATAAGTCAAACTAGTACTTCGTTAAAAATAAAAGTTAACAATCGAAAAGTGTTGAACACAATAATTTATAATTTTCTTGTTGTTTCACTTTCAAGCATTATAACAAATATATTATAGTATGATATAAAAAATTTTATCAAATTTTAACGTTCTAACTATTATTTTTATCTAAAATTTATCAATTGAGAAACACTTTTTCACCTAATAAGTGAAAATGACATCAAGCAAGCTATATTATATTATCAAAATGCAATGAACCACAAATAAAATTGAATTTTGCAAAACAAGTTAGGATTTTTTAAAACTATAGTGAGACGAAGTCATATATAAGACATTTTAAAGTACCTTTGGGGGTCCATTTCTACTCGGTTTTATTATTTCACTCATAGAATAAATTTAAAATATAGTATCCGATCGATCCATCAACACGTTATACACATAGTGAAGTTAGGTGAGGGATCATGGGTTCGAATAAATTCATTAATTTTTTCGTAGATTTTATATTTGTATTAAAAAATTAATTAAATTATGTATATTAACACGTGAACCTCAAAAATAATTAATTTAGAATCTCCAAACTCTTAATTTTGGCTCGACTCCGCCTCTCATTTACACGTAGATCGAACGCATATTGGTTTATAAATCATATTTCTTATCGCTAACATATGTATATGTGGAGATTCAAGTCCAAAAACTTGAGAAAACGATATAATTAATTTCTCTGGTTTAAATGTGTTCCTTTTTTATGATAGCAAAATATTAATATTGGAACATAAAATAAACATGTTGATGTTTAATAATTTCTTTTGTTCAGGGTTTGATTAATCTAGATTCACATTAAAAATTATCACACTTTGTGAGAAATTATTATTATCATTAAATATAATATAATAATAATTATATCATTAAATATAAATACAACAACAAATATTTCATTATCACTAAATAATTACCGCAAAATTATTTATTTGTCACCAAAGTATTACTACAGGTACTCCGTCCATTCTATATTAACTTAATTTTTGAAGTGTTTCACACTCTTAATGAGAAGTAGATTAAGATATAAATTGAACCTAATTTTCTATTTTTACACTTATTGATTATTGTTAAATTTAAGATTAAAATTACTAAATATTCATTAATTACTAATTTTAATACAAACTAATAAAGCGTAATATTGAAAAAATATTTTAAAAGTGATCTTGAAAACTGAACAATTAAGTCAATTTAAAAAATGAAAAATATCTCAAAAATTAAGTTAATATAAAATAGGGAGTATACTATTTATTGATTTCTCTCGACATGTTTTTACTCTTACTTCCAAAATCCCAATTAACACCCGTGACTCATTTTCAAGTTTTTTTTTTTTTTTGTTATATACAATTGTGACTAGTAAAGTCTCAGATTTAATGATATTTTAATATAAATATCGAATAAAAAATTAAATTTTTTTACTTTTAAAATCTTAATAACACAAGACTCCTCAATTTCAACGGTTATTTTTTCGTTGTATCCAATTGTGACGATTAAAGTTTTGAATTCAATAGAATTTTAATATGAATATCGAAGAAAAATTCAAAATAAAAAGAGAGGAAGTTTTCAACAAATGGAATCGTCCAACATGCATGCCAATATTTACATTGTGGATGTAAAGTCCAGCTGTAAAAAAAAGTATATGTTATATATATATATATATATATATATATATATATATATATATATATAAGGAATAAGAGAAATAATACAAGAAAACCTAATTCATGGTTGAAATGCTTGAAAATGGAAAAAAAAAATGTACTATATATAGTGGTTGAAATGTTACCATCACCTTTAATTTTCCGCTATGTTTTCATGGTTGAGTTTCTGGCCAAAAACATTCTTTAACTATATCCCAAACATAAATTATATTCTTAAAGTATCATTTTTAGCAGAAAAAATCTTTTAACTATATCTCAAACTTAAACTACATCCTTAAAGTATCATTTTTAGCAGAAAACATCCTTTAAGTATTTGTAAGTGAACAACTTTCATCATTTTGTTAGATATTGTCAAAAAATTAAGGGATCTTACGAACAACTTTCATCATTTAACTAATAATATTTTTAATTAAAATTACATGAAAAATGAATTAAAAAAATGGTCAAATTAAAAGATTTTGCATAATTCTTAACTCAATTACGAAAAAGTTCAGGATAATATTCTTGGCATATTTAAGAATAATAATTAGGAAGGGACGACTTAATTTTTGTGGGATATATCGATTAGTTTTCTGAAAAATTCAAGTAGAAGGATGAAAATTATTTAGTTTAAAATACTTTAAGGATGTTTTCTGCTAAAAATGATATTTAAGGATGTAGTTTAAGTTTGAGGTATAATTAAAGGATATTTTCTACTTAAAATGATACTTTAAGGATGTAATTTAAGTTTGGGGTATAGTTGAAGAATGTTTTTGGTCAAAAACTCTTTCATGGTTTATAAATCATATTTCTTATCGCTAATTATTAATTATGAATGATTTGCCAAAATGACTTTCATAATTCATGGTTTTGAATTTTGGTCATAAAACCATATAGTAGTTCATTCGACATCAATTAAATTTATTTGTGATGAAAGAAATTAGAAATATTTCAATACAGAGAATGTGCTCAATTAATCATAAATTTTGCAAAAATTTCATGTGAAACTCCTGCTCACTAGGCTACATATATAAACACTAATACATTGTGTTATACGCCGTTTTGTTTCAATTTATTTGTTTAATTTTAAATTTAGCACTAAATTAAGAAGATAGAGAATGGTTCTGAATTTATAATCATAATTAAAGATACCATAATCTTTATCAAATTATGGAAAAACCATTAAACTTATCGTAAATGGTACGTCGACATCATCCGTCATACTTTTGGAATATAAGTACTCCTATCGTTCAAAAATTAGAGCATATATACTCTTTATACTAACGGACATTAATCTTTCGTTAGAATGAAGGGCATACACGCTCTAATTTTTGAACGGCAGCGGAATCAATGTCCCAAAAGTATAACGAAAGATATCTGCATATCATTTACGATAATTCGAAAATATATTTTTTCTTTTTTCCCTTAAATTATTTATATTTAAAAATTTCAAGATATGATTTATCAACGGGATTGTTTTAAGATATTTGGATACCTAGTTTATGAATCATAATTTGTTCATTTCAATGTTTATGAGAATAACTTAAATTGTATGTCTAAATAAATTCAACTTATAATGAAAGATTTAAAAGAAACATATCCAAATGAATTTACGCGGAAAAAAAATAATAATCACACAACTTATCAAAAACTTTAGAGCATACTTCCATCATGAGCTTTAAACGATTAAAAAAAACTCGTTAATTATTAAAATCTAAAAAATATCACGTAAATTGATATCGATAAACTATATGATCAAAGAATTTCTCATCCTGTTCAAGTTTCAACAAGCAATACACCAACACTCACATGTATGAAGACATGAGCAAATACAAACAAAAATATGAATACCACAAGTCCACGACTTTAGCTTTACCTCACCCCCCCCCACTCCACCCCACCCTCCTTTGAATTTTTCCACATAAACACGGTTCCTTAATGTAACAAAGAACCATAAAAATTTGTAAATTTTATTGTTGTATACTTTGTACAAATTCCTCTTGAGTTTTGTAATGGACTAATTATTTTTTATGTACACGCTATGACCAAACCCAAAAAAATTCTTGAGAATTTTTTGAAACCCTTTTTCTCAATTTCCAATAAAGGTAAGCAAAAATTCTTGTGAGGGTACACTTAATCTTGATTTTTTTTTGTTTTTTTTGTTGTTCTAATGGTGATTTTGAGTTTTTTCTGTTGTTGTGAATTGAAAAAAAAAAAAGGGAAAAATGAAGAGGACTTAGAGAAAATTGCAGCACAAGAACAGAAGCAATTCCCTTATGAAGTTCTTGTTTCTGCTACCAAAGAATTTCACCCAGATAACAAGCTTGGTGAAGGTGGATTTGGGCCTGTATTCAAGGTAAAAAAATTAAAAACAAACTGAAAATCAACAAAATTAAGTCTTTTTTGTGATTTGGGTGTTAACAAAAACTCAAGCTTTATTGAAAAGATTGAGTCTTTTTGTGATTTGGGTGTTAACTGAAACTCAAGTTTTTGTTAAAAAAATTGAATCTTTTTGTGATTCTTGAAGAAAATGAATCTTTTTGTGATTTGGGTGTTAGCTGAAACTCAAGCTTTTGTCAAAAAAATTGAATCTTTTTGTGATTCTTGAAGAAAATGAATCTTTTTGTGATATGGGTATGAACAAAAACTCAAGCTTTCTTGCAAAAATTGAGTCTTTTGTGATTTGGGTATGAACTGAAACTAAAGCTTTCTTGTAAAAATTGAGTCTTTTTGTGATTTGGGTATTGAAACAGAGAAACTCAACATTTCTTGAAAAAATTGAGTCTTTTCTTGTTTATAGGGGAAATTAAGTGATGGGAGGCAAATAGCTGTGAAGAAGCTTTCACATAGTTCAAGGCAAGGGATGAAGGAATTCAAGAATGAAGCTAAGTTGTTGGCTCGTGTACAACATAGAAATGTGGTGAATTTGTTAGGGTACTGTGTACATGGAGTAGAGAAGTTGCTTGTGTATGAGTATGTTGCTAATGAGAGCCTTGACAAAATCCTCTTCAGTAAGTTTCATTACTACTAGTTTTTTATCTTCTTAGATCTACTAGATTTTGTATGTGCTTTTAAAATGAAATGAAATGACATTCATTGAGAGGCGTAGCCAGGATTTTTAGTTTTACGTGTTCTAGTTCATAATTGTGTTTGTTTACTGAGTTTTGGATAGATTATTCGTACGTATTAGAGGAATTTTTGTAATGCAATAACAAAGTTTGAGCCGAAGTTACCGGGATCTGTCAAACTAGTAGACACCTGTGGCTCCGCCGTTGTCTTCACTATACGAAGATTAAACCAAATTGAGCTGCAGATGGATGCTCTTGTCAGTCTTTTGAGGAGTGAGATACTGGAAATAGCCTTGGGATATGCATTTTCATTGTTCTTTCAGTTACGTTGTCAGTAATCTAGTTCAATGATCTGTGTCAGTCCATGAAACCACTAGAGACCGTCATATTGTTCTGTATTCGTGTGTTTTAGTTGCTTAACAAACTCTAAGCTCAAATGTTCCTTGGAACTCCAGTGATGGACATAACGTTTAATGTATTCTCGAGACATCCAGCGACAAACTTGTGGCTGTTCTTTCTGTTGTCTTTCTTCTTTTTTTGATAACTTTGGTGTTTGGGCCAGCGTGTGTGCACCTCTACTACTTAATGGAATACTTGCATCCTCCTATCAATACATGTATCATGTAAATCTGTTCACCAACGTTTAGACAGATGAAAAGAAATTACTTAGTTTGTTTTTTTGCCTTTGCTAGGATTCGTACCCCACCCATTGTGTTCATTCCAGTTTCATCAACCTTAGGCGGCTGCAGTACGTTATTGAAACTTCTTCTGTCGGAAACAGCCTCCCATTTCCCACTAAGGTACATCATACACTCCCCAGACACCACACGTGAGATTACACTGGGTATGTTGTAGTAGTATTTGTAGATATTGAAACTCCTTGTACTTCTCAAGAATTCTGTAACCCTGAAGTATCATTTGACGACATTTGAGGACCTTAACTTCGTCGTGTAAAACTTATCAGCAGAAGCAATTTGTGACTCCGAGCCCAAATATAATATAATTCTTCAAGCAAGCAATTTTTTTCATTGTGGTCTTAGTAAAACCAGACTCTTTACTTTATGAATCTTTTTAACCTTTCCGAGTTTTGAGCAAGAAAAAAGATGTTTAGTAGTTTTAGAAGCTAGTACTGACTCCTATATTTTTGTATTAGAATCTGCTAACAGAGATGATCTCAGCTGGAAGCAACGCCATGACATAATTGTTGGCATTGCTAGAGGGTTGCTATACCTTCATGAAGGCTCACATACTTGCATTATCCACCGTGACATAAAAGCTAGCAACATCCTACTTGATGACAAATGGGTGCCCAAGATTGCTGATTTTGGAATGGCTAGACTCTACCCTGAAGATAAAACGCATGTTAACACCCGTGTTGCTGGTACTAAGTATGATTCTATCGAACCTTATAAACTCTGTTTAAAAGTGACGTCTATGTAGAAATCTCGTTGAAAAATATATTGCACAAGTACACTCGCTCGATATTGCTAACAACTCTCTTTGATAATGTAACTTGGAAGCCAGTGGCTATATGGCGCCAGAGTACGTTATGTATGGACATCTATCAGTCAAGGCTGATGTATTCAGTTTTGGAGTTGTAGTTCTGGAGCTCATAAGTGGCCAGAAGAATTCAACCTTTAACAGAGATCCTGATTCTCGAAGCCTTCTTGAATGGGTAAGAACTTGATTTCTCTGCACTCTTCAGTCTTGATATATTATAAGAAGACGAATAAGCACTGGTGAATGCCTTCGTTCCTGTTGAGTATAATAGGATAGTCCTCGGATCAATTCGAGCTTCCTATAAACATGTAACAGAAAAAACAATATAGCCATATGGTAGAACTTTTTAACTACTTGAAAAGTAAGATCAAACTACTTTTGTATATGTTATGGTGCAAAACATAATCAAATCGGTAGGTGGAGGGAGAAGGACTTTACATATAAGGTATAGGGATACTCTTAACGGCGTGAGGCCTTTTGGAGAAAACTGTGTGGCTGTGACCCTAAGTGGATAGTATCACACCATGTAAAGGTATATTTTAGGCCGACTTAGCCTATAAGCAGATAGTAGAGCCAATTATTTGACGGGTTGAGTATGGAGATGAAGGCATTGTAAATGCACAAAGGAAAAACACTATCAGTCCTGGTGATTGACCACACGGTACTAGGTCCGGGGAGTGTGTTGTTCTCGAGTGAATCGTGATTCGAGAGAAACATTTGTGGAGGTACGAACAAAGTCTCTTATTGGTAGTTGAAGTAGAAAAATAGCTATATATAAGGTGTTGGGATGGTCTTACGGTGTGTGGGTTAAAAACGTGCATGCTTGGCCCGAAACAACAGTATCAAAACCATGTTAAAAGTGTCTTTGAGCGGGGTTAGCCTAACTTTGTACCAGATGGTGATGATGATTAAATGTTGTTATGGTTGTAGGCGTACAGGCTTTACAAGAAGGGTCGGAGCTGGGAGATTATGGACCCTGCACTGGCACAATCGGCTATCCCCGATGAGATAGCATTGTACATACAGATTGGCTTATTATGCATTCAATCGGATCCACCACTACGTCCAACCATGCAACAGGTTGTGGTGATGCTATCGAAGAGTCCTGGATCTCTTGATAGAGAACCAACAAGACCTGGATATCCCGGTTCAAGAATTAGATCTCACAGACCAGGTGGTGGTACGTCTCATACAGTTGGAACCTCGGGTGCATCCAATCCGTCTACATTCAGCTCCTCGTCTAGTAGCAACACTGTTACTGTAACTGCTAGTTCATCCACACCTACAAGACGGAGATCGGACCCTCATGGCAAACGTCCTATGAGAGATTAGGCGCGGCGTTGTTGGAGATATTTTCTTAATTCTTTTTGTGTATACATTCAATTTTTGTAGCATGTAAATTGGTTACAAATAGAGAGGATCAATGAGTATGATGAATCTTAGTGACAGTTAACATGTAAAAGAAGTGTATGTAGTTACTCAGGAAATAAAACTGTGGCATAATACATAAATGCGTCCTTTAATTTCGCATTGTTTTACATATTTATACCCTCCAACTGGAGTTGTGCACAACTAGACATTTTAACTTGTATAAAATGAACAAGTAGATATAAATTTGACGTGGTATAATATACATACGATACCATATAGGATGAATATTGTCACGTCAGACATGTGTGTCTACTTGTTTAATTTTATACAACTTAAGTGTATTTATATAAACACAAAGTTGAAGGACATAAATATAAGTTAAAGTCAAATTAGAAGGCATATTTATATATTATGTCTTTACAAAAAAATGTGTTCCAATGGTTGTTGTATACCATATCAAAGAAGGAATAATCTTTGACTATAAAAGTGAGTAATTTTGCCAAAACAAAACTTTGATGGATTGAAGGAGTTACTTAGGATACATTTGATGTACCATATAAAAGGAGATACTTTTGGTATAAACTTTTAGTATTCTTTAATCGGTGGATGATTATAAAGTTTGAGATACCTTATTTCACGATAATAAAATAGTTAAAATGATAAAAGATATTCCAATCAAACCTCTTTTATATATTAGTTTGAACATATTTTAAGGATATTTTTGTAAACCAACAATTTATTTTTAAAAATTATGCAATTCGTCTTATTTTTAATACAATAAAATCAAATATTCACTAAGAAATAATACCAGGATAACTAATCCATCAGAATTAGTAAGCGTTTGGCCATACGATATCATATCGCGATATGATATCGTGAAATGAAATCAGCATTTAGATATGCGATTTTATAGAAATATACATTAATATGTGTTTAGAGTTTTAGATCATAATATTTGGAAAAAAATCATGTTAAGGCCTTATGCAAAATATTTACTTAAAAAAACCTTTTTCAAGTTTTGAGAAAATTAAAATAATTTTTTTAGTGAAATATTAGTTGTACAAAATTCAAAACTCTTAGTGGGACCGGTTTCCCAACTTTTGGGCCGTCCAATTAATTCATTTTTCGAAGCACGTGGGTCCCACTTTCCGCATTCTCATGTAACTGAAAATCTGCTGTCTGTTAGGACACAAATATATCATGTACCCTCGCCATTTTCTCTTTAGATTAAGAAACAATATTATAACTATTATAATTGTTGTCTTAAAAATAGATAATAATATTACTATTAATTATTCATAAAATTATGTAATTAAAGATAAATAATTTCAAGTTATTTATTTCTAAATATAAAAGATTTATTACTCTTTAATAAACTAAAACAAAAAAATATCATATAAATAAAATATATTTACTCCGTCCCTAAATACTTGTTTTTTTTTGTTTTTTTTAGTTGTCTCTAGTTAAGAAAGAACATTTTCTATTACCGATTATACTTTTAATTAATTATTTTGAAAAAAATATAAAAAAAAGAATTAAAAATCTTAAGTTTTTAATTCATGCAATTCATAATAAATAGTAATAAAATGATAAACTCACTTTGTTAGTCATTATTTTTCTCAATAGATGTGATAATTTAAAATTGAACAAGTAATTAAAAACAAAGGAAGTAAAATTACAAAAATTCTCAAGTTAAAATTTAAAAAAAGACCTCTAATATGTGTTTTGATAAATCCAACAATTTCTAATTTCAACTAAAACCATTATATTTATATCGTGTATTTTTTTTAATCTGATGTTCGATATTTCTATTAGAGTCTGACTAATACGTGAAATGATGGTATAATTTATATGTATAACGACAAACACAGCCATGTCATCAATCCGAGTGAAATTATTTTCCTTTCATTTCAAATTATATCTAAACCGTCCATTTATATATCTGAAATGAATCCCCAACTGTACGATCACTCTCCCATTGTTGATTTCATCCATTTAAATCCTCTTCTTCCACTCCCATTTTTTTCACAGATTTTGCTTTTCCCTGTAAACAAAAATGGCTACTGAACAAGATAATTCAACTTTGCCTTGTTATCCTGATGTAAGTCACAATTTTTTCAATTATTTTTTGCTAGTTTTGGTAATTTTTTTATTTTTTTTGATAATTTTTTTTGTTTGTAGATGATTATGGAAGCTATAGATGCGTTGAATGAAGAAGAAGGGTCGAATAAATCAGCTATATGGAAGCAAATTGAAGCTACTCATGGTACACTACCACCAGCGCATGGTACACTCCTTGCACATCATTTGAATCAAATGAAGCAAGCTGGGCAATTAGTTATGGTGAAGAATAACTACATGAAGCCAGATCCAAACGCGCCGCCGCGACGTGGTAGAGGCCGTCCGCCGAAGCCGAAAAGTTCAGTTCCGGTGCCGGATGGGTATCCTAGACCACGTGGAAGGCCACCGAAGGAGCGTGATCCATACGCGCCGATAACGGTACCTATGAAGAAGACGAGTGAGAGTAGTTCTGGTGTAAGTGGGAGGAAACGTGGAAGGCCAAGGAAGTATCCGATGACGGAGGATACGCCGGTGGTGAAGCCAATTGGTACTCCGAGAGGAAGAGGCAGGCCGCCGAAGGTGAAAACTCCGGTAGCTGCAACTGTAGGGGCTTAATTGAAGAAAGATGAATTAGTTTAGGGACTTGTATGGCAAAATATGCTAACTTGTTGTTGTCTTTTGTTAATCTTTTTATCTGTTTTGAATTTCATGTTTAGTCCCTGTAGTTTTGTTTTAATTACAATTTGTAGGAAGAATTGTGTGACTTGTGAGTGATTTTTATCATGTAATTGGGCCAATGTAAATCAAAATTGAGGGCTTTTTATTTATATAAAAAAAAAGTTCAGTATTATTATTCTATTTATATTCCTTTTTAAAAATTTATTTTTTAAATTTCACTTTGTTTTACTTTTTGCTTTTTTTAATTGTATTGGCTAATAGTTTAAAAAAAGAAAGCTGTCCATAGGCTTTTTATATGTTTTCTTTATTAAAAAGTGGGAATTCTCATTGGTAGAGAAAATATAAAGAAAGGTCAATAAATAAATAAAATGGAAAAAAAAGATAATCTTTATTTAAAAATAATTACATTTTTTGTTTACTTTTTTTTTTAAACTATTTTTTATAATATATTAATTTCAATCGTTCATGTAACACGTTTATGATTATAAGATTAAAGAACAATTTAATACAATTACATAACTTTAACTTAAAATTACAAAGTTCAATTTTTCCCCCTTAAATTTCGTATTAAAATAAAGTAGGCCACTTTTTTTTGAAACTGGAGAGTACTCTCTCTTTTTTATATGTAGAGCGAACACTTTATCCCTCAACTTAGGATAAATGAAAATATTCTCTTATGGAGACCTAATATGAGTGTTGTGTCTAACTAATGTCTGTTATTGAATCGTTTGATAGAGTGTATTATATAATACTGAATAAAATATATTAGTCAAGTTAGAGATTAGTTGTGTTGTTGTTTAGCCACTGGTTGATTTGGTTTATTAAGAAATTGTTTGGTGAAGTGTATGATACATAGTCTCAAAATCCTACCAATAAAATATTAAATAAGGTCACAATTAATACATAATTTTGTCTTTATTCATGTTTATCTATTAGCCAATCAGACATCCCTAGCATTGTACTTAGCCAAACTTTTGTATTTGCATCTAAACTTATTGAGATATAGTTTGTTTGTTTTATTTTTTATTAGAGTTTAATTATTTTAAATTTATATCGTGTGAGGTTTCATTTAAATGAAAAATGCTCTCTATCAAAGACTTTTTTCAATAATCAAGACTCAAACATTATCAATATTTGATAATGATTTTGATAACAAATTGTTTGTTTGTACAAGTATTAAAATGGTGATCAAACATAATTGTTGCCAATTTCAAATTCATGGTGCTTTTTTTTCTTTTTTCTTTTATGGAGAAAATAGTCAAAAGACCCCTAATTTATTAATCAATTCTCAATTACACACTTATATTTCACGGGAGTTCTATTATTCCCCTAGACATTTCAAAAATGGAATATATAGCTCCTTAAATGGTGGCGTTTCGCTGGTCAGTCGAGCAACGGAGAAAGAGAAACCTAAAAAAAACTAATGAAAGTGAGGGGAGGGAAAGAGAGGACGAACAGATCTGATTCAAATCCCTTTTTAGGTGATATAAATACATCTCATTTTATTTTTAATTGATTTGATTGATTTATAAAAAAAATCATGAGAATATAAAAGTCTGTGTGAAATCAATAATTGTAAATTCGGTGAAGATGGTGATGGCAATGATGATTTAGAGATGGTGAATGGTGGAGGAATTTGATCTTTGTTGTTATGGAGAAGAAGAAAATAAATAAATAAATATATTTATAAAGAAAAATACAAAAAATAAAATTTTAATATTTGTTTTTTGTGCTCACTCTCTCAAAGAGAGTGAAATACACTCTCTTTGTCAGCTAAGCATTTAGGGAGGTAATTATTTCAGGTTTAGATAATTCAGGAGGGTGATAGGACTCCCGTAAAATTAAAGTGTGTAGTTGAGAATCCGAATATAAGTTGGGGAGGCTTTTGATCATTTTCTCTTTTTTATGCACTGATATATCTTTGATAAGTTCTTGAAAACTCAATCCCAAGTAAAAATTTAATTTACCATAGATCTTTATTCCTGAATATATATGCATGCTTTCCAATGTATATTATGTATCTTGAGTCATTTGAACAATTTCATATTTTATTCATAATTAAAGTTGACTCTCATAATTTGAATTGTGATTCAAAATTGAAGAGTAAACTTTAACGTTTCCAAACATAAAAATCATATTTGTATGTTATAATGCGCTTCATAGCAAATTTTGTGTTTGCTATGGAGCTAATAACATGTATATTTCGATAATCATTCCAATTGTAATGGTATATATTTAGAATTCGTATACAAATAAGAAATCGATTTGATTGTAAGTTGTATAAGTATATGTTTTTTTGTGTGATTTTCAGTCGTATATGTATACGCATATTATATGTATTTAAATATAATTTTGTGTACGTATATGTAACTGTATTTTTGTATACAAATAGATTTGAGATAAATCTCTTTCGCTTTATACAAACACAAATTACACACTGTATTTTGTATAATTTGTGTTTGTATAAAGTGAGAAAGAGAGAAAGACGAAAGAGCACTAACAGGGAAAGATTTATATTGTATAGTTATAAGTGTATAGGATGAAGAGATATGTATTTCTATGTACAGTTTTCTCTCGCTTTATACAAGCACAAACACAATTTATAAATTTGTGTTTGTATAAAGTGGGAGAAGGGAGAGAGAATGGCGAGCGAGATTTCTAAGGAGAGAGACGAATATCAAAGTTTTTGTTACGAAATAGAATTAAATGAAACTGCAATTAAAATATTTATTTTGAATTAATAGTGTGTTATTTCATATAATTTTTCCTAAATTGAAACAGATAAAGTAGTAAACTAGATGGCCTAGAAGCATTGGGCCAGTATCTTTCTCTTTCTTAGTCCATGATTGGCCCAATTGAATCTAGGCTCAGCAGAAGCGGTCCATTCCAAACAAGCCCAATTCAGTTTCTTTCTTCATTTTCTCTATAAGGGACTAATAATATTCTATCTCGAAAGTTTATTCGATTATAAAAATTTATTTCTTTGGATATCCGATTCATAAGAAAAAATACATTTCTTAATGGGAGAAATGTATGCGAGAGAAGATAAGGATATATCTGAGAAGAGATTTTTATAAATTCTTTTAAATGATAAAATGTTATTATTTATTTATATAATCTTTCGATAAACTAATTTAATTAACGTTATTAAGAGTCATTACAAAAGAAAACTAGTCTTAGGCAAACAAAGTGCCCATTCTGTCTCTATCAAATACAAAAAACAATAAAGTATATCATCATCAATCATCCAAAAATATCTACTTCACTTTTTTTTCCTTCTAACTAGTTATTCATTAATAATATCGTACAAATTCTTTATAAAACTAATAGCTAAATTTTACATAATTAATCCTCATTTAAAAATAATATATAAATTTTCATTACTAATCTCTATATTTATTAATATATATCTAACTCAAATAAGCTACTAAACGAACCTTACCACATAACTTAGATTGAGGGTACTTGCAGAATTAAAGTCTATGGAATTAATTAATTTTCAAAGTCTATTATATTAAATTATACGGCAATATTCTTTCTTGTAACTACCCTAATAACTTAGTAACGAAATTGTCTTTAATAAAAAACTTTTTTACTTATAATGAGATTTTATATGTCAATTTAAATTAGTCGAATTCAAAATTAATAGGAACACAAGATGATAGATAAATTTTAAAAAAAAAAAATCATATAGGAAACTAACACATAA
Source organism: Solanum lycopersicoides (assembly GCA_022817965.1). Taxonomy (NCBI): domain Eukaryota; kingdom Viridiplantae; phylum Streptophyta; class Magnoliopsida; order Solanales; family Solanaceae; genus Solanum; species Solanum lycopersicoides. Next base: position 759,677 of record CM040621.1, read on the forward strand.
GTGGTGACTAATCAAGTCAAAAGCAAACTTCCAAACATGACCCTAAAGAATATTTTCTATTTAAATAAAATTATAGTATGTCGTAATCAATTTTGAAAAATAAATAATATCAAATTATTTGTTTTTAAACATTGAAGATAAAATTAACTTTTTATTTTTTAAAAAATTATTAATGACAATAATTATGTTTGAAGATTATAAATATCTTAATAATAGAGAAACAATCAATAAAAAATAATTATATATTAAGATGTAATAATAGAATAATGTTTAACTAATATTTTCTTTAAAATGTATCAAACAGAGACAAGATAAATAATTTAAAATAAATGATTATAATTAAAAGAAATCATACTAACATCTTAAAAAACGCGGAATATGAAGTTTCTTAGGTATAACTTTGAATTGTTCATAGTTTGACTCAGAAGACCAATTATTTATTATTTATTGGACCCCACTTCTATTTGGCTCTACCATATTAAATAATAAAAATGACAAAAATATCATTTTATTTTGGGATTTTTTTTTGTTTCCACTGATGTTTGGAGTTCGAATTGAAACTCCAACTAAATCCAAATCGCACACTGCAGAGTCGATTTGGGGTGGCATTCTTAGGGCTCAAATCCGAGATCTCTGGTTAAGGGTGAAATACTATCATCAATGCACCACAAACCATGTTGATTAGGGATACATTTAAAATAGTCTTTAAAGTGTGTTTGAACAGGTTTGATTTTTTTATTTGTTAAAAAATGAATATTCTTAAATCTTATTTAAATATTTAATTGATTTGATGCAAATTATGAAAAGAAATATAATTATAAAAAATCTCATTAAATCTTTAAAAGTTGCGTAACACAAACACTATACTATACATCAAAACACAGATTAACAATCATCAAAAAATCAAAGGTCTCAGATTTACGAAATAGTTAGAATCCAATAATATTGAATATGGAAAAAAAAAAAAGATACATAGATAAAAACAATAAGTAAAAATAAAACAAAAAAAATAAAATACACCAAGCTTAAAAGGAGATTTAAAAATAATTAAAGTTGTTTCTCCAAATGTGCCTAATTTATTCTTTTTCATTACAAAAATTTGACATAGTCAAAAGTTAATTAATTTTTTGATAAAATAAAAAATAAAAACTTAATATTTTTTAGATCTACCTTCAAACATAAGTGGACCAATCTTATCATTTTCTCTATCATATTATTACAACTATATATTAAGTCAAAAGTCTAGTAAAATATCATCACATTATCTAATTCAACAACTTAACTCATCCCTTCATTTTTTTTTTTTAATTTCATCAATCAATTATCATGAAATCTTCAACAAGTTCATTAAGTGATCGATACCAGAAATTTTCGTCTTCGTTCGGAGACGATACGCCATCGCCGATTAACGTTCCGAGGAGCTCGAAAACTCCGTTTTACGTTGAGACGATGGATCCACAACCAGCTATGTATAGAAAAAAGAAAAATGATGTTCCATGGTCAACTGGATTATGTGACTGTATGTCTGACCCCAAAAATTGTAAGTCTAATTTTTGTGATTTTGGTTAGAAGTTTTTATTTATTCATTCGCAGAGGCGGAGCCAGAATTTTCAATAAGTGGTTTAAAATCTGTAGAAATAGATAGTCAAAGGGGGTTCGACATCTAATATATATATATATATATATATATATATATATATATATATATATATATAATTTTTCGCCGAAGCCCTTAATTAAGATAGTTCCGCCCCTGTTCGTTCCTTTTTACTTCTATACTTTAAATTTTGTACGATTCTTTATTCAATTTAGATTTAAAAGTTAGTCAAATACTCTTAAATTCAAATGGAGGAAAATCATTTAAATAGAACATACTTTCTCCATAAAGAGACTAAAAATTAAATATATTTAATCAAATAACAGAGACTAAAATTATAATTTTCTAACAATTATAAATACCAAAATTACTAATGGACTAAAAAAATGTTTTTTTTTTCTCATTTTTTTTGTTTGTTTTGTTTGATCAGGTTGTATTACATTATGTTGTCCATGTATCACTTTTGGACAGGTTGCTGAGATTATTGACAAGGGATCTAATTGTAAGTAATTTTATTTTAATTTATGCTGATTTTATTATGTTTAATAAATAATGAACTCACTTTTATTTCAAATAGAAAGAACAAAAAAATAAATGTGTTAGGAAAATTTTAATAGTTCAGTTAATTAACTATCTAAACTTTTATTTTGTGGATGAGTGTTCGAATCTCTACTTATACTCCTCTTACCCTCAACTATTTATGATGATCTCGATTTATTCAGAATTGAGACGTAATTATTATTTATTTTTTCCTTTCAATTTCATAATTATAACTTTTTTTTACCTTAATTTTTGCAGCTTGTGGAGTAAATGGGGCATTATATGCAATAATAATATGTGTGACTTGTTGTCCATGTATTTACTCTTGTTTTTATCGTAACAAAATGAGACAACAATATTTGTTGAAAAAAAATCCTTGTGGAGATTGTTTGGTTCATTGCTTTTGTGAAGCTTGTGCATTGTGTCAAGAATATCGTGAGCTAAAAAATCAAGGAGTTGATATGTCAATTGGTAAGAAAAAAAAATTATTTTATTTTATTTTTAATTTTTAAAAGTAAATTAATGTGAAAAGTAAAGTAAAGTCTATTAGCTTATTTGATCAATTTTTTAAAATTTACAAAAATGTTTTTGTGAGTGTGAGTTTGTGTTTGGTTACTATCAATTGAAAAACATATTCTAGTCATTTATTTAGCTGATAATGAATTTTGTGATCGAACTATCATTATGAGAGAGTAATTTCAAATAGTATCAAATCAGAACAAATCAATTTTAAAAATAGATTGTGTTTTGACAAAATTAGAGCAACAATTTTCGTTTGATCAAGATGTCAAAATAGAAATAGTCTCTCTATTTCTACGAGATAGTAGTAAGGTCTACCCTCTCCAGACCTCACTTGTGAATTTTCACTGAATATGTTATTATATCTTTCATTAAAAGCTAGATTCAACACTTAAATTATTCTATAATAAATATTTTTGACTTATTGGAAACTTGATATAAAAAAATATAAGATATTGAAAAGTATACTTTATTATGAATATTTTGTCTTATAATTAAGTTTCTTAATTTAATTTAATTTTATATTTACAGGATGGCATGGAAATGTGGAGAGACAAAATCGTGGTGTGATCATCCCACCAACAGTTGAAGGTGGAATGAATAGATAAGGTTTATATTTTTTCGAAATCGAAGTAATAACTGCTATATAATAAAGAGATCGAACGATAGAAAATAGTAATTTTGTTAGTGGATTATGATTGCTTAGATTTGTAATCAAATTATGTACATGATTATTATAGTAAATGCATCCAAGTATATATTGTTAATTATCCTTTACCATCGTTTCGAGTTCACGATTTCGAGATTGATATGATAAAAATTCACCATAAAAATTGATATGACATACCCTCATATGGGGACGATAAAGAGGTGGAATATGTTCGTTCATACGCACACCAAGGATGATGAAAGAAGGGACCATAACTAATGTAACAGCACTTGAATTGAAACATAATGGAAGGGGAAAAAGTACATTGCATATATATGAAATTTTTTGTTCATCCCCACCTGGTCAATTCACCAGTTCTCACTTACTTACTACTTACTCGTTAAATACCGGCTTGAACAAGCAAACCGGTCCCTTACAACCAAGAATATCTTATGCAAATCGAACATCCCCGTTCGAGACAAAGGAATTCAGCTTCAGAAGGAAAAGAATGATTCTATCCTACAAGATAATTACAGCAATCAACAACAAGCCTTCTCTGCCTCGACTGCACGATAGGAACGAATCCAGAACACTAACCTCCATCCGAGTTCATGTGTACCGATCTAAAGGCCCACAAGCGCAACCTTAACTCTCCTTGGAGGAACAAAATTGGAAGACAAGTGGAACTCTGTTCACAATTCACATTATGCTACAAGGAAGCTGCAGTCGAGAGTGTCAACAAACCAACAATTAGAGAGATCAAGAAAGTATGAACGTCGTGGGAATATTGTGAATGACAGCCAGATGCTGAGTCCGATGATGGAGCAACCGAGGAGCTATTCGTGAAGGTGCCATTTCTCCCTCCACTAGACGAAAAAATGAAAAGAAACAAGGCATAAGTAATAGTAGAGCAAGAATAACAAGTTATGGGGAAGTTACTCAAAACAGAAATGACTAAATTAGTACCTTCCTGGATATATACAAGAACCATGACCTGCAACGGGAAAACAAACATTAGGTACCGATAATAATGTAAATAACATCATTGTTCTCAAAGTATCAGCCAGAGACATTTATGCATATAACTCTTGAACAAGTTCAAATCAGTACCTCATAATAGCTTAAAAAGTAACCAATGTGACCAGATTTTGAAGGGAAAAATCAAGTATTTATCAATGTTATTTCAATCTTTCTAACACAGTTTTAACTGTATAAAGGTTTTTCTGTTGAGATCCGTAACACTCTACCATGTGTATGTGCATTGCACATGGAAGAAATACATCTTTGCATCCATACTTTTGGAAGCACCACGAAGCCAAACAAGCCGAAAAGTTTAAACAGACTAGGCCTAAAAGACTCATAAGGCATGTCTTAGGTTCAACTATTCGAGTCAGCAAATTCATGTACATATGAGCATTTGCAAAAAAAAAAAAAAAAAAAAGACGTAGTTTTGACACTTACTAGGATCAGTGGTAGTGACTTTAGCAACCCCATTGAAGTTGCAAGTTCCATCGGCCATGCCCATCTTGTGATAATATGCATCAAAAGCATATGATGCATGAGCAAACACGGTATTTGGGTCATAGCAAGGGTTTTCTTGCAACAAAGGAGTACAGTCAACTTTCCCCGGTCCACAAGCCCAATCCAGTGCAGCTTGCACCATTTTTTTATCCGCGTTTTCCTTTGCAACACAATAGGTTTGGTTTGTAGTGTCATTGGCCAATACTGTTCCAGATCCTGTCAAGTGCATGATATAAACTGGCACTCCATTGGAATCAAAAAGCCCCCAGTTCTTCTCGGATATAGAACCAGGTCTGAGATCCTCGTTGTAAAGCTCATAAATGTACGTACTAACTGCAATCCCAGGATGCTTGGGAGTCCCAGTGTTGTTAAGAACATGCCTAATCAAGTTACTATTATAAGTATTAGCATTGTCAAGAGTGGCGTCCGGCTCAGTGGAGTCAGCCTTAGATGGCCAACCTGACTCTGTTACCATAACAGGAATGTTAGTGAAGTTCAAGTAGGACATAGAAAAATATGCTGCATCAACAACCGCATCAAATACATTAGTATAGTGGAGGAGTGTGTTAGAATCAACAGCCTCCTTGTTAGGTGGGAGGGGGCGAAAGAGAGCATAGTCCAACGCAATCACACCATTGGATTTCATATAATCATAGTATGGATATACGTTGAGCATGAAATAGGAATCGGTGTCCTGTAGAAATTTGAGCAACGGAACCATGACAGGATCTAACGATCGATTGAAGAAAGCTTGTGAGGGTGGAAATGAGTCGAGGATGATAAAAGACGAATGAGGGGTGGAGACTTTTATCTTAGTGTCGAGATTAGCAGCAACAAGGGCAGAGTGAATAAATTTCATGGCAGAGACCAAGAGAGGAGCAGCATTAGGAAGAGTGGTAAGGACTTCAGAACCGATGGCGATGGCTGTGATGTTGGTGGCAGGAACATGAGAGAGGATATTCCGGGAAACCCAATTGGCAGCAGTGGAATTCGACTGACCAATTCCTAAGAGCTGATCATTTGGTACAGAAACAGTGACGCGGATTTCGGTATGAGCAAGTGCAAGTAGCATAGCTTGGTCAGCATCAAATAGCCTGACATGCCGAATCTGCTGTGCTTTGAGGAGAGCCACCACCTGAGCTGGACTGGGCATGTCAGAGACATCAGTTCCAATGTTTACACCAACGAAAGCCTCTGCAGAAAAGAAGAAAGATTGAGTAGTGTTTAGTCAAGCAGCTTTCAGTAATACTAGAAGAAATAATATCCTAATCAACCGGCACTTGTGGAACAACTAAGCTGAAACACATCAAATCAAGGTTTCTTGCGCAGGGAAATGCAGTAATTCTGATTGGAAAAAAACAAGAGAATAATAATAATGAATGTATATAAATTTTACAATTTCAGATGATCTACAAGCCGTCATGGCCAACAACAACAAAAAACTCAGTGTAAGTTGGGGTCTGGGGAGGGTAGATCATACACAGACTTTATCACAGTCTTGAGAAGGTAGAAGGTTGTTTACGATAGACCTTCGGCTCAAAGAAGGATAAAAAGAGACAGTAGCAACAAGCAGAAACAACAGCAAGATAATAAGATAACCAAGACTACAAGAATAACATGCAGAAATAGAAATCTAAAAATAACGAACTGTCACGGCCCTCGGTTACAATTTATATATAACAAAACAACACAAGTTTTGACACAATGTTAGTGTTTCACAGACTTGATAACCATGATAACTTCCATAATACATATGAAGAACAGTCCGACATAGTAAAAATAATTACGTCTAACTAACCAGAAAATGTGATACTCATATAAAAGAAGAGTTATAAAGTTTTAGTTGTCTATCAACCCCGGTAATGTTGACATTCTTATTTTTCATTGATGGCAGGTGCCTAAGTAAATAAATGTATCAACTGTCTACCCACGTGTAATTTACTTCTAATCCTCAATCTTCATAATCAAATCGATTTGATTTAACCTATTCTGTGAATAGAAATGAAGCGAGTCGCTAGGAGCCTATGACAGGAATAATATAACTGAAGAAAATATGTAACAGCTTCAGCTCTTCCATTACTAACTCTACAAAAAATCCCAAAGCTAGTGCAAAAACCGACATGCTTCCAAATATTTATCACTCAGATTGCATTGTCTAATTACTTGTTTCATTTTCTAAGGGGTCATTTGTTTTGAAGAACAAGTTATGCTGGAATTAGTTACCTGGGATTATTTCTTATTAGCTGTTGGTTTATTGATTTAAAAATAACATACATTGCATAATTTCTAAGAAGTTGTTTGTTTACAAAAGTACCCTGCGCCTAGTTTCGTAGTATTTTTTTCATTTTCATTTACATATCCCAGGATAGATTATCCCTGTACCAATTACTGACCCCGATTAGTAACCAAACAAGGGATGAGAGTCTTATCATAAGAATACTATTTTTTTGTCACAGGATTATCTATGCTTGTCCAGCATACCAAATGATCCCTAACAGTTTGTATAGACCCTCTACCAATCATCTCATTGCTGCATTGCACGATTTGTTCTCATGCTATCGACCATTGTGAATGCCAGAGATTCCTCTCATCTGTCTTGACATTGTGGTGCAACAAGCAACCTTATTTTGAGACAGTGTGGACATGCACAGGGCGTACCAAATCACCCCCGCACCATGAGTGGAACAACCAGATGAAGGTTGACTAGAAGTTCTTGGCCTGATCAAGAACCAGATTGAGTTGTGGGGTCAAAGGTTTCAAAGTATTCCACAAGTTGCAACACAACAAGGCGATCAGCTGCCTATTTATCTTACCAAGGCAGCCATAGCGAAGGACACATCCTTTTCTGCATTTGATTGGGATGTCTATTATGGTCAAAAATAGGATGTGAGTCCATCCTAGCAACGTGACATTCCTGGCACATCTTGGTATTACAGAGGCACTTCCAGTGCAAGATGTGCATAGTAGATGACTAAGCTACTGTTCGTCTCAGGTCAGTATTTTTTTCTAATATTAAGCAAAAGTTTTTTGTTTCCTATTATTGTCATTTAATAGTATCACAATAGAAAGTTGATTCACACGATTTCTACTACTGGCTATTCCAATGATCCCATTAATTCAGATGATTTTGTTACTCTCAATAGTCCCTTTGATCATAATGGGCTGAGTTATGACCTGAATAAAAGAGTAGAAAAAAGCTTGCTCGCTCATACAATCATGCTATAGAGCACTTGTGATTAAGAGGAGGAGGCATTGTATTTTATTTTTTTTTGATAAAATCCTGCGTACCCTTTATCAGATATCAATTTAGATACATTAACTGATGTTCCAGACACCCCCTTAAGTATCATTAAGACGAAAAATCACAATTAGAGTAAGGAAGACTATATAAGCCAATCACATTCAACCATTCTATTTCAATATTTCTATATCCAATATCAATTGGAACGATATCTTCAGCCAATAGACAGAAACCACAAAGACGACTCTCTGCTGATGCTCAAAGAAGATTCACAAATAACATTATGCTCACTGTTATAATAACAGCAACAACAACAACATACCCAGTTTAATCCCACAAGTGAGGTATGGGAAGGATGGTGTGTACGCAGCCTTACCCTGACCTTATGAAGGTAAAGAGGTTGCTTCCATTAGATCCTCAGCTTTAAGTTAAACATGTCCAAGAAACAAGTAAAACAAATACAGTACCGAAAAAACTCATGTTGAAAACACTTTAGAAAAGAACAAGTAGCAACAACAAAATGTACGATAACTGAAGCAAAGAAAACAAAGAGGTAGTACTAAGAACGAAGAATAAAATAAGACAAGAGAAAGTCCATGTGCACTGAACAAATGAGCACATAAATCTTATAATGCAGCAAACAACCACACCATGTGCTAAATATGTTACTTCTTAAGAACATTGATAAAATAGCCTTGAAAGCACATCAAAGGATTTCCATTATTATTTTTATACTAATATGTGTAGATGAAGCCACATGAGGTGGGACACATTGGAACTAATCAGGAAAGATGGTCATACTGTAAAATATCATAAAAGTGAAATTATATATTAAAAGATACCATGTTTAGAAAAAGTCAAGATCACTAAGGCAAAAAGTCTCTTTCTTTAGAAAAATCATAGAGAAATGAGAGTGTAGCAAAAGTATTCACATTTTGCCTCTTTACAACACTTCTTGAACTTTAAGCGTTCAACTCCATTTTGTCAAAATTAACTGCTTTTGATTTTTGTCAAATATTTGAACAAGATTAACCAAAAATGTTTGAAGAGTCTTATCAAAACCTAGGAATCACAATACAAAACCATACAAAATGCATCAAAACTCACATCCAAAAATGAGTACCCCTATAACAAATACATTACATTTTTGATTTTTGAGTTTCATACGTGAACTATCAGGTGTGTGAGTTTCCTACATGTACTATCACCAAATGTTTATGGAAACACAAATGAACTATAAGTTGTTCACTTTTCCTACCTGAACAATCAGGTTTGCTTCGAGAAGCATTCGGTGCTAGTTCAGATAGAAAACTCACACACACTTGATAATTCAGCTATGAAACTCAAAAAATTGGATTAATTTAAGTGTGTTTTTGACGCTTTTTCTCTAATACTTTGCAAGGCCTAATGGAGAAAAGATTGGTTCTACTAATGTGTACAAAGAAGTTGGTAGAGAAATAACCAAAAATGTTAAATTTCTCATAAATTTACTCAACTAACCTCTATAATCTCATAAAGACACAATTTTTCTTAAGAAAATTAAAATCAAGAATAAAGGTAACTATTTGTTGATTTAACATATTACAAATCCATAGCATAATGCAAGTAGACATAAACATCGTAAACAAAATCATAGTTCAAACAAGCAAAAAAGGGCAAATTAATACCAAAGTTACTGAGTTCAATTGAATCCAAAGCCAAAATCAAGAACATGGTAGAAGAACTTACCTTCATTAGCAGAAAAGGCAAAAGCTACTAAATGTGGAATAAAAAGAAGTAGAACAAGAAGATCCATTAAGCTCTTCATTTCTGTTCTGTAAAAAAAAAAAAAGATTCAATCTTTCTACACCATTAGCAACCCTTTAACCAAAAAAGGGGTTTTGGGGGTGGGGGTGGGGGTGGGGGGTGGGGTGGGGAGGGTGAGTTTTGGTGATTGTGAAGTAGAAAAAAGTGAAGTGTGTGTTTCAAATGTATAGAATTTATTTATTTTTGTAAGCATTTCACATTTGTGAGAGAGAGATCTAAGGGCTGAGATTAAAACATAGGATGCTCTGTCTCTTGAAGCAAAAAAAAACAAAAAAATGGAAACTTTGAAGGTCTCTTTTGGGACAACCAAAGAACACTTTTTTGCTTCATTTAGTTATATTATACATCAATTAAAATCTATTAAGAAAAAAACAATACTCTCTTTATTTCTATTTATATAATATCGTTACTAAAAATAAATAGTCTTTGATATTTTATCATTTCACAAAATCAATACATAAATGACATTAGTCTTTCTTATTTTATTCTTGAGAATTATTAACCTTGAAAATAAAAAATTTGACCAAGTACATGTACATTTATCAATTTAATTAATCAAGACAAATTCATTTATTGAAAACACTAAATAAGGGAAAATGATAAATTTATCTAGTTTCTTAAGAGATGTAAAATCTAAAATGATTGCATATAAATACGAACAGAGAAAGCAATTAATACAGTGAGTTTCTCAATTTATCTCTTGTAACAGTTGATAGGGTCTCAAACATATTTATTCGCTATATTTTTCGAAGACGATAATTTAACATTAAAATTATGGTATATATTATATTAATTATTATAAGGGTAATAAATTTTAGAGTGGAGAAGTATAAAATATACTAATTAATTAGTTTAAAAAGTTTGAAAATGGATTGATTAGTGTTCAAAGATTATGCAATATCCAATGAGAGCAAAGTTCTTATATATGCCATTGAATTGTCAATTTTACAGTGTCAGTAATGGATTCAGACATCAAGAGGGGTCTTTAATTATTTTGTTCTCTTTTATCGATGCATTCGTTTGTATGTATTATAACAATAATTATTTTGGAATAAAATTTGTTTCATATTTAGTCAAGGTATTATATTGATTTTTAAACTTATTTTATTTGTATTTGTATTAAAATGGTGGAAGTATTATTTTATATTAGTTAATTTTTGCATTTATTGATGAAAATTTTGTAGGTTTAATTTATCGTCTAAAATTGCTAATTTTGTGCTATAAAATGTTTAGAAATTGTACGCAACTGTATAGAAATATACTCTCAATGCATTCTTCCAGGAATTTATTTAAAATAAGAAAATTGTATTAGTTAACAAATTCTTAACTCAAATTAAATGTTCTAATCATATTATACTTTACTTATAATTCACTCCAAATATTTTGTTTTTTTGTCATCTGATTCGATATATAATTAGTCATTTTTAATATACAATTATTCATATATAAATATATTTTATATAAAGCGCTATAAAAAATATAATATAAATATGAATACATATATTTTCATCCTATACCTTATAATTAAACAAACACAGATCTTAATATACCAGCAAAATTAAATAATTTGTATAGAATTAAACATTTCTTAACAAATTACATAAATAAAAAATTTCATACGAATCATAAAATTTGTTATGAAATAAAATTATGCAAAACTATTGTTATAACATAGTAATATAATTTTTATATTTACAAAGGTTATTTTTTAATTAAAGAATTAAATATATCTAACAAATTAAAAAAATTTATATGAATCATAAATTAGATTAAATATATCTAACAAATTAAAAAAATTCAAAAAAATTATATGAATCATAAATTAGCGAAATTATGCAAACTATTGCTATAACATAACAATATAATTTTTATGTTTACTATACGTTAAAAAAAAATAAAAATTTAAAGCTTCCACTCAGTATCCGAAGCCAGCCCACATTTCATTTCAAAGGGCATATGATGGTGGTCATATTGGGCCTTCTTTGTGAGTCCAATGTCTACATATGTTAACAGATTTTTGGGCTTTACGTTACTCTTTATGGAGTTTGTGTTGGTAAAGAGTTACAAAAATCTAAATCTAAATTTAATCACGATTATTTTCATCAGTAAAAATCTATTTATCCCCAATGTGGTGGTTAGAGTTCGGACTTCATAACCACTCAAGTTTTGAAATTACTCGTCAGCTAAAGCGAATACTTAATTAGTGCGAATTACCTTTCTAATGTGATTTACGAACTATTAAATAAAAAAAAAATACCCATCGCTATCGAAAGGTAGAGACCGCGAATTTTCGCTTGTCAATGAAAAAAGAAACCTATTGAATAGTGAATAAAAACAATTATTGATGAAATAACTACTCCATACACATAAAACTTTGCAGTACATTATAACAAAGGAAACCAACACGAAATACTAAAAAAAAACAAACACAACTACTTAATTTAACTCATATTTTGTCATTTGAAATATTATTCTTGGTTCTTCAATTTTTCAACGCGTTGATTCAATAGTTCAACTCGAGTAACCAACCTAGTCACAGAATAAAGCAGCCAATAAAACATCAACGCGGACGCGATCAACAGCGCGTTACGCTGGCTCTTCACAATCGATTTCTGATGCCGCATCAGTTCCGTGGGAGTACAAAGATTCGGCCGATTTACACCTCGGCCGAGTCTCGTACTTCCAATATATATCCAACAACAAAAACAAACAAAACGGAACTACGGAAAGAAATGGTTTGAGGAGATTTCGAGTTACGGATATTAAGCCTTTACGTAACGGATATGTACCCGGAAGAGTCAAAAGTATTACCATAACTGCTTCTGCTGCTGCAGCATAACCTAAAATTACCCATTCTAATGCCATATAGCTATGTTTCTTTGTTTTTTTTTTTGTTTTTTTTTTTATAAATGGTTGAAGATGGTGACTTTTTTGTGAGTATAATTTGAATTTTTTTTTTTTGGAGGTTTAAATGGAAAGTAGTTGAGGATTTGGTGAAGACGTGGCAATGGACGAAAGTGACACATGGAATAGTTATGCAGACAGATGGCAGGTTTTGGTAAAGTTTTGTTATGTATATGTATATCACTTGTTGCCATGTTCTCCGACTTTGACTATTATCAAAATAGTCGATTAAATTTATATAAAATTTAACAAAGGTAGCTATTCAAATCTTGTAGCTATCATATATCGTGTTATATTTGTATTAAATTATGTAAAATTAATGTATTTACTTGTATAACTTTAATATATACTTAAGTGATAAATATTCGAATCAAGTATAATTACGTCAAGTAATATTAAATAATCTTATAAATTCATATCATGTGTATAACAATTTATGGTTGAGATTCATTTGAATTTTATACTCATTAATTATAATAATAAAACAATAAAGCTTTCAATTTTTTTATTTGTTAATACTATCAATAAAGTAATTATTTGTACCCAATTCAAGAAAAAAACTTAAGATGACGGAAATTGCAAAACTTTCTGACTTTTTTTTCCCGCCAAACTTGTTCATGAGTAATTTCACACAAACTTTCTCCGAATTCTGAAGTAATCTCCAAGAATAGATCAAACTTAAAAACTAATTGAGTTCTAAATAACAATTCAACTAAAGAATATGATAATACATTATTATTTTTAAATACTTAATTGGAGTTTTTCAAATAATTATAAAAATATATTTATTCAGATTTTAAAAAATGAAAAATTCTTTAAAATTAGTATAATATAAAAAAATTCCAATACAAGTACGAGGTTTAGCAGGTAAAAAAGTCGGGAAGTCCACATATTTTCGTCAGTCTTATTTATTTATTTTGAAAATATTTGCTAGGGTACACTTAATTATTTTATTTGATAGTATTAAAAAATAAAAATAATTAACGCTTTTGTTATTTTTATATTACGATGAATATATAATTTAAATCAATTTCAACCATAAATTATTATACAGTACATATGATATGAATCTATAGACTATTAAAGATTACTTGGCCTAATTATATTTGATCGGATCTTTATCCTTATTTAGTATTGTCTATTTGTACACACCTCTAAATCGAAGAGCATAGATAAAATTAAAGACTAAATTAAAGGACATAAATGTATTAGGCATATAACCATAATCTAACTTGTAATAATTCTATAACCATTTAACATATTCGTAAACTAATAAGTCAAATTGATAAATTTCAAAATTAAACCGAATCAATTGATATTTAGCCCTAAAAACTGATAACACCATTTCATACTCACCTTAACAGTTAACATTCTGAACGTTCAAATTATGCGGTTAATATATAATTAAGGAGCTTTTAGATCAACTTACTGATACAAACTTCATATATACAAAAAAATAATAGAAAGGTTTAATACATAATCATGATTAATAAAGTAATCTTAA
>CM040621.1:773982-790139 GCA_022817965.1 Solanum lycopersicoides
TGGATGGAGTAATTTTCCATTCAATTCATACATTTGATGGTACATTATGATCACCATTTGAAAGGAATAATTATAGTCCTAACCATATATTTAAATTTGCAATACACTATAGTTTTTTAAAAAACATTATACCAAGGTATAGATACTTATTTTAGTTTTTTATGACTTGTATATTTGTTGAATATTATTCTATATTTTCTATTTACAAGTCATAAAAACAATGGATATTGGTCAATCAATTTGTTATATTTCATTTATTTAAAGAAGAAAAAGACTCAGATATGTCATGAAATTTTAAGCTAAGATTTATTTATGTCATTATTCGTTAAAAGTTTGGCCTATTTATTTAATTTTCATTTGAGAAAAAAAATTATCCATGTCAATTTTTTTTGTTAATGGACAACAATTTTGATTTAGCAAAACCATTTTTACATGTGGTCAATTATGATTCGGTCATGAAATCAATTAAATCATTTTTTAAAAGGATAAAGGCTCAAATATGCAATCGAACTTTAAAAAAGGGCTCATTAATGGATTATGTTAAAAGTTTGGCTCATGTAATAATGACATATATGAGTCTTTTCCTAAACGAAAATGACATAGATAAATTAAACATTAACATATGTCATGAATCTTTTATTTTTTCAAAAGTCGATGACATATTTGAGCCATTTTCATTTATAAAAAATGGATCTAGGTCGATAAATTAATAAATAATTTGTTAGATCAGTATATATCGAATATCAAATAGAAAAAAATCTAAATATTTGTTATATATATATATATATATTTGGAAGATATTTACATATTTGCTAATCTATATCCACTATGTATATTTGTAGATATCCTTTCAAACTCTAGATTTTGTAGGTTCTCTTACCTAATGTGCACCGAATGCAATAGGCATATCACATATCTTCTTATTCATATTTTTTGAGAAGTAATATATATAAATCAAATATAAAAATAAAAATATATTTGTTAAATGTAAGATAATATTAACAGATTCAGTATAATTTTATAATTGGAATTTGACGATGAATAGTGTGCATTCAATTATTATCCCTACTTTGTGGAGGTTTATATGCGCTAATCTCGTATTTTAAGATAACAAATGAAAATTCGTGATCCTTTACAAGTAATTTTTAAAAAAAAGTTTATATCAAATTAATTTTTTTCTAAAATGAATTTGTGTAAGTAAATCAATCTAAATTGCATTTAGTAAACAAACACAAAAATTCTAGATAACTTTTAATTTATTTGGTCAAACTTTCAGAATTTGCTTATTTTAAAGTTTAAATAACTTTAAATTTATTTAGGCAAATTTGATGAACATTTATAATCCTTACGACTAACTTTTTAAAAAAGTATATATACAATAGATTTTTCTAAAATGAATTTTATAAGTTAATCAATCAAAATTGTATTAATAAATAAGCACATTAAAATCTAGATAACTTTTAATTCATTTGGTCAATTTTTTAGAATCTGCTTATTTTAATTTTTAAATAAAATTTGATCAAATTTTTAGAATTTGCTTATATCAAAAAATATATTTTATCATAAATAAGTTTTAAAAGTACTTTTTAAAAAATTACAGTTTGTATTTAACTAATTAATTGATGTATTCTACCTAAATACAGTCTAAATTACTTTTGGTAAACAACACATTAAAAGTCCAGATAGATTTCTTAATCTATTTTTGGTCAAACTTTCAAAACTTACTTATTTATAAAATGTTTTTTTTTCTATTATTATTAAAGTCCAAAGTAAATTTTAGAAAACTACTTTTAAAGAGTTATAATTTGTTTTCAATTAATCAATTTGAGAAACATTCCTTTTAATACTATAGCATCAATTCACCAAGACAAAAATTAATTTGAGAGAAATCCTATTTTTTCCTTTTCTGAAAAATAACTTATGCTATAATTATAAATATTTATTTTCAAACACCTTAATTATTACTTTGAAATATAATTAACCACTTTTTTCGTTTTTAAAAAAACTTTTAATCTTCTAGAAGTTTGGTCAAACATGTGGAGTTAATGCATTCAACATAATTAGTAAATCACTATAAAAAGCATTAGCTATTAAAATAATTAGTATAATCCAAAAATATAAATATTTTTCTTAAAATAGTATACAAATATTCCACTTGTAGCCTTTTCAAAATCACAACTAATTCATAAAATCAGTCCTTGTCGTGCATGCACGTAATAACAAAATTTCTTAATTTACCTAAAAAAAAAAAAAAAAAAATCTCAATTTCTATTCCTTTAATATCTCAAAAAAAATAAATTTGAATTATTCTTTAAACAAGATCCTTAATTATCTCTCTAATCTCTATCTAATCTTCTTTCCAAAAAAAATAATCACAACTTCTATTAAGATTTTCTAGTTTCATTCATTCGTTCATTAATTCATTCATTCATCTATTTGTTGAGTTTAACTTGACGATATGGGATTGAAATCTTTGTTCAAAATCAAGAAAAAAGATGTCCCTAGTGCAAACCCTTTCGTTGTCAACGATAATCCAATGCCTGTGAATTTATCGAGGGTATCCTCGATAGATTCACGTGTAAGGATCGATGAGGAACTAGAACAAGTGTTCAAAAAATTCGACGTGAATGGTGATGGAAAGATTTGTTCATCGGAATTAGGGTCCATCATGGCTAGCCTCGGGAACCCCGCCACGGAGGAGGAGTTGGTCAACATGATACGTGAAGTGGATTCGGATGGGGATGGTTTCATTGACTTGCAAGAATTTATCGAGCTTAATACTAAGGATATCGATTCTAACGAGGTATATGTTTATTTTTTAAAAATATTTTATCGTATTATCATTATTATTGAATGATTATTTTAAAATAGGTCAAACTTAGATTTTACGTTTTTCTTTAAAAAATTTAAGGTACTTGAGAGCCTTAAGGATGCATTTTCGGTGTTCGATATGGATAAGAATGGGTCCATCTCCGCCGAGGAGTTGCTAAGCGTTCTCCGAAGCCTCGGAGAGGATTGCAACTTGGCGGAGTGTCGAAAAATGATTAGTGGTGTTGATTGTGATGGTGATGGGATGATCAATTTCGAGGAGTTTAAGATTATGATGGCAAAAGGTTCTCGATTTGACGTAAAAGGATGCTAAGATTGTGTAAATTTAATTAGGTACTTTTATGTGTTCTTTTAATTTCGTATGTTTGAATCGAGAAGTAGAATTTCAAACTCTATATAAAAAAAAGAAAAAAAGGATAAAGGAGGATGTTGTTCTCATGGTCGGAAAATTGCTAATTTCGATGAAATTCGTGATTGACTAGTCAAATCTTGAATGTTCGTCGAAAATTAACAATTTTCTGATAGTGTCTCTTTTATTTTTAATTTATTGCTTTTAGAATTTCTTATATGTAGTTGTGAGCAAATGGAATTTAGAGGATTTAAGGAATTGTTAGTGAATTATTGAAATTCCATTTTATGAATATTATTGTGTTTGATGGTAATTGGAGAGGTTTTAAATTTTCGTTTTCATATTGGCATTTCTAATTATTTTCAATTGGCAAAAACATTTATGAGATTCCATTTTTATTTCTTTTCTCATTTTTTTCCTCAGCTAATTGTGGCTATGTATTTAGACTCATTTACTGAGGTTACATATGAAAATGGTCCCAAAGCTTTCTAAAAGATTCACATTAAATAGTTCCTTATACATAATTGCAATATTATACTACTTCCGTCCACTTTTAACTGTCATATTACGTTTTCCGAAAGTTAATTTAGATTATACTAATTCAGTACTTTAAATAAAAAAAAATTAGATATAAAAAAATTATACGAAAAATACTATAAATTACAATTTTTTACATATCAATATAACTAAAAAATGCATCGTGAAATATTAGTCGATATTTTTAGAAGTAATAAATGATGATTTCAATTCAAATAACTTTTGAGCAGGTCAATATAACTTATCTATTTATTATCTTAATTTATCTAAATTCAATTCAAACCGCTTATTTATCACTTTTTTTTTTTTTTAGATTTTATTCAAATTATGAACCCCATGTCTAAAAGAAATTCAACTATATGAGCATATACATGAAACTTCAAGATGTGAATGAAGAAGCTTGAAAGTAAATATACAGCGCCCAACATACACATTGCATTTACATATAGACATATATTTTCAGTTTACATTTACATAACTAATATAAAAAAAATTGCAATAAATGAATTTATCCTATATATATTATATTATGATATACACTATGTTTTATATATTCATATACTATGAATCATGTATCCATCTTATTATATATATAAAAGAGTAAACATAGATCAACCTTATATAAAGTGCATAACAATGTATAAAAATATGTAAACTTTGTTAGTTATAGTGACAGAAAAACATCTACGATTTCATATGCAATTGTCATTCAAAACTAAATCCAAAATTATATCAAATTATTTCAAATTTTGTAGAGTTTTACAATAAATTTTAAACGTATAAAAAATAAATAAACTACACAAATAAAATCTGAAGAATCATGAATATTTGATTAATAAATCAATGTCGGTATAATTCTGTCCTCCCTTGATTCTTCGCTCATAAGATATTTATCCATGATTTGAGGACTGTTTTTGGCGTATTTCTTAACTTAAAATGATTTGGACTTGATTTACCTAGTATTTCTCAAACTAGTATTATTTGGGCTTCATGGACATAATTATAGGGTCGTTGACGTATTTATCAAATTAAGATGATTTGGATTTGATCTATTTATGAATATTCCATGACTTTAATTTATGGAATATTTGAGATCTTGATCTTTAAAAATACCCAAGAGTTTATGGGATATTTTAGATGCATTTTAAGAAAATTTTGTACACTTTATATAGGCATAAACTATGGTTCAAGATTGAATAACCTCCAAAAATCCTAATTTGAACACATCTTGTAGATTCTCACAAAATTATAATTTCAATATGTACAAGCTTGTTAAAATATTTCGAATAAGTCTAAACAACACTCATTTCAAATCTCCCACAAAAATAAAATTCTAAAAATACTTTTTAGGTAACGAATATAAAATTGGATTACCACTTATAAAATATATAATCTAACTAAATTGAGGAATTAGTTAGAGTTTAGTTACATTATCCTTTTGATATGATCTTAGTCTACTCTAATGAATCCTTGTTAGCCCATATTTTTTGCCGTTTGAATACTCATACTATCTAACACAAACTTGTAGCGTTTTGAATATTTTATCGATATCAGTTGTATAGTACTTTTTCTATCGATATTTAGTTGTCTACTTTAGAAAAGGCACACGTATTAAGATAACAATAATTAACATAGTGAAATTACAATTTTACCCTTATTACATATGATTACAAAAAGGAAGAATTAACAATTAAAAAATTTCAATAAGTTTAAATGAGGGTATAATAGGAAAATTTTTTTATCCTTTTTTGATTTGTCAAAATGGACAAGTAAATAGAAACATCTAAAAGAGGAAACATCGACAAGTAAATAGGGACAGAGGGAGTATGATGGTGGGAACTTAAATTGCTTTTATTCTTAATATAGCATTTTGCCATAAAATTTTGGAAAAGAATCTGAAAAATATTTTAATTTAAGTCAAAATTGTTGTTACGATACCAAACTTAATGAGTGCAGGGATAAAATGTTCTTTCCAAAATTCGATATTGTTACAACAATTTTAGTCGGATATATTTCAGACCTTTTATCAAAAAAAAAATCTATATTTATTAATATCAGTTGTCGTTAGGGACTTAAAACGCTTTCATTCTTAATTATAACATAATCTTCATAAATGAATCTTTATAAGATAACATTCAAATTTAGTCGATTTCAATAATTTTGAATGTTTTCTTTATTTGTAATGTAATGTATAACCAAGAACGTTTTCTTTATTTGTAATTTATAACCAACTAGCCGTTTAATCATGATTATTTTTTTACTTATGACTTATAAAAACTTTAATTTTGTGACCCCATGACAATGAGTTGGCTCAACCACACCCCAAAAAAATAAAAGAGAAATTTTTATTTTATTTTATTTTATTTTTTAAAAAAAAATGTGGAAAGAACCTCATACATTAGATTTGTTGAATTCCATCCCACTAATTTCCAAATTTCAAAAGTTGAAAATTAAAATAACGTTTCTCCCATTCAACATACTTTTCACCAATGAATATTTTGTCTCTAATATTCAAAATTTGAAAAATGAATATTGTTTGAATATTTGGTCTTCTTCTATACTCTCTAGTATTCAAATTTAAATTCTTCTTGTTAAACAATGTCTTAAGTCTTAACAACTGAGTACATCATATTGTTCTCACTTGTATTATTAAACTAAACAGAGATAAAAATCTGAAAAATACTTTAACTTTGATCAGATTTATTGTTATACTAAACTTTCATGAGGATCTATTACTTCTTTAGACTATTTAATACCATATTTTAAACATATATATTTGCTTACGTAGACATAAATTCTTTTGTAAAATTATAAATAATAATGTGTCCACGTGGACACGTGAACACATATTTATACCTTTAAAATACACTATTAAATAATTTAGGGGTAAAAAAAACACTATTAAATAGTTAAAGAAATAATAGATCGTGATGAAAATTTAGTATCGTAACAACAAATTCGATCAAAATAGAGATATTTTCCATACACTCATCTTCAAAGTTAAACAACGAAAACATCTTAATCATTAGATCCATAAAACTAACAATCACATTTTCTCAAGTTAACTCTAATTAATTTAAAACGGTATCCTAATAATTTCTTGTTACAAGCCGACATTATTTTGCCTACAAAAAAGAAAATACTATATCGAAATCATTTTAGAGGCATCAATACTTTATAACAATTGGAATATAAAATTGAAAAGAGTGAGAGAAATTTTATACCAACAAATTACATTTTTTTAATGTAGATAATAATTTATTTTATTTTATTTTCAATATTATATATAGTTTAAAAAGAAATAATTATTGACTATTACATGATTTAACAAAAATATGTACACAAAAAGAAACAAGTAGTCATAGAATGACTTTCAAATTTGAGTCCTCACTATTTATATGAATTCAGATTAACCGAATTAAAGTGATAACAAAAATCTTCTATAGGTTTAAAATAAAACTTTTCGATATAAATTCATATTAATCGAGTCCATAGAAACACTACAAACATAATCTATTACTGCAAAATCTCAAAACAGAGGAACAGGGGATCTGCATCTTTATATATATACAAATCTATAGAAGAAGAAAAAAAAAACTATGACTTCTCGAGACTCGAGATTTCTGATTAAAGGTGGATGAATCGTAACCATCTCATCACGACCTCCGATTTAGGCGATTATTAAAAGTAAAATTAACTTCCAACAGAAATAGGCCTATGAGCTAATCCAAGCGGCGATCTGGATCGTTGCTGCTGCTGTTTTCCGGTGAACTCCGGTTGTTGTAGAGCTGGATACTTAATTTTCTCCATTTCTTGTCTAATTTTTCGAACTTGACTATGGATTATAACAACTCCATCTTCCAAATTGTTATTATTATTGATGATTTTGACTTGTTTCTGCTCCATTTCTGCTAATAACAGAAATATATAAAATAAAATAAAAACTTGTAATTTTGAACAGAAATTTTTTGTTTTGTGTGTGTTTAGTTTGGACATTCATAAGGTATGGGGGTTGTATTTATAGGTAGAAAAAAGATTGGTGAAAATGACATGGTTGGTTAATAGTTTGTTCACGAGTCTCTATTTTTTCTAATGAAAAATAAATTATTATTATTACTATTATTTTGATTTTTCACCAATGTTCGAAGCCTATATTGATTGCGCTCTGCAGAGCTCATTTAGGAGTGGCGCTCCCAATAGGATTTTCTCCATACCCGGGATTCAAATTTGAGACTTTTAATTAAGGATGAAGCACTTCGACTAGTGCACCACAACCTATATTGGTTACTCTCTCTGTTTCACAAAGAATGATCTGGTTTGATTTGACACGGGTTTGAGAGTATAAAGAAGACTTTAAATATTGTGATCTTAAATTAAAGTTAAGTCAAATTTACAAAATTGTACTTTGATCTTGTCGTCTTAAACATGTCACATGAAAAACTGAAATTAAAATGTTACAAATACAAAAAAAGGTCATTCTTTTTAAATATACTAAAAATAGAAATAATATTAGTCTTTTTTAAACCGAGAAAGTGTTATTTTTATTTTTATACTCTTCGTTTTAATGTATTTGTCCTATTTATATTTTAATTACAAAATGATTGATAAACATAAATTTTTAAAATTTGGACAAATGTGTGTATTTAATAATGTGAAAGGGAAATTGTGTTTTTTGAAATTAATAATGCAAGATGGCTCCTTTTTGGTGAACCGTATCTATGCCGAGATCTATATCAGGTTGTATTACCGAAAATGCCCTTAAAAGTTTTATAAAATTTATAAATTTCCCACTTAAAAAAAGGAAATATTATTACATTATTTTTAAAAATATATGGATGCTTGACGATCAATTTAGAAAAATTTATAACATTATTGCGTATTTTATGGTCACCATGTTTGCGGTATAAAAAATTAATGATTTATAGTCAATTATTTTTCATATATGAGTAAACATAAAAATCTCGTATAAAAATATAATAAGATTAAAATAAATTTATTATGAAGAAACGTTATTACTTAATAATAAAATTACGAAAATGAAAATGTTAGAAAATAATATATACGTATATTAGAAGAGATAAGATCAAAAATAATAATATTTCTGATAAGATAGAAGTGATTGTGTTGAAGGATAAGGTGTAGGAAGCAAGGATCATGAGATTATTTCGAGATATATGGATGAACTAATGGAGAGGTGTGAAAAATTAGCTACGGATAACAAAGTATTGTGGAAAGACAATTAGACACGATATGATACGATTTAATTTATCAAGCATCTATCACGATATAGTTCTGATTTTAGTTACTTTGTCATGTTTTCTTTAATATTTTTATCATGATTTCTTTATGCATATTGTTTTCTTTTTTAACTGTTTTGTTACGATTTTACTTAGGCTGTCAAAAATAATATTTTTATTTTATCAGGATAAGATTCATAAGCTGATAAATACACTATCTTCTTCAAACCTCATTCTGAATATATCCTTCGTACCAAACACATTCAGACTACCTAAAAATTAAAATCAAAAATAAAATAAATTTACGATACACATATTTGATCAAATTTAATAAATTTAATTTAAAATCCATATTTATTTTTATATAACAAACTAAAATATAGTAATGTAAACTTCAAATTTTGATTTAGCATTTAATTAAAATATGCAAGAATCCAAGCTCATTTAGTTGGCACATTAGATATTTTGCCCTTTTTACTCCTCTTTTTTAATTGTCTACTTGAGATATTTGGTAAAATAAAATATTCCTCCGTCGAGTATTATTTATCATAATTTTTATTTTATTGTTAAATCATAAAAATTTTGATTAATATTTTAAAATATATTTTTATATTATATTATTATGTAAAAAATTATAATTTATAGTACTTTTTATATAATTTTAAAATATCTGTTTTTTAAAAAATTATTAAATTAATGTGATCTAATTTAATTTTTAAAAATATAATATGACAAATAATATCGGAGAGAGACGTGATTCATACGCCAACTTAAAGGCTGTTAAAAGTTCGGTGGTAGTGGGTGGCGGCCGGCCGTTCAAATTAAGCATCTGGTTCTCTCCACGTGGCATTATCTTTTTGACCACGTGTATTATTATAATTTGTTAAAATTTTATTAATTTTTTTTTGTGTAAATTTGATGGAAATTATGAAAAATGATAGTGTGAACTCATGTATAAAGGTATAATTTTTTGTATTATTTGCTATTTGATATATTTTTAAGTATGATATGATTTTTTGAAATTTTATCTACACCATCTTTTAATGTCTACTTGAAATATTTTGGGTTATAGAATTTAAAATTTGAGAAGACTTTATACTTGTGATGAAGTCATTTTTATGTCATTTTCATCAAACTTAACGAATATAAATGGTTAATATTTAATAAAGACTAAAAACGTTGTGTTTCAATAAGAAAGAAGCATTTAAAATATATTAAATTTGACGCAAATTGTTAATTTTATTTCTAAACTACTGATAATTTTAAAAACATCTTTTGACTTGGTTAACTGGACTTAAAAGTACTTTTTGATCTTGCAAGAGTTTGAGAATACTTGTTATATTATGTAGTAGATCGACAGTATTTCTATAAAATATTTTCTTTAAAATTGTCAATATTTCGAAAAGAACCAAAATTGACAATACATACTTAAAAAAGAACTATTTTTAAATTTTATACTCAATCAAAATTTTCTTTGGCTAGATATTTTGGTAATACGAAATTAATAATTTTTCAGAATATATGTAACTATCATTACTCTATTTCAAAAACAATATTTATTCAAAGCGTGAGAGATTAAAATCAGCCACGTGTAATACTATATGATTAAATTATGTTAAAATCAGCAATTTATTGTTACACGCATCGTTTTTGACTTGGCTAATACTATATGATTAATTATGTTACATTATTACTAAGTTTATATTTAGTAAATTTTACTCGTTGTAGGCCCCCTCCAATATTGTATAAATAAAATAAAATTGGCATGTTGGCTTACATAATTACCTTTAGATTATTTTATTATGTGTGGTTGGATAATTATATTTGAAATAATAATATTTATTTAGGTATCTATCACATTGCTTCTTTGCTTCGATGATTATCTTAATTAAGACCTCTTGTTTCAACTTTTTTGGACTAATTCAACTAATTAATTTATTACCTTTTATCGTTTGATTCAAACACTGTACCTATGGGATAGGGATCGAGGAAGGGGAAAAAACGAAGATTTCACATGGTATTTTTATCAATCTGTTAGATATCCCAGTAGTCCTAGCCGTAAACGATTGATACTAGGCGTTGTACGTATCGACCCGTGCAGTGCTATAGCTAACGCGTTAAGTATCCCGCCTGGGGAGTACGTTCGCAAGAATGAAAGATCAGCCTGTTATCCCTAGAGTAACTTTTATCCGTTGAGCGACGGCCCTTCCACTCGGCACCGTCGGATCACTAAGGCCGACTTTCGTCCCTGCTCGACGGGTGGGTCTTGCAGTCAAGCTCCCTTCTGCCTTTGCACTCGAGGGCCAATCTCCGTCCGGCCCGAGGAAACCTTTGCACGCCTCCGTTACCTTTTGGGAGGCCTACGGATTGGCGCATAGATACTACAATTTATGAAAAAAAGGATTTGGTCTTTCACTACCAATTAATGCATTTTTAGACGATGAGTGGTGATATATCTCTTAAGAAAGTTAATTAATTACGTTAACCAAAGGGTCAAAGAGAAAAGGGTAACCTTGGGAAAAAAAATTATTAATTTTTGAGCTTTGAAAAATCCATTTATCTTAATTAAATGGAAAGAAATTTAAAGTCTGTTTGAATTGACTTATTATTTTTTATTATAAGTCAAAAGATATAAATTATATGATTTTTAATTTATTTTTAATATTTTAATTTTAAATTAAATATTTATAAAATATCTTTTGTTAATTTATCAAAACACTCTAAAATTAATTAATTTTATTTTATTTAAAACACTTAAATTAAGTCAATTCAAACGATGATCATTTTATTGCTTTATTTCTATCATCATTTGTTTAACTTGGTCATTTAGGAGACAATTAATTAAAAAAATGGGAGGAAATCAAGTTTTTAATTTAATTTTTGTATCCCAACCCACCCACTCTTAAAGTATTAAAAAATAATAAAATAAAGTACTAAGGCAACTTAATTAAATTCAGATTGAATAGCTACCATTTTCCTTTTATTTAGTATTATGATTTTGTCAACAAAGTGTATATCTTTTTCTTGAAAATAAATAAATAAACTAGACAAGTTTTTCTAGATATAATAAAGTAGTAATATATTTGATATAATTGTACGAATAAAATTTGAAAATAGTAAACATATTATTTTCAATTGATTATCGATTCTGATTATATATATCCTAAAATATTTATAAGAAATTAATGTTAAAATATAAAATGAAAAATGAAAACATTGACGTGGCTGAGACGGCAGCTAAGGCGGTTGAGATTGGTCGGCGGCCGTCAGCTATAGATTAAGCATCTGGGTGCTTGCCACGTTGCACTTTCATATGTTGTGTTTGAAAATACTTATAAACTTGACGTGAATTATTAAATTAATTATTAATAATTTTTCAAAATATTTTTTGTTTATTAATTAAACTATATACAATTTAATTTTGTAATCTGAGTGAAATACATTCTTATCAGCTCGCCAAATTTAGAGGTGTTTCCAATATTTCTTCAATTTTTTTAATTACAAACGTCCCTATAATCCTACAAAAATATAAGACTACTTGCTATGACATACGGCATATTGAGATACATCTAAATTTTATTTAATCACACAAAACGATATTTTTAAAGCGATTAATAGTTTAAAAAAAATTAATCCACTTGAAGGACATTTTCAATTCTTCCCTTTCAATAATCTAATAAAATTATATTGAAATATTGAATCATAATAAAAGGACAAGAAAGGATTATAAGCCGGAAAAGAATGAAAAATTATTTTCTAATTATTCAAGAGAAATAGAAAAGAAAAACATACCATTAGGTTTCTTAAATTGAAAAATCGAATTAAATAAAATCAATTCGACACTAACCAAATAGATAAATATAAATTATAATTTGGTTTTTAATTATTTAAAAATTATTAAATTAATTTAATTTTAATTAAAACAATCAACTCAAACCTCTATTCAAATATAAATTAAATATCTCTAATTAAAAATAAACTTAATTTTTTTTATAGTTGAATTATGGAAAAAGGGATAAATATACCCCCGAACTATCGTAAATGGTATGCAGATATCCTCCGTCATTCTTTTGGGACATTGGTGTCCTTGTCGTCCATAAATTAGAGCATATATGCCGTTCACTCTAATGAAGGGGCAGGGGCACCAATGTCCCAAAAGTATGACGGCAGGGGCACCAATGTCTCAAAAGTATGACAACAGGGGCATCAATGTACCAAAAATATGACGGCAGAGGCACCAATATCCCAAAAATATGAAAAGGGTATTTACATACCATTTACGATAGTTTAGGGGTATATATGTCTTTTTCCCCTTTGAATTATTGGCATATCTACTTTTGGGATTCTATACATCATCATTTTTAATGCCCTAGTTGAAGAGAAAATCTTTGTCAGATTTAGCGTTGTACCAAAAGTGGACATCATTTTTATAAGTGGAGTCCTAAAAGAAAATTAGTGCAAAACAAAATTTATTTTATAATTTTAGTAAATTCACAAAATAAACAAATAGGCTCATTCTGGTCCATATTAAGTGAATTATTAAGATATATTTTAATTTTAAGAGAATTGTTAAAATCCTTTTATATATATATTTACCTTTTTCTCAATAAAATTCTTAAGTATTTTGCGTTTTTGTGGAGAACAATAAGAATAATCAAAAAGATAATAATGAAAAGTAGTATTTACTTTTTGTCTTTAAATGTCTTTTTTATGTGATGTGTTATACACCACAACAATTCACTTAAAAATATGAATTAGGAAGAATAATATTTTTTATTTCGATTTATTTGTCTTAATAAAAAAGTCAATACTTATTTGGTCCGTTTAAAATTATTGGCTTTTTCATTTTTTGATAACTATATGATTCCAACTATTTCTATATATCTTTTTTAAGATCACAAAATTAAAGCACATTTTATTATCTTTTATATATTCTTAGTTTAATTTAGATTATAAGAGATTTAAAAGTCATATCATATATATTTTCTTTAATTCAATGTAAAGTTAAAACTAAACAAATAAATTAATTAAATAAGAAAATAAATAAGCTAACCCCGTTTTTTAATATACGGAATTATGTAACCAAAGTTAACGTTGAACGTTAAATTAGTGTTGACGCATAATTGACCATATAAAATGCATGAAATTTATGTGTTATGTAAAGATGAAATAATAAATTTGAATTTCATGTGTTTTCTATGGTCAAACTGTATCACCACACAAGTTTAAAGTTAACGTTAACTTTGGGTTAAGAAAACATTTTAAGTAAATTATATGGCGGTTAGTACGTAGAGGTTGTGAGTAGAGATTAACGATGATATTGGTTAATGATAGTGATTGATAAATGTGATAATTATTTTCATCTGATAATGTGGAGAGTTGCAATGATAGATAACGGTGAAGGTGAAATGTAAATGTTGGTTGGAATATGTAATGATAGTTGAGAATGATGATTGTTATATCGATTTATGGTTGTGCGTGATTGAAGGTGATAATTGTAAATCATGGGTAATGGTGATAATGACGGTTGATTGTGGTGATTGATATTGGTGATTGATATTGGTGGTGTAGCTGATAATTGTGATGGATGATAGTGATAGCTGATAATAGTTGATAATGAATATGCTGATGATTAATTGTAATAAATTTTTCTATGATGATGGTTTCGGCTGAGCATGGTGATTACGTTGAGGGTGGTGGTACTTTATAATGGTGAACAACAGTAATTCCAGTTAATTAGTGATCGTTAAAATAAAGAATAATAATGAGTTCTCATTTTTATAGAAACTTTGAATTAATGTTATTAAAATTTTATTATAAATCTTAATCATGATTAAAATTCTGACCTTAAAAATAATATGCTTAGATCAATAAAGATTAAGATCTTAAAGTATAAACAAAATAAAATCTTAATTTTAACAGGTCTCATGGGGTATAATAAGCATATAATATTCATATTGTAGTGCGTGATTTAATAATACAAATAATATATTCTCAATTAAATCATATTACAAATGTGTTTAATGTAATTAACCCTATGATTAATTGATTATAATTTGAAATTAGACAATCGATAAAATACTAGCTGCTATACATGAAGTTGACTAGGGCAAATATAACTAGTCAAAAGTTATACACCAAGAATTGGTTACATAATTTATATAATATGTTTCACATTTGTGGAAAATAGCTCCATGCATTTAGCAAGAAATTAAATATCACAATAATTTGTCTTTTAGGTGGGTCTTTTATCGACATAACGTGATCATAGTATCATTTATTTTTGTCTGCGATCGTACTATTCTTTGAATGCGCACAAGGTAAACATCACTTCATTATAATAGTTAGTAAACTATACTGAAAAAATAAATCACATTAGACACATGTTTAGGACTTAAGAGATATATCACATGCTTAACTAACTTGAACGTCCTTACATGCCATATAATTATCAATTATTATTTTAGTGACGGAGTCTGAATTTTCAATAAGGGATTTCAAAATCTTAAAAATTGTAGATATACAAAATAGTCGAAGGAGGTTCAACATCTACTATATATACCTAAAAAATATTTTAATATGAATAAATCATATAAATTTCCGTCAAAGGAAATTCGGATGAACTCCCTCTGTCGTAAGGTGGCTCCACCACACCTCACTTTATCGTGTTGTATCAATATAGATCCAATAAAGATATTTTTAAAGGTAGAAACTAGAAACAGAATATCAAATATGTAAAATGTTTTCATCAATTACTTGTATATTTAATTTGATGCATTATTATTGTGGGATGCTTCAAATAAGAGTATGAATAATATAATTACAAAAACATTGTTATTCAATTAGTCCTAATCAAGTAAAAAGACGAGAAAAAAATGGCACGTTGATTGTTTTTTTTATTACTTTATAGTTATAAATTAATTGAGAAGAAACTATGATTGTAAATATTGCAATTATAGTTTCTTTCTTCAAAATCAAAAAAAGGTATGATGTTGATGCACCAACAATTGCAATAATGTATTTTTTCTTCTCTTTATACTTTATTTATCTTGATTTTTGGAATCAAATAATTGATGCATGTTAGGTCAAATAAAATTTGAGATGTTAATTTTGACATACTATATTATTGATAGTAAAGAAAATATCAATGCAATCTACTAAAAAAATCTTTTTCAACACAAGCCTTATTTAGAACAGAAAGGCAT
>CM040621.1:791099-976820 GCA_022817965.1 Solanum lycopersicoides
AATACAATGAGGATTGCCACACCAGCTATGAGCCCAATTGTAATTGCTAATGTCTTTTCAACATCTTCATCTCCTGCAATTTTGTATAGATTCCTAAACTTTAATAAAGAACTTTTTAACGTCTCTACATATATAATATAAGAGATAATTACAGGTCTGAATCATTCGATCATTAAATTTACAAAATAAGTCTATTCAAACGGCTGGAAGGTAAGTTAATCACCGTGATTCGACAATAGAGAATAGAACATATCTAAGAAAACAAAAGAAAAATACCACAATATATGTACAAAGTGTGTAAGTAATGTATACACACTATACATACTTATACACAACATATACATAATATATAGGGTTTATTTCGATTATGTTGGCAAACTAATTGATCGAACAATAATATACATTAATAACTATCCCTATTATGTGTACTTCTGATTGTTGGTTAATTTAAACACCAATTAGTTTGTATAACTACATTTTGTCAAGTTACCTATTCAATGAATATTTTGTATCAGCTTCTCTTTCAATTATAATCATTCATATGGTTGAATCTAGTTTCATTTTATTGTGCAAACTTCTCCTTCAAGTATATATTATGAAAGAAATATGACCAGTGGCGGAGCCACTCTTGTTCAAGGATACGATAAAATGTTATGTATAACAATATATATAGACATAGAAAAAGAATTTTATGAAATTTATATTTCTTTTTCAAATGTATATATACAATTATGTTAAATCCTTCATCAGCATATCTATTTATATTTTGATTTTCCTTGATGAAATTTTTGATTCGCTGCTATGTTATACTATTGTATATATACCTAATATATTAAGATCAAAGTTTGAATCAATGAGTGGTATGAAATTTTTCTCTTTTCAGTGAAATTTCTCAATAAATTAAAGAGTGACAAATAAGTTAAAAGCAAGTGGAATATTTTGAGAACCACAATATTGTGAAGTTGCAAGTGGAAGAGTGACCACATTTTCTTTTGTCATGACTTATTAATTGTAAATTTCTTGGAAGTTCTTTTGCATTTGGAAAATGACAATTAGTCAATGCATGGACTAACAAGTAGAATATTTATGTTGATAATTATTTACAAATAATATACTAACAACCAACAAGTGTGACATATAATGATTGTTTTTTGTTGAATGATGTCTAACTCTCAAATTATGATTAAGTGATTATGCAATAAAGTTATGCTTAGTGTACATACGAATCATCAAGATTACCTAATTCTATCCATAATTAAAAGATAGAGGCGAAAGCGCAATAAATTTTTTTTAAATAATATCAAATTCTAATTCATTTTGATCCAAAAGTCAGTTCATGAAGTGAACAGTGCTCAAAATCATATAATGAAGCTAAGTTACATCGACGTTGAGGAAATGATTTAGAAAATTCTAACAGCAACCCTCCCCCTTTCCCCTTCCCACACAAACCCAAGCCTACTAATTAAAGCGTGAATAACATAATATAAGTTCTATTCGAGTAAATCAAAAATTGAAATGGTTCGAACTACTCTGGTATCATGATTAGAAATTGATCTTAAACAAATTCACCTCAAATATAATTCATGATATAATTCATAAACTAACGATGGTCCAATACCATGTAAAAGACAAATTGATCTTACTTGGTCTTTCTTTTCTATTTTCTTCTAATAATTCGACCTATCCCCAAAAATATCGGTTAATTCACCAAAAATTATTCAAATATAGATATCTTATTTGTTTTTTTTTAATATATTGGAGGTTATCATTATGAAGGAATAAATCACCCCTAAACCATAAGAAAGAAAACAAGCTCTTCCAATTATGATCCTTATTGACATTTGTTAAAAAGGAAGAAGGAAAGAAATAGTAACACATACTTTTTCCTTTTCACTTTTACAAAAATTTGAAAAAAATAAATAAAAATAAAGCAAGAAAGGACATAAAGAAATAGACTTTCTTCATCCTAACCTATTGCTTACTCATAGCCAACCTAAGAGAACCCTCCCTAACTAGTAACCTAACCTACCTTTTAGTTAATTAAGGGTTTAATTAATTAATTGTATTAAATCACCTTACACCTACATCATAATTACCCATCTCAAGAAGAAAAATAAAATAAATACTATATCCCCATCAAATATTACTATACTTGTGCAAAAAAAGAAAAGAATTTTTTAATTACAAATAAAAAGTTAAATATTTTATATAGTAAGAATAAATGAGTTTTAAACAATTTACACGATACTCCATACAAATATTTATGATCTATTTTGAATAATAAGTTTCAGAAATTTATCTTTTTACTTTCGTCATATATCACTATCCAAAATCTAAACACCATCACATAAACGCAGATCGAGTGTTACTTCCATCCGGCTTGTCTATCCAATACTCAACCAATCAATTATCGCTATGTCAACAAATTTCTTGTCAAATCTATATATCAAACCTTAATTCATTTACCGACAACAATAATCTAGTGTAATTTCACACGTGGAATCAGATAGAATATACGAAATCTATTTTCTATAGGTATAAAGTAAAAAAAGTGATTTATGATAAACTCTCAACTCAAAATAGACTTAAAAAGCAATCTTACAAATTTCCCCCGTGACCATGCATGAAAGTGAAAAACGTCATGTAACTTAAATTTTACCATAGAAAAGTTAGTAAAAAAAATAACCGCTTAGTTATCTAATCACATTTTACTAACAAAAATCAAATAAACATAAAAGATATAACTCACGCACCACCAATTATTATGGCGGAGCCGCTTACCGCTTTTAGACGTGAATCCACGCTCCGAGAACCGCGCGTAGCATTTTGATAAAAACATATCTCCCCAAGGTGAGGACCCACACTCGCTTTTCAACCGTCTGATCGCCTCCGATAAACAATCATCACACTCACTCATACTTAAATCTTGCGTACACTGCGCTACACCGTGTATTTTCCCTGACCCGACAACCCGAAAATATTGACCCGTTGATGATAAATACGTCAAAACGCCGTCGTTTCGGGTCATCATATCCGAATCATCCATAATGGATGGTCCACATTTATGCATGACAATTGCTTTGTCTTCAATCCCAAGAAATGAAACATTATCGTACTTTATAAAACATCCATCCAGCTGTAACGCTCCGCCACACGAGACGGGGCAGAGCGTTCCAAGCTGAGTCAGTGCCGCGGCGACGCAGTTGTGACAGTCAGAACTGCTTAAGTCGCCGCGGCACTGGAAAAGGCCGTACGCCACGTCGTATTGAGTCGAACCGGGCATGGATATCTTGAAATTGTTGAAATTTGACATTGATGCTGAGTTGACTAAGGAACTGAGTAGCGAGTTGACGTTCGACTCGTAAACCGTGCCCGGATTATATTTTTGTTGTGTACATCCACCGTAAACGAAAGATTGTATCGAAGAAGCATTTGATTGGTGAATGAAATACAAGAATATAATTATCATATAGTAAACAAGAAGAACATGATGAAGAGAATTTTTTTTAATACAAAGTTTCATTTTTTTTTTTTGTTCTTTGAGGAAATGGGGACTAATGTTCAATATTTTTTTTGTATGGAAATTTTGTGGGGGGAAGGGGGGGGGGTAGGGTTGTTTGGTGGAGATTTACGTAAGAAATGGTGAACTCAAAGAAGTATTATATGTAATAAATGTTAATGGGGGTATGGGATATGGACCATGGATCTATATGACTAGTATAATTAGAGTATGAAAAATAAGAGAGAGAAAAAAAAAGTGGTGGGGGATAAGTTTAGTAATAGTTTAAGATTAGATGTCCTTTTAGATTTTTTTAAAATATTTTTTGTAATATAAAGTTATTGGTTAAATCTTTCTTTATCTCGAACTGTCATGTTTCTATAATAATGACAGAGTTAGAGATGACTACAAAACAGAATTGACAAAGCGAGGAATGAGTGATCATAAGTTTGCGTTAAGTGTTCGATATGTTGTTATCTTAAAAC
This sequence comes from Solanum lycopersicoides, assembly GCA_022817965.1. NCBI lineage: Eukaryota > Viridiplantae > Streptophyta > Magnoliopsida > Solanales > Solanaceae > Solanum > Solanum lycopersicoides. The sequence goes on from CM040621.1 coordinate 795,084, forward strand.
AAGTTAATCATATGTTTAGTAGTAGTTTAAGATTAAACGTCCTTTTAGATTTATATATATATATATTACGATATAGAATTGTTGGTTAAATCTTTCTTATCTCGAACTTTTATATTTTTATGATAACGACAGAGTCAGATTTGACTATATATAAAGCAGAATTGGCGAAGCAATTAATGAGTGATCATAAATTTTCGCCAAGTGTTCAGTATGTTGTTATCTTAAAACAAGTTGATCGTATGGTCAAGCAAAGAGAAATTTTGTGAAACAACATAATATCATTGAAGCAGAATGAACGATTTAAATTGAAAGTAATATAGATTTTGATTTTAATTTAGTGTTATTTTTCTTTTTCTTTTTTGCAATGAGACTGGTAAGAATATCATAGACAGAGGTGGATGTAGATTATTCGTACTGAATTTAGAGTATTTTCTATGCATAGCATAGATTTATGAAAATTACAAACAAATAATAGATATATAAATCTATTTTTTTTTAATATAATAAATTAAATAATAAAAAAAATTAACGATTGAACCCATAAAATTTATAATTGTGAACCATCTTCTAAACACAAGAGATGTGTAAATATAAAGTACATGTGATGTAAGTGTAGAATTATTTACCTTATTATCAACTCACTCAAATAAATTATATGAATTTTGAAAATTTTAAAATAAGATAGTTATTTACTATAGGTCAAACCCATCGGCGGCCCCTTAAAGTTGGCATCAAATTTCACTTAGACACTTTAACTGGACTTTGTTCATTTTGAACACTTATGGTAATCCTTTATCGTGTCATTCAACACTTTTTTTATTTTTTCAGATCCAACTTAAGTGCGTGTTGACAAACGCCCTTGTTGGAAAAAAAAGACCAATCTGTAATCCCATGCCTCAGCCCCCCTTTCTTCATCTTCTTCTTCCTAATTCCAGTGAGAACAAAAAAATTTCCTAACCATTTTGTTCTTAGTAAATTCGTTCTTCGTCTTCTTCTTATTTTGTGCCTTGAAATTATTATCTATTTCTTCTCAGTAATTTCATTTCATTTAAAAAAAAAAAAAAACTTTTCTCCTCCATTATCTATATATAATCTCCCCTTATCCCAACTCATTTCCTCCAAAAAAAATTCTATGATATATTTTTTTACGAAAAGTGATTATAACTTGTAGCAGGAGATACAAATATAAGAATTTTACTTTTTTAAAATATTCATCTATTATAGTGGAAAAGAAGTGAAAAAAATAAAATTATTGTGTATTTTGATATTTTGTATTAGTATTGAATGATGGATAAAAAAAAAATTAATTTTCAAGAAAGAAGAAAAATCTAAGTAATGTACAAATTAAATCCAACAAAAATTATATGTTTTTCAAAAGTTGTGTGATGATGAGGGGTGGTCTATGGTGGTAGAGAAAAAGAGTGAGGAGGAAGAAGTAGGAGTGAAAAGAAAATCAATGGAGGATGGTGGAAGATTGGAGAGAGAGAGAGAGTGAGGAAGAAGAAAAAAGAGGAAAAAAATCACCCAAAAACTCCTCAAACGCGCTTAAATTACGTGTTGCATAATTGCTATGCTGAGTCAGCAAAAAATGTCAAAATGATACAGTGCAACACTACATAAAGTGTTTAAACTGAATAGAGTATACTTAAGGTGTCTAACTGAAATTTTGTGCCAAATTTAAGGGGCCACCGATGAATTTGACCTTTACTATAATTAGAGTATGAAGGAAAAACCAAAGGGGAAGTCTTTGTGTATTGTGGATTTGAAGGGCTGTTATAGATGTGGATTTGTCTAAATTTATTTGACATTTTTAATTTTGTATTTTAAGATTTAAATAAGTGTATTCTTATTATATTTTTGTAAAAAATATATTTTCAATTGTTAGTTAATATGATTTATAGTACGTATTTTTTATCGAATTTTTAAATATCTAGATTACATTTTTAAAAAAACGTGAAGATTTTATGTTTAAATTTACTATTACATTTAAATTATTTAACTTTTAAAATTTAAATTGACATCGTATAAATTGAGACAGATCGAATAGCATAATAGAGTACTAGTGTTTCTTTTTATAGAAGTAACATAGAAGTTATAATATTGTCTTTATACTGTTTGCAAAAGGCATTTTCTCATTTTGGCTGTTAATGCTTTTTCTAGTGGCTTTCCTTTATATAAATATTGTACGTTGGTGAATCATCTTGTTCCCTGACATTTAAAAAAAAAAAAAATCTAAAAGAAGTTTTTGAAATATATATATATATATATATATATATATATATATATATATATATATATATATATATATATATAGTTTAACTTATAATAACATATAGTTAATTACTTACTTCTTTCGATTCTCTGATGTTTATATAATAAAATTATAATTCATTATTTTTTTAACATGCTTGTCAAATCTAAAATATAAAAATTAAAGTCTACTTGTATTTATTTAAAATCTTTTAAATCATTCATTTCATAGTCTGATGGATTTTTTTGAATAACTGATTAATCAGATGAGAATAAAAATACGTAGTCTCATTCTATGCTAACCTAGCTTGAGATATTAGAAAGTGCATAATTAATAGATGTAAGTGTTCCTATTTACTCGATTTTAACTAAATCGTATAACACTTTAAAATTATACATAATATTCTTACATAAATAAGTCTTTTAAAAATAAAATAATACATCACTTAATTTCAATTCGACTTTAATGGTATATGAAGGGTAAATAACCTTCTTCTTCTTCTTTTTTTTTTTTTTGGGGTGGGAGGACTTTTTATTTTTAGGTGTTTCAATCTACGGTAACCTAGCTTGAGATATTAGAAAGTGCATATAATTAATAGATATAAGTGTTCCTACTTAATTCGATCTTAATTAAATCGTATAACATTTTAAAATTATACGTAATATTCTTACATAAATAAGTCTTTTAAAAATAAAATAATGCATCGCTTAATTTCAATTCGACTTTAATGGTATATAAAGGATAAATAATCCTTTTTTTTTTGGGGTTGGGGGTGGGGGAGAGAGTTTTTTTTTTTTTTAGGTGTTTTAAATAATTATGTTCTCCATTTTATTATATTTTTAATGTTGACAATTGTATATGAAAAATTACTTGGATACAATAAATAACCTATAATCGTTACTTTTTATTTTTCTGTATGAGATATTCCAAATAATATTTTTTTATATTTTTTAAACTATATATCTTTTTGGAAAAATAGGTAGTAGGCTCTAATAGCTTTGGTGCTAAACAATTAGGTGAAGTGTCATTTCACAAAGTTAGGTTTTATTTCCTATTTAAAACTTTGATAAAATCTAAAAATGTTGACTGGGATTAAAACTATTTTAAAGAAGGATATACACCTTTTCTATTAATTATTATCATTGGCTCTTGAAAACCATTTTCAATATATTTTTATTCGGAATTTAATATCAAAAAAAATATCTATAAAAAAAATCCTTATGTTTCTAGTAGTAAATTTCCTAAATCATTATTGAAACTATTTTAAATAGATTTTCATTAGAAATTGGTATTAATAAAAAAAGTTGTAAGAAACACGTGTTTATAGTGGTAATTTTTTTTATCTTTATTGAAAATTATTTTTAATAGATCTTTGTCAAAATATTATTTAATGGAAGAAAATATACAATAACTTGATATTAAATGTACCCAACTAACAGTAAAAATGACCTAATTCAAGATTCAATATTGAAATTAATTAAAGATGAAGGGGGAAAAAATGGTAACACACCATCGGTTTGGGAATATTTATTTCTTTTAGATAATATTATCTTCAAAATAAAGTTACTCCTAAAAGAAAAAGAACTATGATTTTAAGAGGATTTTTTTTAAAAAAAAATTGCATGTTAGGTCGTTAACTAACTATTTTAATTTATTTGGCTTAAATTATATGTTTGTGTTTTTTTTTACTCATTTTGAAAAAATAATATTTAGAAATCATGAAAAATAATTTAAGACAGACGGAGTACGAATAAGAATTTAATTTTTGTACACCTATAATAAATTATTAGAATTAGAGTCTTGATATAACTGGCAAAATTGTTGTTTTACTTGGAGATCACATATTTAATAAACTGTTGTGGTTTTATTCTTTTACGAATCGTTCATCGCGATAGATTAATTTATTAGATTGCCCTTTATTTTGGTTTATACCTTAAAAAAATTAATTTATTTTCAAACAAATACATATATTACGCATGACACTACAACATAAGTGTGCTTTAGCGACAATTAATTTTTAATTGTCGCTAAATGTATATTTTTAGCGGCAATTAGCACATTTTGTACATGTTCCTAAAGCCTTTAACGACATTGATTCTAATGACACTTAACTAATGCCGGTAAAGACTTTGACACTCTTTATTTATGTTAATATTTAATGCCACTAAAAGTTTTTTTTGTTATAGTGTGAGATAATATTTTGTATGAGAATGCTTGTGCTAAGATATGTACATACAATTTGATTGCTATTAAATTAAATTAAATCAGTATTTTTTTGTATATCAAGTAATCAACATAGTTAGTGCGAAATGATTGAGATCCTTCTATTCTTAACAACAAGTTTCAGGTTTGAGTTTTTAGAATGGAAAAGATTCAGTTAGAAGCACGGCCCAAAAATGGCCCCTACAATGATGTGCAAATACGAATTTGATCAGACTCTAAGGCAAATATCGAATCTTACGGGGGGAAAAATAATAGTACTTTCATGAAGGACCATAAATTGATTTCAAAGACTAGTAATAAAAGGGGGGCATTGGCTAGGGATCTTAGGAACTATAGGACACATTAGAGACTTATTAATTTAATGGCATGTGTTAATTAATTGAAATCTTTCACACAATAGATATATGTTCTAATCATGTAATTTGTATTATTAATTATCACCTTAATCAGTAAAAAATATTTATTTTCCAAAATTACTTATTTGGTCTCAACTCTCCTAATTTGAATGGTCATCATGTACTTAAATTGTTAAAAAAAAAAAATCTTAAATATTATGCTTGAAGAGTATCACATGTAATCTAGTTGAGATTAACATATATTCCCAAATGTTTATCCATTGTACAATAATTAGTTGACACTTAATTTTCACATAAGATAATGATTAGGACATTCAACCAAAAAAATGGTGTTTAATCTATTTCAATTCTTGACTTATATTAGTGAGTTATTTGGTAAAACAATTTAAAATATTTAATGGAAATCAAAAAGTAAACAGAAAAAAAAAAAAAAAACTTCAACTAGCTAACTCTAATCATCATATTTGACAAAAAAAACATGTTGCTCAGATGATAAACACTCCTCACTTTCAATAATTAAAACTCTGAGTTTGAATCACCAAGAAAGCAAAGGTGAGAGCTCCTCGAGAGGGATACAAAAATAAAATATATCATAATTCATGACTGAACTTTCAACACATATTATATATTTAATCATTTTTACATGAATTTTAATTATATATGTATGAATTCAATTTATTGAGAATATAATTAAATAAAAGCTAAATAAATTATCAACACGATCCTCTCGTTCTGGCCTTAATTAGTTAAATAGAGTAGCTAACTAAATGAATTTGTTAATAATTCATCGCTTATTCATAACTAAATGAATTAATACAATTTTTTTTGCTGTTTAGATACAAAATTGCCTTGCTATTTCCTAATTTTATAGGAGTAAATCATAGTATTATTTCTATAATAACTTTCTTTTCTTTATCTAACTTTTTAATAAATTGTGATCAAATCCCATGAACTTATACTCCCACTAATTAATTTGATTGATTGAGTCCATTTCATCAATTATTATTATCATAAGAAAAGGCAGACAATAATTCCCAACTAAGGTTGTCTCTTGTTTAATTTATTTGGATCAATTGAGGAAAAAGAATAAAGGTACATTCTTTATTCTTTGTTTATGTTGATTGATAAATAATTGCAAAGGTAACGACACATAACAAATTAATTAATTAGTTCATATATCTTATATAGTATAGTAAATACTTTCTATGGTGGATGACTGTAGAATCATGATTTTCAATAACGAATTTAAAATACGAAAAAATAAATATATAAAATAACTAAAAAAAAGGTGGATATCTTCTATAAATACATAAAAAGTAATTTGTCGATATTTAGTAATACAGTTTTCTGTTCAAATAATTTCAGATAAACCTCATCGATCTTATCTAGTTTTGCTTCTGACAAGTGGAACAGATAAACTGAAGTTATACTATGAATTAAGATATGAGATAACTTATTTCATACAATATAGTAAGATGAATAATTTCGAAACTAACTAATACTTCTGACTAAACATATCATTAGAAAATAACTATATATTTTATTTCGAGATTATTATCTTTTATCTTTCGTAACAGAATATGTAAAAGTACATGAGAATTTGAATATTCATTGATGACTAAATTATTTTCATGAGGACTCAACTTTAATTTTTCTATCCCTTAAAACACGAAACTTGCTTTATGTCTCTTTTTTCCACTTTGTCATTTTAAAGACCAGGACTTTGGGGGTGGGGGTGATTTTTCTATTTCTTTTGAATTTATTTATTTATTTATTTATTATTGACAATGATTTTGAACATTAAAAAAATTGTTATATTCATATTCAAATCAAAAAACAAAATGATAGAATTACGAGGAAAAAAGATAATATTTAAGTTATATACATTCAAGAGTGTAATAATTGTTTACTATATATAAGGAGTAAAAGAAATCTATTTTTTATTATGTTGTTAATTGTCCTTTTAAGTATTTTTATATCTGATATATTTAAAATTAAAAAATTCAAGATAAATATATAAATATATGCATTTGTTGTTTAGAATCACAAAGAAAATAACTATCAATACTTTCAAAGAAGGAACTTTATAACACTTTTAGACAATTTTCACATCGGAAATGAAGAGAAAAATATAAGTAATAATATAAGAAAGATTATTGAATAACAGTTTACATGATATTTTTGATTTTTTTGGGCTAAATATGAAAATACATAACTTGAGTTTGGATTATGACATCACATGTAAATTTGTCAATTCTTCTCATAGGTGTAACATATATATATGGGCGGAGCTAGGGTATCGCGAGAAAATAATATTCTCATTCTATCATGTCTTTTAAGTATTTATATTTTTGAGCTTTGAATATTTGTCTTTTCTTTCATGCACATGGTCACATAGTTAAGTTAACTTCTACTTCAACTCTCCCTACCAAATTATTGCCTTTTTGTTCTCTAGATAAGGCCTTTCAGTATCACCCCATTGTTTTGTGTTTTTCTCCATATATATAGTTCCCTACCTTAATGTCTTTGAATTGTTCTCTAGCCACATAACTTCTTTGAACTTTGTATCTGACATAATATATATACGTGGCTTTTAATTTGAATTCAGTTGAAATCTACGTTTCTTTTTTTGAATATGCATAAGTAGACATATACATCCTACATGATTATCTAATGGCGAGTATATATGTGTGTTACATGTACTTTTATCTTTCTAATATATAATTATAATAATATGGTTCAAGATTATCAATTAGTAGGTACATATACAACTATATACTATACACTCATTGGTGAATAAATGGTACTAGTACTAGTTATTTTTGTTTCTGTTAAGATATTGGGAAAAGATACAAATTTTGGGAAATTTCTTTTTTGATAGATTGGATCAAAGTACAAAGGGTTGATTTCGTGTGAGATCATGTAACTCAATCAAGACTTTTTACATACATGATTACATACTTCAAAATGAAAATTTGATACATAACAAATCTCTCTCGTCTTCCTCGGCACTCTCTCGTGTATATATATGGTATTTCAGATACATTTGAATCACACTAACCAGATACATGCGAATGCTTGTATTAGTGTATATCTACTGTGACTCTCTCCCTATTTTTGTGTATCTAGTAACAAAATACATGTATCTAAGTGTATTTTTCTCAATATATGACAGAAAACTCTTAATTTATGATAAGATGTGTGATATTTTAAAAATATAAATAATAATTGTATATATAATAGTAAAGTATGTCTAATTAGTTTTTCCTACTTTAAAGAGAAAAAAATTATCAACTACCAATTTTGGATTTAAAATATTATAGAAATATATTTCAAAGGATATCATATTTTCTGTAAAAATATGATATATAAATAAAATGGCTCATACTTGAAAGATCGATTTTTAGGAAATTTGCAACGTATGTCAATGTGGGCCAATAATTGGCATAAAACAGCCCAATTCCAATTTTGCTCTCAGTAGCCCAATACAATTTCAAATATATATGGGAAAAATTACATAAATTGGTACATTTCATATTAATAAACTAGTTACCCGAGCGATATATTTGAACAGAAACCCCATTTCAATATGGCATTTTGTATAAAAATTCTTCACCTGTTAACAATAAGGTGAGTCGTGAGAGTTCGAGTCTGTAATCTTGTCAAAGAGGGTTTCACCTCAACTAGGCTACGGGTTGTTATTCTAGTAGACATCACCCGAACGCCATACATGATTTTGTCACTCCTATTATTTCAAAGGAATATTCCTACCATATTTATTATTATTTTTATAATTACATATTATCTCACTAATTAATAATTTCATATAAAATTTCAAGTCCAACACACGATACATATAGTTTCACTATCAATAATCAATTAAAACTTAAACGAATTAGATGAATTACATTTTCATGTATTAATTCTACTACCTACACCTTCTCCATATTAGGAATGTCACAAACAAAAGAAGGTAAAATGAAAGTTTCATCAAACAAAAAATAATTAAAGTGTCATATAATAAGAGAAAATTAAATCACCCCATTAATCATCAGTATAAAGAAATAATACTTTACAAATAAGAGAAAATCCACAAGATATCACCCCATACATAACAAATGTACTTACTATACATAGTGGCTAGGAATAAATCCATGTTTATGAACTTGATATAAATCTGATAATAAAAAATAAAATTACATCAATTTTTTTATAAAAATATCCTGTTCAAATTAATTGAGAAATTAAATCAATTAGCTATAACTTGAAATTAATTAAGCCATGAAAATAATTTAATTACTTTTTCTTCTTGGCTTGTTGCTCCTTGGCCATTTGTTCAAATAAGCTACCATCATAAACACCCCTAATTATTTCTTTTTTCAGTAATCCATGCTCATCTTTGCAAAGAAAATATAAAATCTTCCACTCTGACAGAGCAGCAATACTGCATAATATAATCACCTTATTAGTATATAAATTTCTTGCTTAACATGAAGCCACAAAAAAAAAAGGGTGGGGGGAGTTCATTGCATAAATAATTACTTTTTCTAGTTGGTATATATAAATTATACACTAAATATACATAGTTATACATGGATTATACATCTGTTGGTTATTTTTAATTTTGTGTGATTGAGTGAGTAACTATTACGATTAGTTCTCAAAAGAAAATGATATGTATAAATCTTTGAACTAAGTTATCTGTCTTTTAAGATTTTTACAAGTCAACAACTATAGTCTGTTGGTTAAACTTTTTAAAATTTACTTACTTGGGGGGTGGGGGTGAATAAAGTTGTTTTCGAAAAGAGTGAAGGATAAAAAAAAATATTCAAAGTGTTTTGATCTTTTGAGTTTCACACTTTAACTATCAGGTCTACGAGTTTCTATCTGAACTATCACCAAATGTTTATTAAAACCAACCTCAAACGAGTTGTTTACTTTTCCTACATGAACGAGGCAATTATTCAAAAAGGAAGAGTGAACAATTAATAGTTGCTGTTGATTTCAATAAACGTTTGGTGATATTCAGGTAGAAAACTCACTTGATATAATTTAGGTATGAAGTTCAAAAAACTAAGATTCAAACTTAGGTGCTTTTTAATCATTGACTATAATACTTTTGAAAAGTAACAATTTGTGTTTACCAATAGATATTAAACAGACCTTTGTCAATATGAATTAAGAATAGTGATATGTGTTTGATCAAGATTTCAAAAGTGCTTCGAATCCAGAAAAACATTTATACTATAATTTAAAAAAAAAATATCTTTTTCTTAAAAGCTTAATCTAACACCTCAATTTTTAAAATAAATATTTCAAAAATAAAATAAATTAGTTTCTCAGAAACTTTGCCTAACGTGTCATGAACCTAATGCTCAGAAATGCCATCGAACTTTGAGAAAATGCTCATCTATGTTATTATTTATTAACTGATATAGATGAGTCAAATTTTTAACGGATGAAATAGACGAGCCTTTTCTTAATGTTTAATGATATATTTGAGCTTTTTTTCCTTCTAAAAAATGAGTCTTTTTTCAAACGAAAATAGAAACGGAGGAAGTCTTACTGTCCCTTAGAGTCATTTGGTTGCTTGTTTGCCTTAAGCATATCATCCAATTCTTGGGCTGTTAATGCGTTTCCATTTGAACGTGCATGTTTGCTGAATATCTCTTCGAATTTTTCTTGAACAAATCTTCAAAATGAAAAAAAAATTACAAAAAAATTGAGTTTTATTTTATAACATTATTAATAAAATGTATAATATAATGTAGAAGGACTTGTGACTTAATTAGTTAGGTCATAGGTTCAAATTCTGAACGTAATAAACGAATTTAATCCGATATATTAAAAAAGAAAAAGAATAGAGAGACGGATCCATTATCCAAAGGATGTGTTTACCTTCCTTCACTATCGTAGACCCCACTATCACTGGTATGTTTGGCAAGTTTGATGTTTTTCACTTCAATAGGAAAGAGTAAAGAAGCCCCTTTTCCCTGTATTATTAATCCACACTATATCGTTAAAAAAACGCAATAGCATATTCTGAAATTTGTATTCTTAAACATATCATATAGTAATATTTTGTGTACCATTTAATAAAAAAATATTATTTTAAATGCTTTTGTATATAATCTAGACAGATATGTAAGATGTGAACGGAGTGTGGATCGGTGTGGATTGGAGCTACGGGAGTGGGAGTGGAGTGAAGATGATATATGTTGAATGAAGATAGGTCATGATAATATTAATGTAAAATGACACTCGTAAAATTTATTTTCATTACTTCACGGCTAGGTAAGTAATTCTCCTTATTCTAAAAAATAAATAGTTATTTTGTTAGAAAAATATTTAATTATTTTTTGACCAATCGAATGCGAAAAAATTTAAACTTCCTCAAAAGCAAGGGAATAGGTTTATCCAACATTAGAAGAAACACAATAAAATTAAAGTTCAAATGAATTAATTGATAACATTAGAAAACACAATAAAATTAAACTTCATGTGAATTAATTAATGACTTAATTGATCAAACACATGCATGCAAGATAAGCTTTTCTAATGACATGTTAAGTATTTTATATAATTTAATTTTGGCAAATATACATGTGAACGTAACTTTGGATAATTGCGCACAACTTGGAGATAAAAAGTAGAAAAATAAATTCATTTAAATAAAAAGATGTCGAATCATTTCTCGATTTGTTTGTGTCATTTTTATTTGAAGCATTTTTTTTTTCTTCTATAAGTTTGAAATAACATACTTCTATAAAAAGTTAGTTATATCATTGCTCCACTTTGGCAACATTTAGGGCCCATGTCTAACCATGCAAACCACTTCTAAGAATATATAATAAAATAATATAACAATAGACAAAGTTAGAATTTTAATTTAATGGGTTTTAAATTTTACAAAAAAAAATTATAGTGATAATAATTGAGTTTTAAATTTAATATGTGTATATATTAATTAAATTTAATAACATAAATATATTATTTAAGATAAATCTATTAAATTTAAACGAATTCACATATGAACTTCTTACTCAGCACTTGTTACGAAGTGCATTTTTTTATTCAAGAGTAGAGTAAAAGGTAAATTTAGATTTTCAATTTGATGAAGGAATCAATTGACCTTTAGGAGTTCCGATTTAAATTTAATATATTCCACATTAAAAATAATAAATTCAGATAAATCTCTCGTCGTCATCAAAGAGCTATTGTCTTTTCCTTTACTTCTTTTCTATTTACAATCCCCCACCCCCACCCCCACCCCCCACGCCACCCAAAAAAAAACTTATTCATGCAAAAACTATTTCATGACTTCTATTATACGTCATATTACCTACCTTCGTCTTTCCATATAATATTTTTAATTGTTTTTATTTCTGTTACGATTTTCAAAATGAGAAATACTTATTAAATAATAAAGCGTTAATATTTAAATTTATGAATTATGGATACACTATATTAAAAATAATCTTTAATGATAATTAGTTAAAGATAATGACGGATATAAATATATAGAGACTTACCGGTCGAGTTTTTCGGCTGAGGCCAAAATTAATGAAAATGGAGGCAAAAATGGAAAGAAAAATATTACTTCCAATTTTTCGAAAACCTGAAAAAGAAAAAAAATAAATTTAAAAAAGTAAAGGGTGATATTCACTTGTCAATTAAAATGGATGTAATATTTTTAGGATTTACTAAATTCTAGTCCACATATTACTATTGATTTTTATTTATATGTATTCAATAATACAACTATTTTGTTACTTTTTTATAAAAAAAAATAGAAGTGGCCAGGAGCACATATTCATAAAATTAATAGGTTGGGGTGAATTAGAAAATATCAAAATCGATTAAGTTAATAAAAGATGAGTTATTGACTCGTTTAGTGAATTGTGTTAGAATGAGCCAAAAAATGGTTTTAATCAGCTTTATTGAAAATTTCATTTCATATAATTTATTTGAGTACATAATAAAAAAAAATCACTTATATAATAACTATATGATAAATATCTTTTTAAAATATTTATAAATATTTCTAGTTAGTTGATTTTGAGTTGCATATCAGCCATGTTTAATCTAAAGAGATAAAATAAGCAGATTATTAATCCGCCTAAACCTAAATAAATTAGGCGAATTATGATTTTATAGGATGATTTTGCCACCTAATGAAAAAAAAAAGTACTCTAATAACACTATAATTGCGTAATAATAACTAATTATAAAAACCTAAGTATTTTCATTATACCAAACAACTTGAAACTCCAATTTTCCACCACAAAATATTTTCTCCAATTATTTACCACAAATTTTTATTGTCATGGAGAAACACACGATTCCTTTGATGCTAACAAAAAATGGACTCTTATCTCCACTTATTCATGTGAAATCATAAAAAACAGTTCGATCTATATACACAGTATAATTTTCAAACGGAGAATATTTAAATCGATTCTTCATTCGATAGATATAGAAAAAATAAAAATACCTTGATAAGTTTCCCAAGGGTAAATAATTCCATTGTTATCGATATCGAAGAACATAACATGTTTTTGTAGTGGAGTTGGTTCGATCTTCGTAACTCCTGCATATAAAATTATAATTAGACGAACTATAACTCATCAAATTAATCGATCTCGAATAATATGAAAATTATAAAGAAAAATTAAAAAAATTTGAATACCTTCTTGGTGAATGTTGTTGGAGGAAGCCATATTTAAAAGTTTGGTTATTTTAAGAATATAAAATAATGAATAGAGAAAAGAAGATATAGAAGAGAGCAATAAGAATATGGAAGGAATAAAGCAAGTATATATAGAAGTTGATATGTGTTATACAACTTGGAGAAGCATATTATATATATATAATTAATTATCACTACTTCCTTCCAAGAAGGACAGATCTAGGATATCGGAGGCGGGTTTTTCAAAATTTAATAATTTTTAGCAAATTTTATTTTTGTATTGAGAAATTTATTTTCTTCGTCTAATAATAGTTGATCGTTGTATTATTTTGAGATGTCCAGCAATACTTGTCCATTTTATAAAATCAATAGTTCATAATTTATCCTTATCATTAATTAAAATTATTTTATTATAATATTTTTCAAATAAATTTATTATATTCAAATAGTGATATAGAAGAATTACTTCTTTAATAAATGAAATAAATTTGAAACTCTATCGATTAATAAAATATATAACAAAAATATGAGTGTTTTACCTATTTGTTTGTGTGGCTTCGCGGCATGGCAGTATCCATATTATTGAAATGGTTCGTTAGTAGAGATGGTTCAACTAGTATATTTACATGAATACTAATTAATCATAATAAATTTAATAAATTTCAAATTTCGAATTTCAAATGGTTGATCAAAACAAACCGGTGGCAAACAAACAGGGGCTACAAAAATGGGTCACACATTCGATACTTTTATTTTGGCCTTGTGTGTACCTAACTCAAAATAATGATAAAGAAACAGAATTAATCCGTGATGAGCAAAAAGTAATTACCTTTAATTCGATTTTCTTTATTAGTAATTATTAATAAAGTATAAAAAAAATATCATCCTTATAAAACTGTTGCTAAACAAAAAAAAATAATCATAAATTCAGTTTAAAAAAAAACATAGTAATTTTATCTTAAATTTTATGTATATAAGAATTCGCTTAATATACAAATAATTTTATCAAGAATCCAATTAGAAGCCGTGTTTTTAAAATATTAATATCTATAAACTCAAAATTTTAATTTCGTCACTGATAATCGAAAAATTAAACAACAAAGTCCTCACTATTATAATTTATATATTGACCATTTTCTCTTTGCTGTTCTGGAAATTCTAAAGTAGGACCAGCAATGCAATTACTGTCTTTTCTCTCTTTCACATCTGGAATTTAGAATCTCTTTTTATAAAAATTTAATTTAATTTAATTTTGTTTTCATCTCTTTATTACCTGTTTCTCCCTTTTTTATATTAAAAAATAAAAAAACTTTACTGATATTTTTTTTAAAACATTATTCTAAAAAAGATATAGCATGTGTTAGATACTTTGTTTTATATGTGTGTTTCCATGTGTGTATAGCACTTTTAAAAATAATATAAAATACTAAGTATTTACATTTTTTATTTATACCATTACATTCTCGTTTATTTTGTGCTAAGTACTAGGAACAAAGCGTCTGTGTAAGCACGGATTTAATATATGTTATTTTATTTATTTTAATTTATATTGCACAGATAAAATTAAAAGAGATGATCAAAAAGACAACTCTTCAATTTTCGAAAAAAAAGAAAGAAATTACTACAAGAAATTTGAAAATTGGTAAGTTCTTAGACGATAGAATACGATTTTCTAGTTGAAAGCTACATTTATCTTCTTTATAATGTGGTAATTAATTTGATAGTGCCATGCATGTTGGACCATAGTCATTAGAAATTAGAATACATACTTGGTAGTGTATATCACATGGGGACAAAATAAAATAAAAACAGATTAATGAAAACTCGACCTAATTGGTTATGTTGCTTGTTTATATTTAATTTAAAGAAGAAATCGATTGATTTGATTTGATTTTTTTAAAGAGAAAAATCTATTCAAATCGAATCATAAACAAAACGTCCCTAACTAAAACTATTGTTAAAAATAATTGAAAAGGGATTTAAACCTCTATGCACAAGTGACCCAAAAATAACTACTATATAAATTGTTCGTTTGAATTTAACTTAGGTAAATAGTAGTTATAAGTATTTAAATAATATTGTAATATATTTTAAACTTATTGAAATAGATCTTTTACATTTATTTTCATGGATCTAATTATATACACAGAGTGTGTAACTTTATTTTATTTTTATAATATATATTCAGTTTGTTGTCGTAAGCTATTTGCGTCATTTTGTTGTTACAAATTTAACTTATTGTATAGATAGTTATATTATTTATAATTACTCTCAACATTTTTTTAAAAATTACTATAGAAGGTATAATAATTACAAAAGGATAGAAAAGTAGATAATTGAGTGGATGCTTCTTCAATTGTTTTTATTAATCATGGACTCTTCGTTAACTATCCAAAATATTGTTCTGTTCCGTACTAAAATACTTGTTATAATTATTATTTCTTGATCACTAAACGATATGAAATTTGATCAGTACTTTAAAATGTATATTTTTATCATATTAATATGAGAATAATTAAAATTTATAATATTTTCATATAATTTTTATTCAAAATTATAAGTTCAATATATCATATTAATCTAATCTAACTTAACATTATAAATTAATTAAATTAACTTTCGAAAAATGAAACGTAACAACTATTTTGGTTTGATAAACTATAAAAGGCACTTGGTTTGAAAACGTGGAAGCAAACGAACCACAAAAGCAATTAAACTACATTTATTTGACGTGAAAGTTAAAGCAAAGCAATAACAAACATTTATTTGCTTTATTAACAAATAAAGAATTTGTACTTTATTTTTTTTTTCTTTCTTTTGGTTTTATAGCTTTACAAGAAACTAACTTCTAATAAGCAATAATTAAGAAAAATGTGTTCCTAGCGTGGGTGGGGTAATCTTAGTTGCTGAGGAGTAAAGACTCTTTTTTCGATTTTTCATTTGGTATTCGATATCTTATTAAAACTCGATTAATTTAAATTCACATCAGAAAGTCATACTTTTGAGACTCTATCAAAGATAATTTCATACTTATAGGGATATATCCATGTGCTAAATTTGGAACATGTGAACCGGTAGTTTCTCCGTAAATATAGATATTTTACGTATAGAATTAATATAATATTATCTACCGACACTCATATAACAAGAGGCTGAATTTGAAATTTGTTCCTTTGTGATATATGAAACTTATGTTTCAAACTTAAGCTCATTTGAAGTATATTTGAGTGTTTGAATTGAATCGAAATATCTGAAGTTAGCCTTGACAAGCCAAAAATATATATCATATATACCTAATATTAGGTTTTGCTTAAGGCCACAACTTTAACAAGAAATATCTAAAGCTCTTAGTTGTCAAATATTTGTAGTATCAAAATGGATTATCTTTTATTAAAGAAAACAACTATTACATTATGTCATTACCCATTTTAAAAAAAATGTCGTTTTCGAATAAAACTAAGAAACACTCTATCTTTAGTTAAACGTCTCGAGTCTGATCCCAAATTATGAAATAAATAATGATAAAGAAGCATTTTCCCTTTTTAATGGACCTTAGGTTATACAATGCACATGGGCATCTTTTGTTGCGTTTTGATTTGTTGGGTTGGGTGGGGGTGAGGTGGGGTTGGAGAGGTTGTTACTCCTACAACCCAATATAAATACTTCGTGTCATTTGATGTGAGATATAAGGTATAAAAATCCCGAAATAAAAGCAAAATTATTATATCCTGCGTTTAACTGGAGGTGTTATGTAGTCCTTCAATTATTTATACCATATAGTAATAAGATAAGTTAAGCTCATACACATAGTGGGATAACTTATCCCGAAGTAACTTGAACCTAACCAAACGACCCGTAACATGACTAAGTTTACTTGAAATCACATGAATATTGTTCTTCCATAACCTAAGAGGACAATCATTTGTTATTCTCAAACAAACTTGAGCAAAATTCAGCAAATCATAAATATGAAAACTATAGTTGAGCCTTATTCAGAGAGTTGCATAATTGTCATTAAATATCAATCCATCCCATAATTTTAAGGAGGATTCAATAAGAAATACAAAACATACACATACTTGTACATGCTACGATACTCTGGAATCGTCTACGTATATTTTTAAGGTTATATACAACATTATTATCTTTCAGTATTTTGTCAAACTTACATAATGCAGCATTTCACAACTAGGCCTTTTTGATCCACCCGGCCCTCTTCGTTGCCTGGCAAAAGAAAGTAGTATTCATTCAGATTGATATTGTAATTTTGTTCTCAACGTGCTATTTGATCACATTACTGTAATTGCTCGTATCGAGACATTACTGAGGCAGCCAAATAGTCACAAAGTGGAGTCTAGATATAGTAGAGTGTATGCAAACCTTACCCCCTACCTCAAAGGTAGAGAGATTGCTTTCGATAAGGTAGAGATTGTTAATATGAAACCTAATAAGGTAGAGAGATTGCTTTCGATAGACGCTCAACTCAAGGCAATATTATATAGAACAAGAGATAATAATAAAAATGAGAAGTACTACAAGTTCTTTATATTGATCAACCTAGTAAAGACTCACCATCAGAAGGCTGAGCTAGTTTTCGATTTTGGGGAGACGTCATCTCCTTTTTCAACTGCATCAGTATATCCTCCATTGTGTTTTCCCTCTTCCAGTCAGCAAGCATGGGGAAATGACTTGGGTCTACCTGAAAAACTCTCTCACGCGTAAGCGTACTTTGTTAATATGAAACCTAATAAAGTCGGATA
Organism: Solanum lycopersicoides; assembly: GCA_022817965.1. Classification (NCBI taxonomy): domain Eukaryota; kingdom Viridiplantae; phylum Streptophyta; class Magnoliopsida; order Solanales; family Solanaceae; genus Solanum; species Solanum lycopersicoides. The sequence goes on from CM040621.1 coordinate 813,363, forward strand.
GAAAGTACGTGGTACCTACCACACCAGTTTCATAATTTACGCAGCTCATGTTAATCCTGGACTGGAACCTTACACCAGGTGGCTGATCTGGATACTCCTTTCCACAGAATAGTTTCAGCTGATAGATGCGCCCTTCGTGTACAGTCTGTCAACATTACATGCCATTATCACAGAAATTTTTGCTTACAGTCAAAGTCGGCATGAGTAGCAAGCAATTATTCTGTCAGTCTTACAAAAACAAATTGAATACGGTAAAGAAATGGATTTTGGCCTTAACTCAGCTCCAAAAGCAAGCTCCGGAGGAGCGGATTGCCCAAAAACATAGAAGAAGACCAATTACTCATGTCATATCTGATGGGGGACTCTTAACACTCCCCGCACGCCCAAACCTTGTTAACCCAAGCATGGACAATAAAATATGGGGGGCCAAGATTGGTGAACAAAGAATTGAAATGGGCCTAGTTCTAATACCATGTTGAAGTGTGTGACCATTTCATCTATAATCTTAAGCCGTCAAAGCGCACACTTCTATTATTTAATTATATTCTAAGCAAATACAAACTGAAGGCACATTTGATAGAAAGATGGTTGTCTTGATTCCTGATATTGAGTCAATTCCATTAAGACCTCTAGAGCGGTTTCCAACAACTACAGAAGGATACTTTTCATTCACAAAAGACCATATTCAAAGAATGCTAAGGTCCACTATATTTTGTCAACGGCTAACTTGTGTTTACTAACAAAATCAAATTTCTTTTTATTACATAATATGATTCCCACCCACCTAATGCTGACCTCTTGTTTCTATAGTTCTACTTTCATTTTAATATTTTCAGCCATACTGCATTGATCGTTCATTTACTTTTTTATGCACCCGTGTAGAACAAATGCAATATGGGAAGTGAATATGGGCAGTAATACCTCCTTAAATTCTTCCACATAAACTAAAAATTAAGAGTTGTTGTACACTAAAATGGCCAAGAAAAAGATGCGAGTACCCATACTGAAAGGTATGCATGCAACAGTAAACAAATTCATGTAACATAGGTTTCCATAAGCACTTGAACTAAAAAGTATGACTGTACAGCAGTTCACTTTTTATTCCAATAAGACAATATTGGCTTTTTGATGAGGTTGAATGTGTTGAGTACAGTATCAAGGGGATGAACTGAAACTAAAGTGATATAGATGTGTCAAAACTCAAAAATGCAATATTTTCATAATAGTTTCTTATCCAAAGAGATGAAGGATGTATGTATATGAAGTGTTATAATGGAAGGATGAGTACATATTGAACACATGAGTGTGTTGAACTGTCAATACCTGTACACGCAGTTCTTGCTACTTTTAGTGACAAGAATTCACATGAAGTAATCGTACCAACGTCACACTCATCAGACACTGATATACTGATGGATCAACACAAATGCAGGACTTATGTAACATGTCTACTAAGTCTTTTTCTTTCTCTTTTCTTTTGTGGTAACTCAAACATTCATAAAAGCAGAAATCAGAGAACAACAACACTAACAATAAATTCAGAAAAATTGAATAGCTCTAAAAATTGGACAGATGATACCCTCCTAAGAATGTTACATTTAGTAACCAAATCAACCAAACACCTCTGTTACTACAAGCATTCACATGAAGTACTCGTACCTATGTCCCACACATCAGACACTGATATAGTGATAGTCAACACAAATGCAGGACTTATGTAACATGTCTACTTTGATCGTCTTTTTCTTTCTCTTTTTTTGTGGTAACTCAACTTTCATAAAAGCAGAAATCAGAGAAGAACAACACTAACATTAAATTCAGAAAAATCCAATAACACTAAAAATTGGACAGATGATACCTTCTAAGAAAATAACTTTTAGTACAAAAAAAGATCCAAAACAACCAAACACCTCCATTACATTTGCTCTCTCTATCTCTATCTCTTCTTCTTCTTTTTCGTCCCCTTCTCTAGACTGTTTCCCGCTCTTCTATATCTACCCCCTCATTGGTTACCTAAATCCTAAATCAATAAACATCTTTCAGTGCAGGGCCTGCAGGCAAATCTCTAGATTATTTCCTGCAATACCAATCCTTGTTACTCTAGTTTCTTTTATCTATAGAAGGACATGCATGCTGCTTTTTACCATACTGAATTCTTTTTCTTGAAATGGTAAGTATTGTGCCCTGCTATCTTCTTCTTCACCAAAAAGGCGGAGATAAAAAATCGAAGCCCTTTGATGAAAATCAAAGTGTCATTTTCAAAGTTTTTGAGGCCCAAGTGTGTCCTTAGTTCCTTGTGGCAGAAAGATGCACCTGGAATAAATGATATGTGCAAACTTGCTCGTTAAGTCATTAAGTGGCAAAGAGCATGTCGCCAACTAACTACAAATTCATCCTTGGATTGTAAGTTATCACTAATAGCTCTTGATGATACAACAACAACAACAATAACAACTATGTCTCAGTCCCAAACAAGTTGGGCTGGCTATATGAATCCTCATTGATCATGTTTATCCAATTAAAATCATCTTAGACAAGCCTTGTACAAAATGCAAAATAATAATAGAAATACTTTAAGTTCTCTATATTTTCAACTAGCAAAAAAATCTCTACTAGGCTAACAGACTCCTAGAGAGCATTGGACCTAAACTAAATGTATTAATATGACTAAATCCTTTGGCAAGGGCAGAAGATAACAAGGAATCAGAAGCAGCTGAGGAGGACCATCCCTGATCCCTCTATGCAATTTATTGACCATCCGGAAGGAGAGGAACAACACTTACTTTGAGAATAAAAGGGCTCACATATCTGATATCCGGAATAAAAAATACTTGTCTCCGAAATCTGTTCTTTTGGTGTAAAAGATGTTATTGAGAGTATGGATCAGTATATAGAGTTTTTAGATTTGTTAGGAAATTTGTAATTGGTGCTTTGATGTTTTAGGTGTTGACTGCTTATGATGCAGTCTTTTGTACCATCATGGTACCTTTACTATTAAACTCTAACCTTATTAAGAAAAATATGACTAAAACCATGTTTTCCTCATAAGGACTAACAGAACTAAATCTATCCTCAACCAGTGTCTATCACCTATATACTTTTTTTTTCTTCTGTTCTGCTCTATCTTTCGTAAGTCTGCATGAATTCCAAGAGATTGTAGGTCTTTCAAGACACTACCTTCCATGTGTTTTAGGCCTACCTTTTCCTTTTTTAACACCTTCATTCACCATGGTATGACATTTAAAGAATAGTGCATATGAAGGTCGAGGCAGGACCCGACCAAACCAAGCGACCTTCACTTGTTTTATCTCAATGTGTGCTACTTGCACCATCAGGAAAATGTGGTCGTTTTTTAATCTTGTCTAATCTTGTATTACCACATATCCGTATTAGGATCCGCAGCCCTGTAACACTCATCTTGTGGATGTGTTGAACTTTAGTGGCCCAATATTCACTCTCATATAAAATTGTTGGTCTTATAATTTGTTCTGCAAAACATCTTTCACTTAAATAGGCATCATTTTATCACACAACACTTTAGTAGCACTTCTCCATTTCAGCCATGCATATTTGATTCTGAGTGTAACATCTTCATCTACAATTCCATTCTCCTCAAACAGCAAGCCTATGTATCAACGTTTTTTTTGCATTTAGGCACTACAACCCCATCTAAACTCACCTCAACTTCATTTTCCTTATGCTGACTAAACTTGTAGAGCATATATTCATTCTTACTTCTACATATCTTAAAACCCTACTCTATAGATTGCTTCTACATAGCTCAAGCTTTTGGTTGACACTCTTGCTAGTTTTGTCAGTTAGTACAATATTGTCAGCAATAGTATACACCAACAAAGCTGACTCTGACGTCCTAAAATATATGTGCTGTATCATTTTTCCTTTAACAGATAATAAATGATTTAGACACATTTAGAATCCTGTTTCAAGGACGGACTCCTATACTCTATTTTTCCACCACTTATTCTTTTGCTACTACTCGTACTGCTTACCTTCTTCCTTCCTCTTGCACTCTGAATCATTTTAGTACATACTATTACATGCACCATATCATGCTCTTTCTTTTAGCAGATTTTAAATGATAATGACTCAAATACAACATTGTGCACATGTTGTATATCATGCGTTCTTTAGCAGATGACACATAAATATGACTCAAAAATTGATATCCCGCAAGTGGGATGTTCTGTCTCTGCCTCTTCATTCTACAACTCATTGCCGACATATTTTTTATCAATAACTTGTATGGCATACTTTCTTCTTAATTATTATCTTTTTCTAGTGCAGCCACAATCCTGTTCAAAATGAATGGACCTGCAGTAGTTTATTTTCCTAGTTAACCCAGATAAACTTTCTCCAATAACTTTTTTTTGTTGTTCAAAATGTCCAATAACTTAGCACATGGATAAGGCATAATCAGCCCTAAGTTCCCTTCCACTCAGTTATCTTAGTATTGTTTTTAGGATACCCTGGGAAAGACATCTCAAAAGTGAATTGCAAATCAAGTCTGTAACTAAATCATAAATCGAGGTATGATCAAATAGTCACGCAAAGGTAACTGAAGATCAGCCAGAGAACCAAATTCAAAAAACATATTTTCATTAACAGCAGAACAAAGTACCATGAAGACTAACTGCAGTAACGGTAGTTCTGCCAGTACAGCTAACAGTTATTACTTATTAGAATAACCAAGATATGCATACAAATCTAAAAACTGAAATTCAGTTAATTCTAGGCTCAATTTGAATTGATTCATGTGATTTATAACATGTAAACTCCGGAAAATGTGACTTATGTTTTTCATGGAAGAGAATTCAAAACTGTTGTTACCTTGTTAGTTCTACGACATGAGTGGTAAGATCTCAATTGACTATCTTAATTGACAGAATTCAGTATCCATTGTAAATGAGTAATAACATACTTTAGATGTCAACATGAGAGTTGTACCTCCTAACATTTTAGGTCCAAAATCCAAAATACAATGTCTACGTGCAAATATATAGTTGTAAAGTCACTTGCATCCTTGGGAAAAACAATCAGGCTCTTCAAGAACACATGAAAAAAAGTCACAAGCACAAACATGAAAGAGCTGATAAAGCAAGCCTACATTAGGAGGGCCAATGATAGTTCCTGTCCATGACTGCATGTACACGTCATCTGCATCATCCATCCCATAGCTGACAGTTCCATCCCCTATTCCTTTTTCTCCTCTTTCAAGCTCCTCCAATAATCTGAAATTCCTTGGGACTGGACATGAACACAAATATTATCAGGTGAAGATTACAAAACATGCTGATATAGTATGTGGAATGTAGTTTATTAAGAACGGCTTCCTTGAAAAAGACTAAAAACAAAGTTACTGAACAATGTCATGTCATTGTAATTACAGATGATGCATTATGCAGTTTAGAGCAACAAAAGGAGTAGTGTTAGGCTAAATTTCATTACACTGCGATGTAGCATTGAATGTCTAAGGAAAATTAATACTCCTTCCGTCCCATTATATGTGGCACCCATTCCTTTTTAGTCCGTCCCAAAAATAATGTCACTTTACTATAATTAGAAACAAACCAACTTTAATATTCCCCTTTTACCATTAGCCTTGACGAGATCGCCAACAGCTTTCCCGTGAAAGTAGTTGTTTCTAGGAAGCTAATAAAGATAACTGGTTACGTGTTTCGCACAATTATCAGCATTAAATTAAGGATGCAAAAGTTAAACAGAAAAGTCAAACTGGAACCAAGATTAGAACATCGGGCATCTCCATAGATGAAGGTCTTATTTTCTACTCTTGGGTTAGAGAAGATTACTCCTCATTTGGAGCCACAGAAGTAATGTTTTTCGAGCCATTCACCCATACTCTAATCAAGATAACGTAAGTCAGTGTTTAGTTCTATTCATTTTGATAGCTTCTCTGCTATGGATGAAAAGTAGCTGTTAGTTATTTCTAATTACAATAAAAGCAATTTCTTTTACACTTAAAGATAAAACACTTGAAGTTCTGTTATACCTACTCCATTTTGCCTCATGTTGTCTTATACTAGTTCCCACCCACACATTCAAATATTTACCCTCACCAGCAGCTAGAGGAGGAGAAAGGAATGATGTCCAAGCCTGGACATAGCACCTATCATCCAACTACTCCTTTTGGGAATGGAAAGAAGAAAGGATGGCCATAGATCACTGATGTCGAATTCACGAAAAAAGATAATTTGTGAAAGAATCGTGGTTCTCAGAGTATGCTTACATTATAATAAAGTACGAAGGAAGGAGCGAAAGCTACTCAACCAGACGGGAGAAGCGACCAAAGAAAGTCGGTCCGCCTTCTCTCCTCCACTGCAACATAGGTCGATCCAATCCTGATGAAAATATTCCAAAATGGAATTGGATTTCCTCTCACAAGTATGGAAGGTTCGATATCTCTGACAGGTTATATTTATGGTTGACATGGTATGGATCTTTTAATGTGGTATGTCATAACTCATAAATAATATTCCCCTTCTTTACATCCACATTTTTTAACCATCCATATATCAGATACATTAACCTCTCACTGAAGTTAGAATTCAATTTCCAAAAGAAGCCAAACAAACAAACACACACACACACACACAGAAGCAGTAGCAAATCAAGAAAGGAAACTCGACCTCCACAATCGATTAAGCCTAAAACACTCAAGCCGACGGGATATGTACAACCCGGATAGTAAACCCCAGCTACAGATTACAACAGGGTAGTAACCTTATCAATAGTTTCATATAGAAACAGAACTTCCAAAATTTGCATCAATTCAGCTAATAACTTCACCTTAATTGGGCAAACATTTCTGTAAACAAAAACTTCAACTTTCCCATAAAAGTGTACACCAAATTCATCCAATAGGGCTAAAAACTGAAACTTTCTATGTCAGCAATCATCAGCCAACTCACTTAACCTAATCTGAACAAAACCAATAAAGAAACCCTATTCCCAAATACCATAAAGAGTTTAAACAACACAAAAATCATTAACCCCATGAATCCAAACAAAAAAAAAGACCCCTTTTGAACAACAAGACAAAAGAGTTCTACAAAGATCTACAACCCCAAACTAGAACTGAAAATAAAAATCCAATCTTTTTCCAAGATTTTGATGCTTACCTACAACTCTTGATGATCCTTCTGACCCCATTTCTGGCAACATTCAGAAATACAACAGTAAAGAAAGGTTCTTTGAGGTGAAAAACCAAAAGGGTATACCTAAGAAAGAGGCAACAAGAAAGAGAAAGTGAGAAATAGGGAAAAAGGGCAACAAAATGTTGGTCCCAACTCCCTAAATCAAGAATGCAGCTGTATGGTACACTAACTACTATTCACTGTGTGAAGTTTACAACTACTAATACAATTTGACAAAGTTTTGAGGATAAGATTTTAGGTAAAAAGGGGGAAAAAAGATCAAACTAAAGAGAAAATGAATTGAATCATTGATGATAATAAGTTCATGATTTTTAGTGTCACACTCACCGCTTGAACTTTTTTTGTTTGGTTAAGTTAAAAGAGCAAAAATTGACTTTTTTTGTTAAAATATTTTTGAATATTTTGACAAGATCAAATATTTTCTATAAATATTCGTTAGTGCAAGATTTTATTTGTTTAAGGTTAAAACGTTCGAATATAAATATGTATTTGAATAATTAATAATTTGTTTTATATTTGAACCTCAAATGTTTACTATGACTTGTTTTTCAACATTTAAATGTGTGCAATTTTTTTATTTGCAAACATAAGTGTTGATTCTCATTTAACTTCTTAGTGTGTTTTTCAACGTTTTAATCATTTAGTAAAAAACTTGGCTCTGGTGCTATTAATAGTTAGTGATGATGATGGCGGTGATAGTCGTAATGGTGAAGATAGTTAGCGTTGTAGTGATTGATGTGATGGTAACGATTGATAATGGTGGTTTGTGATGTTGAAATTGATATATGTTAGTAGTTGGTGTTGATGGTACAATGAAAAATGTGGACCGCTGACATATGATGGTAAAAGTGGTTGGTCGTAGAGATTGGTCGAAGTGGTGGTGGTTGATATATAGTGATGAAGTGAAAATTATCATAATGATGAAAATGGTAAGTGTGGTAGCGACTGACAATATTGGTTAGCAAAGGAGTTGGTTGCTAGTGATAGTCGTGATTGCAAATGTGATGGTCATGACAGGTGATTGACATTAATATGATGATTAATAATGGTGGTGGTAATTATAATGGCAAAGATAGTTAATAGTGACGGCTGGTGATTTGAGAAATGTATGGTGATGAAAACTATACACGGCAAAAATCTTTTAATAATATTAAGACTTTATTCAAAACCTTAATGATTAAAACTTATTCAAATAAAAAAAAATACGTTCTTTGAAATCATGCATGAGATAACTCAACATCTGGATATGCGATTTATCTCATGGTTTGAAATCATGAGATGAAATCTCAATTTTTCCTGAGATATTGATTTTGGAATTTCACATCAAAATTTTACATTTTTCAAGTACAAATATTGATTCATAAATTTATTTTTTGTGTAAAAAATCACTATTTTATATCTACATACCATTTATTTTATATATAAATAAAATTTATATTAGATATTATTACTTTTACCAACCTTTAAATCATTTATATCGAATATAACAATTACTCTTACCAACCTTTAAACCATGCAAGCTCTTCATTACATAACACCCCAACATGTTTGGATTATCTAAACATATTATAATGTCATTATTAAGCTGTGGTGTTTTTATTTTTTTTCGAAATAGGTGGTCAAACACCTAGTTGGCTTTGTAATGATTTATTTTTTATATGATATATATTTTATATAAAAGACTGGTTCATCCTTCAAAAATGTATTATTTAATCCTTTATGATTCCTATATGCTATATATTATATATTTTATAAGATATTATAAAGGACATATAGTTCATTCATTCACAAATAAGTACATCTAATTACACAAAATTTTGCCTTATTTCATCTATTATAGATGAGCAATAAGCTGGAAAAAAAATGTAAAAGACCCTAAGTTTAGCACTTTGTAATTATAGTAATCAAAATGTTTGGAATTTACTTATTTCTACGATATGGTACATAAGGTTAATATTATATAATTATTCGATTCACAATTTTCTCTTTCCCATTATGTAAATAACTCAATTTTGGTTCACAATCGACAACATCTTCACCATCTAAGGGACCTGATTAGGCTCTTGGCCCTTCGATTTCCAGGAAACTCGATGATCTCGAAGTTTTTCAAAGTTTGGTCAAAGTACGTCTGAATAGGGGAAAATGGATTTTATCCAAATGGATGAAGTTCATTCTCTCTCACTAGTTTTGGTATTACAATATTGCGGAGAAAAAAATACTTTCATTGAGGCACTACTTAACCGGTAGATTACGTCACTAATGACTCTATCAAGTTATAGGAAACTGAAACCATGCCCAACTTAAAAATTAGAATGATTTGATGTAATATTTTATTTTTATGTCCTATTTTTATTTTTCCTTTCTCAACTATTAAAAAAAAAGAAGAGTAATTTATACATAACATGTAAGGATTAATTTTAAATACTAGCCTGAATGAATTCGATGCCAACAACTACATGATCAAATAAAATAGGGAAAAGGGTTAAAAATGCCCTTAACGTATTTTAAATTGTTCAAAAATGCCCTTCTTCCACCTTTTGATTTAAAAATGCCCTCAACGTTTTTTTAAGGTTTAAAATTGCCCTTTTTTAACACCCGTTTGACATGGCAAATGTTGAGTCATTAAATTAGACAAATGGCTTCATTTTATTGGTCCACCTATTTTTTTTGGGAAAAGGGTTAAAAATGCCCTTAACGTATTTTAAATTGTTCAAAAATGCCCTCCTTCCACCTTTTGATTTAAAAATGCCCTCAACGTTTTTTTAAGATTTAAAATTGCCCTTTTTTAACACCCGTTTGACATGGCAAATGCTGAGTCATTAAATTAGACAAATGGCTTCATTTTATTGGTCCACCTATTTTTTTAAAAAATCCATCCCAACGACCCGACCCATCTATGCTACAAAAACTCAAACCCACCCACAAACCCATTTTCACATTAACCTTCTTTGTGTCTTGTTGTCCTTCACACCAAGTTGGCAAATGGAATCACTACACTTGCAGGAGAATTTTTAAAAGAAGCCAAGCCATTTTGTCGAAGAGGGTGTCCACCCTCAAAATCTTATTCGTAGTTATCGAACCGCTTCTAATTGATATTGATTATGTAGGCAGTCGAGAAAGTAAAAGAATTGGATGTTAGCATAAAAAGTTTGGAAAGGGAAAAATTTTGGAGGAGAAGAAAAGTCTGCTTGCAAAGTGTGCTGCTACAACTCTGTCATCAAAGCTCATTGGAGGGTAGAAGAAATTCTTTGGATCCATGGTTGTGGATGTCGTTTGCAATCGGAACTAATGATAGGTTGAACATGATTGGAATTAAGAAGGTATAGAATCTTACAACTGAATTTTTTGTTCATGTTTAATGAGGTTGTGATTGCTTAATGTTGGGCTTTGTTGTGTCAGCCTTTAGGTTTGCAGCCATGTGCAAAACATCAACTTGACAAATCTTGATCTAGTTCTTCCATTTTTTTCCCCCGCAATTACCTAGAGAATGGAGGACATACAAATTGAATGAAAAGAAAGAAGAGACCTAGAACTAATGAAAAAAAGAAGACCAAAAAATGATCAGCTATCGGGTCAAATTTTTTGAAATGGGTTTTTAGACTAAATGGGTCATATATTTGAAATGGGTAAAGAAAATCCATGTCAGCATTTGCCATGTCAAACGGGTGTTAAAAAAGGGCAATTTTAAACCTTAAAAAAATATTGAGGGCATTTTTAAATCAAAAGGTGGAAGGAGGGCATTTTTGAACAATTTAAAATACGTTAAGGGCATTTTTAACCCTTTTCCCAAAAAAAATAGGTGGACCAATAAAATGAAGCCATTTGTCTAATTTAATGACTCAGCATTTGCCATGTCAAACGGGTGTTAAAAAAGGGCAATTTTAAACCTTAAAAAAACGTTGAGGGCATTTTTAAATCAAAAGGTGGAAGGAGGGCATTTTTGAACAATTTAAAATACGTTAAGGACATTTTTAACCCTTTTCCCAATAAAATAACATATCAATTTTTTATTAAGAAAAATTACGCGGTTAAGCAAATTTATACTATTTAGTTACTCATCATAGGTATGGTTTGCTATAATTACCACTCGCAACTAACATTATATATTAATTACTAGGTTGATTCGAGTTTGTATAATTAGTCACGTTTGTATATGTATAATTCGCAGCTAACAATTCATTGTTTGATTTGTATTTGTATATGATTGTATATGTATTTGTATATGATCATGATTTCCTTTGGTTTTTCAGTTTTGTTATCATATACATTCAATCTTTTTATTTATAACTTTTTAAAGTTTATATAAACGTGTAGTTTTTGAATTTTGTATGATATAATTTATACAATGTGATTTGTATAATTGTTTAAAGTTCATATGTTTATGTTTGTATCAATTCGATATTTCGAGTTTTATTATATTTGTATAATTTCATACTTCATATTACTCAATTATACAAAAACACGTGAATTATACAAACGTATCTGCGAATTATACAAACGAGATGTGAATTATACAAATTATTGTTCTTTCTCGTTCGTCTCTCTCCTCCCTTTCCCAATCTCACTCGCTTCTCTCCTCCCCTTCTCAATCTCTAGCTAGAATACACAAATGTATATGTATAATATATAATTATCTAAACAATATACATATATAATTCACCTATCTAAACGATATACATATACAATATGGGCTAGCCCACCCCATCCGGGCTAACCCATACAGGCTTTGACATTTTACACGCCAAGTCGGGTTAGCCCATTTTTGGTGTGGGCCAGAAAACGGTCGCCCCAACCCACAAGTACGTGGGCTACAGGCTTGTCGGGTCAGCTCGCTTTTTAAAAAAATATATTTTTTATAGTTATTAAATTAAATTATAAATTATAATTTTAAAATATTATCGTGAATATCGACAAAAAATATTACATGATATTAATGTTACTACTTGTTAATCAAATCCACAAATAAAATTATCTTTATAATATTTATTAAGTTTTTTTCCAAGTAAAAGTATAAATATCTAAATAGAAATATTAGGCTAACTGTTTTGAGTTTGGACTCTCTTTAATTTTAAATTTTAATATTATATTATATTATTTAATTAATTTTTATTGGCCACGGGCCGGACCTATCGATATTTCTCAAGCCCCACGAATCAGCAGGCTTATTCAGGCCGGGCTAAAAAGCTCTTTTCTTAAATGGACTCCAAAAATATTAGCCCAGCCCTATTAAAACCCGGGTCAGGCCAGGCCGGCCCAACATGCCTAGCCCATATTAACGGCTCTAATAAAATATGTAACTACAAATTATAATTGGCAAACTATAGCTATATAGCGTAATTAAGCTAATTTTGAGTGGCTATATGCGAAAGTTCATCTTCTTTATATAACAATTTTGAGAATTGAATATAGTGTTTTTATCACAAGATATTGACAATGACAAATTTTTTATGAAAAAAATACTGAAATACACGTCTTATGTTTTCCTTATTTTCAATATCCCTTTCTATTTCTAAAAATCTCTAAAATCCTTGTTTGTCTCCTAATGTATCTAATATATCCGAGCTACATATTAATATAACCGAGCCAGTATTTAATGAAAAGTTAAAATTCAAAAGTTATCAAAACAATACATAATTTTAACAAAAATATGTTTATTAAATAAACTAAGAAAATCAAGACAAATAGATTAGAACTGAATAAGTATTATTTAGTTTGTTTAAGACAATATGTATTTTAAATAAAAATCTCTTTTATTTTCGTTGAGTTAAAAGAACACTCCACAATCGACATTGACATTGTTCAATTCCCATAATTTTAAATGAGTTAAAATGTCATATTCATTATAATCTCTTGTATTCCCCAATATTATCATATGAATAGTGATATCAAATATTATATTATACGCTTGAAGATTTGAAAAATGTTTATAAAAGAATAAAAAATAAGTCTATTTTTAGTTTCTTTTGTTATTTTTTATATCATCTTTGATATATTGTACTAATTATTTTAGATTAATTTTACGATAAAAAGCAAAAGAATTGGATTTATATATACAAACAAAGAAGAGAGACGTGATTGAAGAGAACGAAAGATTATTTGAAATGGAAAAATTGTGAAAGATTATCCATATGTTAAGCTATAAAGGTTTCGATATAAAATAAGTTGACGTTTAATCATAAATTTTTAAATATACATATATTTTAAGAATAAACAGTTTTAGGTAAAATTTAATAAGTATGTATTTGATCATAAATTTTTGAGAAAAAATATTTTATTCTTTTTAAAGAAAAAAAACATGACACATAATCTATATCTATAAATTTTAAATATTACTATAAAAATATCCATAAATTTAATAGAAAATTATCCTTTTTCATAATGAATTATATAATTATTATCCAAAATTGTTACACTATATTTGAATTAACTTACAATAATACAATTATTATAATTTATCAAATTATAATTAGTTACTAAGGTTCATTGATGCAATAAACTAAATAATAATAACCTATAACTAATTATTCTTTAATATAATTTTCTTATTTTCTACGAGTAATATCTTTAATAAAAAAGGCGGTGAATAGAATTATAGTTGGAATCATTACTAATTGACTTTTCTTTTGGTAGTTTTTATTGTTAAGTATAAAAATTTGAAGTATCTTTTAATATATTTTTTTTTAAAAAAAAAGTTTCACCTAAACACTTCACATATTTAAAATATTATATATTAAATTTAAATTCGTATCGAAAAGTCGTAACATCAACCAGGATCACTCATTGTCGACGCTGACATCTTTTTAACTTCCATGAATTTGCTAAACTACTAAATTACGTGTTGTATTCATTTTCTTCTTTCACAATTCAAATCCGCCATTTCTGTGTAGTCAAAAAGCTTGTTACGAAAATGGCGAATTCCGGTCCTTTGAACCCAAACCCGGTTCCGAACTCCGATCGTCTCGCACAACTGAAACAATTCGATGAGTCGAAAATTGGAGTTAAAGGGCTTGTTGATAAGGGCCTGACTACTATACCCAGTTTCTTCATCCACTCAGAAGAATCAAACCCGGAATCCAAAACCCGACCCGGTAACAATCACTCCATACCCGTCGTCGACTTTTCTGCCTCTCGGGAAACGGTCGTTGAACAAGTTCATCGTGCTTCAACGAGCTTAGGGTTCTTCCAGATTATCAATCATTCTGTTCCGGTAAGCGCTATAAACAGAATTGTAGGTTCGATTAAATCGTTTAATGAACAGAATGATGAATTGAAGATGAAGTATTATAGTAGGGATATTACTCATGGAGCAGCGTATTCTACGAATTTTGATTTGTATAACTCGAAAGCTGCAAGCTGGAGGGATACGTTGCAGGTGAGATTGTCGCCTACTCCACCGGATTGGGAGTATGTGCCGGAGGTGTGTAGGGAGGCGATTGTTGAGTGGGATAAGGAAGTGGTGAAAATTGGGGAAGAATTGATGGGTTTATTGTGTGAAGGGTTAGGAGTGGAGAAGGATAGATTGAAGGAATTGTCTTGTTTGGATGGAAGAGTTATGGCTGCACATTACTATCCTTATTGTCCACAGCCGGAGTTGACGAAAGGGTTGACGCCGCATACAGATCCCGGTGTGTTGACGTTGTTGTTGCAGAATGAATTGAGTGGATTGCAAGTGAAATTTGGGGAAGATTGGGTGGATTTGAAGCCGATTCCGGGGGCTATTGTGATTAATATTGGTGATATTCTTCAGGTATACTCTGTTCCTTGCTTGAACTTAAGATTTGTGTAGTATAATTTGCATGCTTGGAGGATATTGTTTATGGTTTGTTTAGCACATGGGTTGGCCTCATTACTGTTTTTTACTTAAATATAACAACTTGGTTCACAACATGAATGTTAAAAGGGGTCGTTTGGTAGCTGGTTAGAATTATGCATGTAGACATGTATTAGTTATGCGGCTTCTAATTCATGCAAATCAGATGTCGTATTAGTTTTTATATATGAATAACTTATTTCATAACTAGCTATCAATTGTTGTTATACTGAAATTAGTACATGAATAAGTTGCTTCTTTACCTACCATATATATGTGCTAGTTGAACCAAGGCCATGGAGTCGAATCCAATAAGTTGAATGGTGTTTTATGCTTGAGATGAATTTGATCGAATCCAGGAACTTATATGACGATAAGCAAATTGGATCGAAATTGATTAAAAAATGCAAACTTATAAGACTATTTGCGTCTGGTGTCAATTATTTTTAGGACATGGTTAGGCCAATTCCTAAACTTTTGACTTTTAGGTCAAGAACTTGTCCTAGGTGGTTCGTAAATATTTGAGGAATGAATTTTATCAAGCTTGTGAGCTTACTGGATGAATTTAGTCATGTTCTCATTTGGCTGCGTTAAACTAAAAGCAGCTTTAGCTGTTGGACTTGGACCAGGATTGATCTGAAAATGCAAAATGTAGACTTCATATAAATTCAGATTCAATTCTTTTATGATAAAGTTAAGACCATTTCCTGAACTTAGGTGACCATTTAGGTATAAAGCGTGTCCGATGTCTATGCTGTATTCTGCTTTTCTTTTAGCATATAGGTATGTTTGACTCGTTTATGTGCGATTGATAATGATCTTTCATTGTGGTTTGGTTTCCGATTATAAAACCTATGGGTGCATTATGGAAGAGGTGAGGGGGTGAGGGGGTGAGTGGTGACTAATGAATGATCTTGGTAGGTGAAAGAACTCTTCAAAATAGCTAGTTGCTTATGAAAAGTCCTACATGAGACGGCCTCAATGCCATTCAAACAGGTTATTCTGTTTATGTTTTGTTGGATTGGCTGATAAAAGAAATAACTTTTGCTTATCTCAAATAAGCATTTTGTTACCAAGAAAAAGAGAAGATCGGGGATGAATCCACAAAGATTTTTCAGCGGTAAATGTGTGAACTTGGAACATTTCACACCCTCTTAAGAGTAACTTGTAAGGTCGAATTTTCTAATTGCTCCAACTATTATTAGTTGTTAGCTTTAGTAGATGCAACAAATTATAACTTTTGGACGTATTGAAAATGCTTTGTCATTACTGGGAGGGTTCAAAATTGTTCATTTTATGGCTCACATTGTGTGGATTTGAGAGCATCCATGTGCCTTTTGCTATAACATTAATCAGGAACTGATCTTATATTTTACTAGTTCAAGGAGAAGTTAAACTGCTGATACAAAGGTGTCATATTAGACCAATGAAAATCATTTTCATTTGTTTCTTGACTGTTCTTTTTCCAAGGAACTGTAGCATGGATTGCTTAGTATCTTTGAGGAACACCTTATATGATCGCTATAAACTCAATGGCTCAAGCCACACTAACATAAAGATGCCATTTTAACAGCCGTACCAAGAATAATAGAATTGTGCATTAGGTGCTTAACAGCTGAAGTATTAGGTTGCATTGCAGAGCCAGATGATTTTCAATGCCGATACTCTTTGAGATGCTTAGGATGGAGTTCTTATTTGAGCACTTTCCTTTCTTATAAAAGAAAGCTATCATGTTTGCATTTTTCTCATTATGACTCTTGTGATAAAGGCATGCCTACATGTTCTCCAAGTTTAGTTATCGAAGACTAGCATGCATGCTTGTAGGGTTCAAGAGAGTAAAAATTTGATCTTGCATCACTATTGACTCGAAAATTTCATTTCAACTGCTGAATGTTGACATACATGCTGGTTGAATAGGAAGTTAATTCGCTAGTGTATTTGTTGTTGTAAAGTTTTGGTATGACATTTAAAATTGCTGTAGAACTTTGTTGGTCAACAACAGTTATTTGCCTTGTTGGGAACATTTTCAATATCTAGGAAAACCTTATTTTCATAATTTTCGTTCTCATTTTAACCTTCCACTAAGTCTATCGGAAACAACCTACCCCACACCATCCTCCCCAACCTCACTTGTGGGACTAAACTGGATATATTGTTGTATTTTTAGCCTTCCCCTAAAGACAAGCTATTTCGATTGCATGTGTACATTCTGATGCACCTTTGTCTTTCTGGTATGCCTACACTAACTCATACCATGACTTCTTTCTGAAAATCATGTTATTCAGCAAGAAGCTTGGAAAGATGGTGATGTTGCATATTTGTTTTTGATGAAGACTTTGATTCTTAATATTTTTCAACCAAATAATTGTCATTCTATAGACCTATCTTATAATTTCTCCCTTGAGCTCCATCTCCTATATACTGTTTCTTTGTTGATAAATGTTATTTTGGGTGAGTCGCAAGCAACAAAAAATGGGTGAGGGCGTCTTCAGCTTTTGACAATTAGTTTGGTGGGCTCGTTTACTGACACTTGAGTTAATGTGGGAAAGATTTTGAGGGGCAATTGTGTTTTTAACTATGCTAATACATGCATTAAAACCTCTTGCATTGCTCATACCATGGTTTTTCATGTATTAGTTATACATAGCATAAGACCAAATAGAGTGTATATGTAGATTGAAAAAGTGTACCAAACAAAGTATTAGTAGGCACCCAAGCGAGTGGCCTAGTGGTCAATGAAGTGGTTGAGAACCATGAGGTTTCAGGTTCAAATTCCCAGCGGAGACTAAAGACACTAGGTGATTCTTTCCATTTGGCCTAGCCTCGATGGACAGAGTTACCTGGTATCTGTTGCTGGTGGGAGGTGACCGACTGGCAGGCATCCTGGGGTAGTAATGGTAGACTTAACTGAGACCAAAATGCTAAGTCAAGACCAACTATTTATATGCTTAATTTTGACTTTTGCTGGTGCTATTATCCTGAAAATAGTCTGGTTCAATGCCCTATCTTTTTTGTTTCTCATGCTTCCTCGGAACAATATGTATCATGATGAATCGACTTCACTTTTACAGATAATATCAAATGATGAATACAAGAGCGTGGTGCACCGAGTTTTAGCCAACCCTTTGCAAGAACCCCGCGTATCAGTTGCCATCTTCTTTAATCCAGGACTCAGAGAGAACTCATTTGGACCTCTGCCTGAACTGATATCAGATGAAAAGCCAGCAGTTTACCGCGAATTCATGTACAAGGATTACATGGGGAGGTTCTTTTCAAAGGAGTTGGATGGGAAGACTTTGACAAATTACTACAGGGTTTCAAATCAAATATAAGATCATCTTTATATATGTGTTTCATCAAAATTACTATTCTTATACATATGTTGTGGAATAAGAATACTGTAAAGTAGAAAATTTCATCAAACATATATATGCTTGTAAATGTTCTGTACTTTAAACATGTGTGGAGATATCTATAATATCCGTCTTGATTCTCTTTAATTGTTTTATTGTCGTTCTAAGTTGTATTTGCAACCCTTTGTACTGGCCATTGTAGCACGTGTCTCGCCCAGACCATTGGTGTATTTTTGCACAGATAATATGATGGATGGTAATATTGATCCCTTTTCCCTAATAATTTTATAATTTTATACAACTTTTACATTTTCAAGAACTTCAATTTATTGACATGATTTTTTTAGTAGATTGCATTGATATTTTCTTTACTATCAATAATATAGTATGTCAAAATTAACATCTCAAATTTTATTTGACCTAACATGCATCAATTATTTGATTCCAAAAATCAAGATAAATAAAGTATAAAGAGAACAAAAAATACATTATTGCAATTGTTGGTGCATCAACATCATACCTTTTTTTGATTTTGAAGAAAGAAACTATAATTGCAATATTTACAATCATAGTTTCTTCTCAATTAATTTATAACTATAAAGTAATTAAAAAAACAATCAACGTGCCATTTTTTTCTTGTCTTTTTACTTGATTAGGACTAATTGAATAACAATGTTTTTGTAATTATATTATTCATACTCTTATTTGAAGCATCCCAAAATAATAATGCATCAAATTAAATATACAAGTAATTGATGAAAACATTTTACATATTTGATATTCTGTTTCTAGTTTCTATCTTTAAAAATATCTTTATTGGATCTATATTGATACAACACGATAAAGTGAGGAGTGGCGGAGCCACCTTACAATGAGGGAGTTCATCTGATCTCTCTTTGGCGAAAATTAATATATGATTTATACATGTTAAAATAATTTTTAAGTATATATAATAGATATCGAACTTCCTTCAACTATTTCGTGTGTTATTTTTTTTAGATTTTAAACCTTCTTATTAAAAATTCTGACTCTTCCACTAAAATAATAATTGATAATTATATGGCATGTAAGGACGTTCAAGTTAGTTAAGTAATGCAATTTATTTTTTCTGTATAATTTATGGACTATTATAATGAAACGAAGTTTATCTTGTACGTATTCAAAGAATAGTGTGATTGCAGATAAAAATAAATGATACTATGATTACGTTATGTCGATAAAAGACCCACCTAAAAGACAAATTATTGTGATATTTAATTTCTTGCTAAATGTATGGAGCTATTTTCCACAAGTGTGAAACATATTATATAAATTATGTAACCAATTCTTGGTGTATAACTTTTGACTAGTTATATTTGCCCTAGTCAACTTTATGTATAGCAGCTAGTATTTTATCGATTGTCTAATTTCAAATTATAATCAATTAATCATAGGGTTAATTACATTAAACACATTTGTAATATGATTTAATTGAGAATATATTATTTGTATTTTTAAATCAAGCACTACAATATGAATATTATATGCTTATTATACCCCATGAGACATGTTGGAATTAAGATTTTATTTGTTTATACTAATTAAGATCTTAATTTTTATTGATCATTGTTCAGATCTTTCTCCGTTAAGCATATTATTTTTAACGTAAGGATTTTAATTAGGATTAAGATTTATAATAAAATTTTAAATATCATTTATTCAACGTTTCTATAAAAATGACAATTCATTATTATTCTTTACTCTGACGATCACTAATTAACTGCGATCACTATTGTTCACCATTATAAAAAGTACCACCATGCTCAGCCGAAACTATCATTTTAGAAAATTTATTACAATTAATCATCAGCATAGTCATTATCAATTACCGTCAGCTATCACTATCATCCATCACAATTATCAGCCACACCACCAACATCAATCACCACAATCAACCGTCATTATCACCATTATCCACGATTTACAATTATCACCTTCAACCACGCATAACCATAAATCGCTATAACAATCATCATTCTCAACTATCATTATATATTCTAACCAACATTTACATTTCACCTTCACCGTTATCTATCATTGCAACTCTCCTTAATTATCAGATGAAAATAATTGTCACTAATTATTATTGTCAATCACTATCATTAACCAATATCATCGTTAATCTCTACTCACAACCTCTACGTACTAACCGCCATATAATTTACTTAAAATGTTTTCTTAACCCAAAGTTAACGTTAACGTTAAACTTGTGTGGATGTACAGATTGACCATAGAAAACACATGAAATTCACATTTATTATTTCATCTTTACGTAACACATTAATTTCATGCATTTTATATGGTCAACTATGCGTTAACACTAATTTAACGTTCAACGTTAACTTTGGTTACATAATTCCGTTTATTAAAACGGGATTAACCTATTTATTTTCTTATTGAATTAATTAATTTGTTTAGTTTTAACTTTACATCGAATTTAAGAAATATATATGATAAGACTTCCACATCTCTTTTAGTCTTATTTAAATTAAAGATAAATAGAAGGTAATAAAATGTGTTTTAATTTTGTGATCTTAAAAACGATATATAGAATTAGTTGAAATTATATAGTTATCAAAAAATGAAAAAGCCAATAATTTTTAAACGGACCAAAAATAAAGTATTAACTTTTTTTATTAAGACAAATAAATCAAAACAAAATATATTATTCTTCCTAATTCATATTTTTAAGTGAATTGTTGTGGTGTATAACACATCACATAAAAAAGACATTTAAAGACAAAAAGTAAATACTACTTTTCATTATTATCTTTTTGATTATTCTTATTGTTCTCCACAAAAACGCAAAATACTTAAGAATTTTATTGAGAAAAAGGTAAATATATATATAAAAGGATTTTAACAATTCTCTAAAAATTAAAATATATCTTAATAATTCACTTAATATGGACCAGAATGAGCCTATTTGTTTATTTTGTGAATTTACTAAAATTATAAAATAAATTTTGTTTTGCACTAATTTTTTTTTAGGACTCCACTTATAAAAATGATGTCCACTTTTGGTACAACGCTAAATCTGACAAAGATTTTCTCTTCAACTTGGGCAATAAAAATGATGATGTATAGAATCCCAAAAGTAGATATGCCAATAATTCAAAGGAAAAAATGATAGATATATCCTTAAATTATCGTAAATAATATGTAAATATCCTTCGTCATATTTTTGGATATTGATGCCCCTGCTGTCATACTTTTGGTACATTGATGCCCCTGTCGTCATACTTTTGAGACATTGATGCCCCTGCCGTCATACTTTTAGGACATTGGTGCCCCTGCCCCTTCATTAGAGTAAACGGCATATATGCTCTAATTTATAGACGACAAGGACACCAATGTCCCAAAAGAATGACGGAGGGTATCAGCATACCATTTACGATAGTTCGAAGGTATATTTGTCTTTTTTTCCATAATTCAACTATAAAAAAAATTAAGTTTATTTTTAATTAGAGATATTTAATTTATATTTGAATAGAGGTTTGAGTTGATTGTTTTAATTAAAATTAAATTAATTTAATAATTTTTAAACAATTAAAAACCAAATTATAATTTATATTTATCTATTTGGTTAGTGTCGAATTGATTTTATTTAATTCGATTTTTCAATTTAAGAAACCTAATGGTATGTTTTTCTTTTCTATTTCTCTTAGAATAATTAGAAAATAATTTTTCATTCTTTTCCGGCTTATAATCCTTCCTTTGTCCTTTTATTATGATTCAATATTTCAATATAAATTTATTAGATTATTGAAATGGAAGAATTGAAAATGTTCAAGTTGATTAATTTTATTTTTAAATTATTAATAGCTTTAAAAATATCGTTCTACGTGATTAAATAAAATTTAGATGTTCCTCAATATGTCGCATGACATAGCAAGTAATCTTACACTTTTGTAGGATTATAGGGACGTTTGCAATTAAAAAAATCAAAAGAAATATTGGAAACACCTCTAAATTTGGCGAGTTAATAAGAATGTATTTCACTCAGGTTACAAAATCAAATTATATATAGTTTATTTAAATTTAATAATTCACGTCAAGTTTATAAGTATTTTCAAACACCGCATACGAAGGTGCAACGTGGCAAGCACCCAGATGCTTAATCTGTAGCTGACGGCCGCCGACCAATTTCAACCGCCTTAGCTGCCGTCTCAGCCACGTCAATGTTTTCATTTTATATTTTATATTTTAACGTTAATTTCTGATAAATATTTTCGGAGATATATAATCAATCTTTTTAAAATAATATGTTTATTATTTCCAAATTTTATTCGTACAATTATATCAAAATATATTACTACTTTATTATATCTAGAAAAACTTGTCTAGTTTATTTATTTATTTTCAAGAAAAAGATATACACTTCGTTGACAAAATCATAATACTAAATAAAAGGAAAATGGTAGCTATTCAATCTGAATTTAATTAAGTTGCCTTAGTACTTTATTTTATTATTTTTTAATACTTTAAGAGTGGGTGGGTTGGGATACAAAAATTAAATTAAAAACTTGATTTCCTCCCATTTTTTTAATTAATTGTCTCCTAAATGACCAAGTTAAACAAATGATGATAGAAATAAAGCAATAAAATGATCATCGTTTGAATTGACTTAATTTAAGTGTTTTAAATAAAATAAAGTTAATTAATTTTAGAGTGTTTAGATAAATTAACAAAAGATATTTTATAAATATTTAATTTAAAATTAAAATATTAAAAATAAATCATAAATCATATAATTTATATTTTTTGGCTTATAATAAAAATAATAAGTCAATTCAAACAGACTTTAAATTTCTTTCCATTTAATTAAGATAAATGGATTTTTCAAAGCTCAAAAATTAATAAAAAATTTTCCCAAGGTTACCCTTTTCTCTTTGACCCTTTGGTTAACGTAATTAATTAACTTTCTTAAGAGATATATCACCACTCATCGTCTAAAAATGCATTAATTGGTAGTGAAAGACCAAATCCTTTTTTTCATAAATTGTAGTATCTATGCGCCAATCCGTAGGCCTCCCAAAAGGTAACGGAGGCGTGCAAAGGTTTCCTCGGGCCGGATGGAGATTGGCCCTCGAGTGCAAAGGCAGAAGGGAGCTTGACTGCAAGACCCACCCGTCAAGCAAGGACGAAAGTCGGCCTTAGTGATCCGACGGTGCCGAGTGGAAGGGCCGTCGCTCAACGGATAAAAGTTACTCTAGGGATAACAGACTGATCTTTCATTCTTGCGAACGTACTCCCCAGGCGGGATACTTAACGCGTTAGCTACAGCACTGCACGGGTCGATACGTACAGCGCCTAGTATCAATCGTTTACGGCTAGGACTACTGGGATATCTAACAGATTGATAAAAGTACCATGTGAAATCTTCGTTTTTTCCCCTTCCTCGATCCCTATCCCATAGGTACAGTGTTGGAATCAAACGATAAAAGGTAATAAATTAATTAGTTGAATTAGTCCAAAAAAGTTAAAACAAGAGGTCTTAATTAAGATAATCATCGAAGCAAAGAAGCAATGTGATAGATACCTAAATAAATATTATTATTTCAAATATAATTATCCAACCACACATAATAAAATAATCTAAAGGTAATTATGTAAGCCAACATGCCAATTTTATTTTATTTATACAATATTGGAGGGGGCCTACAACGAGTAAAATTTACTAAATATAAACTTAGTAATAATGTAACATAATTAATCATATAGTATTAGCCAAGTCAAAAACGATGCGTGTAACAATAAATTGCTGATTTTAACATAATTTAATCATATAGTATTACACGTGGCTGATTTTAATCTCTCACGCTTTGAATAAATATTGTTTTTGAAATAGAGTAATGATAGTTACATATATTCTGAAAAATTATTAATTTCGTATTACCAAAATATCTAGCCAAAGAAAATTTTGATTGAGTATAAAATTTAAAAATAGTTCTTTTTTAAGTATGTATTGTCAATTTTGGTTCTTTTCGAAATATTGACAATTTTAAAGAAAATATTTTATAGAAATACTGTCGATCTACTACATAATATAACAAGTATTCTTAAACTCTTGCAAGATCAAAAAGTATTTTTAAGTCCAGTTAACCAAGTCAAAAGATATTTTTAAAATTATCAGTAGTTTAGAAATAAAATTAACAATTTGCGTCAAATTTAATATATTTTAAATGCTTCTTTCTTATTGAAACACAACGTTTTTAGTCTTTATTAAATATTAACCATTTATATTCGTTAAGTTTGATGAAAATGACATAAAAATGACTTCATCACAAGTATAAAGTCTTCTCAAATTTTAAATTCTATAACCCAAAATATTTCAAGTAGACATTAAGGGTGTGTTTGGTATGGAGGAAAATGT
Source organism: Solanum lycopersicoides (assembly GCA_022817965.1). Classification (NCBI taxonomy): domain Eukaryota; kingdom Viridiplantae; phylum Streptophyta; class Magnoliopsida; order Solanales; family Solanaceae; genus Solanum; species Solanum lycopersicoides. The sequence continues at coordinate 838,134 of CM040621.1, forward strand.
TTTCCATGGAAAATGTTTTCCTAGAAAATGTTTTCCTGGAAAATAAGTAGATTTTAGACTTATTTTCTCATGTTTGGTTGGTGAGTAGAAAATATTTTCGGAAATGATTTTTAGTGTTTGCTCTATGAATGAAAAATATTTTTAAGTGACATCTTCTATTTTTACTAGAGTTAAAAATAATTTATGAAATTAAAAATATTTTTTAAAAATAAAATTATTTTTTTTGGGTGGTGGTGGTGGTGGGGTGGGGTGGGGGGTAGTGGGTGGGGGAGGGGGAGGGGGGAGGAGTGAAAAAATAAAAATTTGAAGTTGATAGTATTTTTTAAAAACAAAATTAATTTTTTGGGGAGTTGAAATGGGTGGGGGCTGGCTGGGGGATGGGGGGGTAAGAGTTTAAAAATAAAATTTTGAAATTGAAAATATTTTTAAAAAACAAAATTAATTTTTTGGAGAGGGGTTGGGGTTGGGGGGGGCTGGCCGGGTGGGTTAGGGATCGGGTGAAATATTAAAATCTTTAAATTGAAAATATTTTATTAAAATTGATGTTTTCCCCCCAAAAAAAAATGTAATTTGAAATTGGAGGAGAGCTTAGGAAAATGTTTTCCTTAATTTTTTAAGGGAAGTCATTTTCCTTAATTTTGAGGAAAATGAGTTGATTTCCAAAACATTTTCCAAAACTTTTGTCCCAACCAAACATGGGAAAATTGGAAAACATTTTCCAGAAAATGTTTTCCTTCATACCAAACACACTCTAAAAGTTGGTGTAGATAAAATTTCAAAAAATCATATCATACTTAAAAATATATCAAATAGCAAATAATACAAAAAATTATACCTTTATACATGAGTTCACACTATCATTTTTCATAATTTCCATCAAATTTACACAAAAAAAAATTAATAAAATTTTAACAAATTATAATAATACACGTGGTCAAAAAGATAATGCCACGTGGAGAGAACCAGATGCTTAATTTGAACGGCCGGCCGCCACCCACTGCCACCGAACTTTTAACAGCCTTTAAGTTGGCGTATGAATCACGTCTCTCTCCGATATTATTTGTCATATTATATTTTTAAAAATTAAATTAGATCACATTAATTTAATAATTTTTTAAAAAACAGATATTTTAAAATTATATAAAAAGTACTATAAATTATAATTTTTTACATAATAATATAATATAAAAATATATTTTAAAATATTAATCAAAATTTTTATGATTTAACAATAAAATAAAAATTATGATAAATAATACTCGACGGAGGAATATTTTATTTTACCAAATATCTCAAGTAGACAATTAAAAAAGAGGAGTAAAAAGGGCAAAATATCTAATGTGCCAACTAAATGAGCTTGGATTCTTGCATATTTTAATTAAATGCTAAATCAAAATTTGAAGTTTACATTACTATATTTTAGTTTGTTATATAAAAATAAATATGGATTTTAAATTAAATTTATTAAATTTGATCAAATATGTGTATCGTAAATTTATTTTATTTTTGATTTTAATTTTTAGGTAGTCTGAATGTGTTTGGTACGAAGGATATATTCAGAATGAGGTTTGAAGAAGATAGTGTATTTATCAGCTTATGAATCTTATCCTGATAAAATAAAAATATTATTTTTGACAGCCTAAGTAAAATCGTAACAAAACAGTTAAAAAAGAAAACAATATGCATAAAGAAATCATGATAAAAATATTAAAGAAAACATGACAAAGTAACTAAAATCAGAACTATATCGTGATAGATGCTTGATAAATTAAATCGTATCATATCGTGTCTAATTGTCTTTCCACAATACTTTGTTATCCGTAGCTAATTTTTCACACCTCTCCATTAGTTCATCCATATATCTCGAAATAATCTCATGATCCTTGCTTCCTACACCTTATCCTTCAACACAATCACTTCTATCTTATCAGAAATATTATTATTTTTGATCTTATCTCTTCTAATATACGTATATATTATTTTCTAACATTTTCATTTTCGTAATTTTATTATTAAGTAATAACGTTTCTTCATAATAAATTTATTTTAATCTTATTATATTTTTATACGAGATTTTTATGTTTACTCATATATGAAAAATAATTGACTATAAATCATTAATTTTTTATACCGCAAACATGGTGACCATAAAATACGCAATAATGTTATAAATTTTTCTAAATTGATCGTCAAGCATCCATATTTTTAAAAAAATAATGTAATAATATTTCCTTTTTTTAAGTGGGAAATTTATAAATTTTATAAAACTTTTAAGGGCATTTTCGGTAATACAACCTGATATAGATCTCGGCATAGATACGGTTCACCAAAAAGGAGCCATCTTGCATTATTAATTTCAAAAAACACAATTTCCCTTTCACATTATTAAATACACACATTTGTCCAAATTTTAAAAATTTATGTTTATCAATCATTTTGTAATTAAAATATAAATAGGACAAATACATTAAAACGAAGAGTATAAAAATAAAAATAACACTTTCTCGGTTTAAAAAAGACTGATATTATTTCCATTTTTAGTATGTTTAAAAAGAATGACCTTTTTTTGTATTTGTAACATTTTAATTTCAGTTTTTCATGTGACATGTTTAAGACGACAAGATCAAAGTACAATTTTGTAAATTTGACTTAACTTTAATTTAAGATCACAATATTTAAAGTCTTCTTTATACTCTCAAACCCGTGTCAAATCAAACCAGATCATTCTTTGTGAAACAGAGAGAGTAACCAATATAGGTTGTGGTGCACTAGTCGAAGTGCTTCATCCTTAATTAAAAGTCTCAAATTTGAATCCCGGGTATGGAGAAAATCCTGTTGGGAGCGCCACTCCTAAATGAGCTCTGCAGAGCGCAATCCAAATTTTATCAGAGCTCCAATATAGGCTTCGAACATGGGTGAAAAATCAAAATAATAGTAATAATAATAATTTATTTTTCATTAGAAAAAATAGAGACTCGTGAACAAACTATTAACCAACCATGTCATTTTCACCAATCTTTTTTCTACCTATAAATACAACCCCCATACCTTATGAATGTCCAAACTAAACACACAAAAAACAAAAATTTTCTGTTCAAAATTACAAGTTTTTATTTTATTTTATATATTTCTGTTATTAGCAGAAATGGAGCAGAAACAAGTCAAAATCATCAATAATAATAACAATTTGGAAGATGGAGTTGTTATAATCCATAGTCAAGTTCGAAAAATTAGACAAGAAATGGAGAAAATTAAGTATCCAGCTCTACAACAACCGGAGTTCACCGGAAAACAGCAGCAGCAACGATCCAGATCGCCGCTTGGATTAGCTCATAGGCCTATTTCTGTTGGAAGTTAATTTTACTTTTAATAATCGCCTAAATCGGAGGTCGTGATGAGATGGTTACGATTCATCCACCTTTAATCAGAAATCTCGAGTCTCGAGAAGTCATAGTTTTTTTTTTCTTCTTCTATAGATTTGTATATATATAAAGATGCAGATCCCCTGTTCCTCTGTTTTGAGATTTTGCAGTAATAGATTATGTTTGTAGTGTTTCTATGGACTCGATTAATATGAATTTATATCGAAAAGTTTTATTTTAGACCTATAGAAGATTTTTGTTATCATTTTAATTCGGTTAATCTGAATTTATATAAATAGTGAGGACTCAAATTTGAAAGTCATTCTATGACTACTTGTTTCTTTGCTTGCTTTGTGTACATATTTTTGTTAAATCATGTAATAGTCAAAAATTATTTCTTTTTAAACTATATATAATATTGAAAATACAATAAAATAAATTATTATCTACATTAAAAAAATGTAATTTGTTGGTGTAAAAATTCTCAAAGTGTATATAAGAAACTCTTTTCAATTTTATATTCCAATTGTTATAAAGTATTGATGCCTCTAAAATGATTTCGATATATTTTCTTCTGGCATAATACATAGAACCTTAAATTGACTTTAAATTTTAATTTTCACCTCAAATTTTTATGATGCACAAATAGATATTTTAACGATACTATCTTTTAATAAATAAATACGTGATTTTTACTTGGCAAAATATGTGAAATACACGGCGCGAGTGAGGGATAATTTTTGAGGCCCACAACGGTAAAAATGCAAAAATGATAATTCTACCCTTAATGAATCTCTTTTATAATTTTTTTAGTTTCAAAATGACGTGTAATTTTTTTTAAAAAAAAATACGTGTAAATTTTTTTATTAGTTGGCAGCCACTGATTGACTCACTAATACACGTGGGAGCGTTTGCATTTTACGCACTTTGGCTTCAAAAATCGCGTGTTTATTTATTGAAAGATAGGATAGTTAAAATGTCTATTTGTGCATTATGAAAGTTTGAGGTTAAAGTTAAAATTCAAAGTTAATTTTAGGGTCTAATATATGTATTATGCCTTCTTTTTTGTAGGCAAAATAATGTCGGCTTGTAAAAGAAATTATTAGGATACCGTTTTAAATTAATTAGAGTTAACTTGAGAAAATGTCAAGGATGATTGTAGTTTTATGGATCTAATGATTAAGATAATGTTTTGGTTGTTTAACTTTGAAGATGAGTGTATGGAAAATATCTCTATTTTTGACGAATTTGCTGTTGCGATACTAAACTTTCATAAAGATCTATTACTTCTTTAATTATTTAATAGTGTTTTTTTATCTGAATTATTTAGTAGTGTATGTTAAAAGGTATATATATGTGTCCATGTGGACACATTATTATTTATAATTTTGCAAAACAATTTATGTCTACGTGGATAAATATATATGTTTAAAATATGATATTAAATAGTCTAAAGAAGTAATAGGTCCTCATGAAATTTTAGTATCGCAACAATAAATTTAATCAAAATTAAAATATTTTTCAGATTTTTATCTTTGTTTAGTATAATAATACAAGTGAGAACAATATGATGTACTCAGTTGTTAAAGACTTAAAAGACATTGTTTAACAAGAAGAATAATGACCTTTTAAATTTGAATACTAGAGAGTATAGAAGAAGACCAAATATTCAAACAATATTCATTTTTCAAATTTTGAATATTAGAGACAAAATATTCATTGGTGAAAAGTATGTTGAATGGGAGAAACGTTATTTTTAATTTTCAACTTTTGAATTTTGGAAATTAGTGGAATGGAATTCAACAAATCTAATGTATGAGGTTCTTTCCACATTTTTAAAAATAAAATAAAATAAAATAAAAATAAAAATTTCTCTTTTATTTTTTTGGGATGTGGTTGAGCCAACTCATTGTCATGGGGTCACAAAATTAAAGTTTTTATAAGTCATAAATAAAAAATTAATCATGATTAAACGGCTAGTTGGTTATAAATTACAAATAAAGAAAACATTCAAAATTATTAAAATCGACTAAATTTGAATGTTATCTTATAAAGATTCATTTATGAAGATTATGTTTTAATTAAGAATGAAAGCGTTTTAAGTCCCTAACGATAACTGATATTAATAAATATAGAATTTTTTTTTGGAAAAAAGGTCTGAAATATATTTGATTAAAATTGTTGTAACAATATCGAATTTTGGAAAGAACCTTTTATCCCTGCACTCATTAAGTTTGGTATCGTAACAACAATTTCGACTTAAGTTAAAATATTTTTCAGATTCCTTTTCCAAAATTTTATGGCAACATGCTATATTAAGAATAAAAGCAATTTAAGTTCCCACCATCATACTCTCTCTGTCCCTATTTACTTGTCCATATTTCCTCTTTTAGATGTTTCTGTTTACTTGTCCACTTTGACAAATCAAAAAAGGATAAAAAAAATTTCCTATTATACCCTTATTTAAATTTATTGAAAAATTTTAATTGTTAATTCTTCCTTTTTATAATCATATGTAATAAGGGTAAAATTGTAATTTCACTATGTTAATTATTGTTATCTTAATACGTGTGCCTTTTCTAAAGTAGACAACTAAATATCGATAGAAAGAGTACTATACAACTGATATCGATAAAATATTCAAAACGCTACAAGTTTGTGTTAGATAGTATGAGTATTCAAACGGCAAAAAATATGGGCTAACAAGGATTCATTAGAGTAGACTAAGATCATATCAAAAGGATAATGTAACTAAACTCTAACTAATTCCTCAATTTAGTTAGATTATATATTTTATAAGTGGTAATCCAATTTTATATTCGTTACCTAAAAAGTATTTTTAGAATTTTATTTTTGTGGGAGATTTGAAATGAGTGTTGTTTAGACTTATTCGAAATATTTTAACAAGCTTGTACATATTGAAATTATAATTTTGTGAGAATCTACAAGATGTGTTCAAATTAGGATTTTTGGAGGTTATTCAATCTTGAACCATAGTTTATGCCTATATAAAGTGTACAAAATTTTCTTAAAATGCATCTAAAATATCCCATAAACTCTTGGGTATTTTTAAAGATCAAGATCTCAAATATTTCATAAATTAAAGTCATGGAATATTCATAAATAGATCAAATCCAAATCATCTTAATTTGATAAATACGTCAACGACCCTATAATTATGTCCATGAAGCCCAAATAATACTAGTTTGAGAAATACTAGGTAAATCAAGTCCAAATCATTTTAAGTTAAGAAATACGCCAAAAACAGTCCTCAAATCATGGATAAATATCTTATGAGCGAAGAATCAAGGGAGGACAGAATTATACCGACATTGATTTATTAATCAAATATTCATGATTCTTCAGATTTTATTTGTGTAGTTTATTTATTTTTTATACGTTTAAAATTTATTGTAAAACTCTACAAAATTTGAAATAATTTGATATAATTTTGGATTTAGTTTTGAATGACAATTGCATATGAAATCGTAGATGTTTTTGTGTCACTATAACTAACAAAGTTTACATATTTTTATACATTGTTATGCACTTTATATAAGGTTGATCTATGTTTACTCTTTTATATATATAATAAGATGGATACATGATTCATAGTATATGAATATATAAAACATAGTGTATATCATAATATAATATATATAGGATAAATTCATTTATTGCAATTTTTTTTATATTAGTTATGTAAATGTAAACTGAAAAATATATGTCTATATGTAAATGCAATGTGTATGTTGGGCGCTGTATATTTACTTTCAAGCTTCTTCATTCACATCTTGAAGTTTCATGTATATGCTCATATAGTTGAATTTCTTTTAGACATGGGGTTCATAATTTGAATAAAATCTAAAAAAAAAGAAAAAGTGATAAATAAACGGTTTGAACTGAATTTAGATAAATTAAGATAATAAATAGATAAGTTATATTGACCTGCTCAAAAGTTATTTGAATTGAAATCATTATTTATTACTTCTAAAAATATCGACTAATATTTCACGATGCATTTTTTAGTTATATTGATATGTAAAAAATTGTAATTTATAGTATTTTTCGTATAATTTTTTTATATCTAATTTTTTTTTATTTAAAGTACTGAATTAGTATAATCTAAATTAACTTTCGGAAAACGTAATATGACAGTTAAAAGTGGACGGAAGTCGTATAATATTGCAATTATATATAAGGAACTATTTAATGTGATTCTTTTAGAAAGCTTTGGGACCATTTTCATATGTAACCTCAGTAAATGAGTCTAAATACATAGCCACAATTAGCTGAGAAAAAAATAAAATAAAAATGGAATCTCATAAATGTTTTTACCAATTGAAAATAATTAGAAATGCCAATATGAAAACGAAAATTTAAAACCTCTCCAATTACCATCAAACACAATAATATTCATAAAATGGAATTTCAATAATTTACTAACAATTCCTTAAATCCTCTAAATTCCATTTGCTCACAAGTACTACATATAAAAAATTCTAAAACCAATAAATTAAAAATAAAAGAGACACTATCAGAAAATTGTTAATTTTCGACGAACATTCAAGATTTGACTAGTCAATCACGAATTTCATCGAAATTAGCAATTTTCCAACCATGAGAACAACATCCTCCTTTATCCTTTTTTTCTTTTTTCTATATAGAGTTTGAAAATTCTAGTTCTCGATTCAAACATTCGAAATTAAAAGAACACATAAAAGTACCTAATTAAATTTACACAATCCTAGCATCCTTTTACGTCAAATCGAGAACCTTTTGCCATCATAATCTTAAACTCCTCGAAATTGATCATCCCATCACCATCACAATCAACACCACTAATCATTTTTCGACACTCCGCCAAGTTGCAATCCTCTCCGAGGCTTCGGAGAACGCTTAGCAACTCCTCGGCGGAGATGGACCCATTCTTATCCATATCGAACACCGAAAATGCATCCTTAAGGCTCTCAAGTACCTTAAATTTTTTAAAGAAAAACGTAAAATCTAAGTTTGACCTATTTTAAAATAATCATTCAATAATAATGATAATACGATAAAATATTTTTTAAAAATAAACATATACCTCGTTAGAATCGATATCCTTAGTATTAAGCTCGATAAATTCTTGCAAGTCAATGAAACCATCCCCATCCGAATCCACTTCACGTATCATGTTGACCAACTCCTCCTCCGTGGCGGGGTTCCCGAGGCTAGCCATGATGGACCCTAATTCCGATGAACAAATCTTTCCATCACCATTCACGTCAAATTTTTTGAACACTTGTTCTAGTTCCTCCTCGATCCTTGCACGTGAATCTATCGAGGATACCCTCGATAAATTCACAGGCATTGGATTATCGTTGACAACGAAAGGGTTTGCACTAGGGATATCTTTTTTCTTGATTTTGAACAAAGATTTCAACCCCATATCGTCAAGTTAAACTCAACAAATAGATGAATGAATGAATTAATGAACGAATGAATGAAACTAGAAAATCTTAATAGAAGTTGTGATTATTTTTTTTGGAAAGAAGATTAGATAGAGATTAGAGAGATAATTAAGGATCTTGTTTAAAGAATAATTCAAATTTATTTTTTTTGAGATATTTAAGGAATAGAAATTGAGATTTTTTTTTTTTTTTTTAGGTAAATTAAGAAATTTTATTATTACGTGCATGCACGACAAGGACTGATTTTATGAATTAGTTGTGATTTTGAAAAGGCTACAAGTGGAATATTTGTATACTATTTTAAGAAAAATATTTATATTTTTGGATTATACTAATTATTTTAATAGCTAATGCTTTTTATAGTGATTTACTAATTATGTTGAATGCATTAACTCCACATGTTTGACCAAACTTCTAGAAGATTAAAAGTTTTTTTAAAAACGAAAAAAGTGGTTAACTATATTTCAGAGTAATAATTAAGGTGTTTGAAAATAAATATTAATAATTATAGCAGAAGTTGTTTTTCAGAAAAGGAAAAAAATAGGATTTCTCTCAAATTAATTTTTGTCTTGGTGAATTGATGCTCTAGTATTAGAAGGAATGTTTCTCAAATTGATTAATTGAAACGAATTATAACTCTTTAAAAATAGTTTTCTAAAATTTACTTTGGACTATAATAATAATAGGAAAAAAAACATTTTATAAATAAGTAAGTTTTGAAAATTTTACCAAAAACAGATTAAGAAATCTATCTAGACTTTTAATGTGTTGTTTACCAAAAGTAATTTAGACTGTATTTAGGTAGAATACATCAATTAATTAGTTAAATACAAACTGTAAATTTTTTAAAAGTACTTTTGAAACTTATTTATGATAAAATATATTTTTAATATAAGCAATTCTAAAAATTTGATCAAATTTTATTTAAAAATTAAAATAAGCAGATTTAAAAATTGATCAAATGAATTAAAGTTATCTAGATTTAATGTGCTTATTTATTAATACAATTTTGATTGATTAACTTATAAAATTCATTTTAGAAAAATCATTTGATATATACTTTTAAAAAGTTAGTAGTAAGGATTATAAATGTTCATCAAGTTTGCTAATAAATTTAAAGTTATTTAAATTTTAAAATAAGCAATTCTGAAAGTTCGACAAATAAATTAAAAGTTATTAGACTTTTTGTGTTTGTTTACTAATGCAATTTAGATTGATTTACTTACAAATTCATTTTAGAAAAAAATAAATTTGATATAAACTTTTTAAAAATTACTTGTAAAGGATTACGAATTTTCATTTGTTACTTAAAATACGGATTAGCGATATAAACCTCCACAAAGTAGGGATAATATTTGAATGCACACTATTCATCGTCAAATTCCAATTATAAAATTATACTGAGTCTGTTAATATTATCTTACATTTAACAAATATATTTTTATTTTTATATTTGATTTATATATATTACTTCTCAAAGAATATGAATAAGAAGATATGTGATATGCCTATTGCATTCGGTGCACATTAGGTAAGAGAACCTACAAAATCTAGAGTTTGAAAGGATATCTACAAATATACATAGTGGATATAGATTAGCAAATATGTAAATATCTTCCAAATATATATATATATATATATAACAAATATTTAGATTTTTTTCTATTTGATATTCGATATATACTGATCTAACAAATTATTTATTAATTTATCGACCTAGATCCATTTTTTATAAATGAAAATGGCTCAAATATGTCATCGACTTTTTAAAAAATAAAAGATTCATGACATCTGTTAATGTTTAATTTATCTATGTCATTTTCGTTTAGGAAAAGACTCATATATGTCATTATTACATGAGCCAAACTTTTAACATAATCCATTAATGAGCCCTTTTTTAAAGTTCGATTGCATATTTGAGCCTTTATCCTTTTAAAAAATGATTTAATTGATTTCATGACCGAATCATAATTGACCACATGTAAAAATGGTTTTGCTAAATCAAAATTGTTGTCCATTAACAAAAAAAATTGACATGGATAATTTTTTTTCTCAAATGAAAATTAAATAAATAGGCCAAACTTTTAACGAATAATGACATAAATAAACCTTAGCTTAAAATTTCATGACATATCTGAGTCTTTTTCTTCTTTAAATAAATGAAATATAACAAATTGATTGACCAATATCCATTGTTTTTATGACTTGTAAATAGAAAATATAGAATAATATTCAACAAATATACAAGTCATAAAAAACTAAAATAAGTATCTATACCTTGGTATAATGTTTTTTAAAAAACTATAGTGTATTGCAAATTTAAATATATGGTTAGGACTATAATTATTCCTTTCAAATGGTGATCATAATGTACCATCAAATGTATGAATTGAATGGAAAATTACTCCATCCAAATGGTAATCATGAGGAACTACAAGTTTTTTTTATCATACAATATATTGTTTTTTTATCATACAATATATTATAGAAACTCTGATTAATGTTATATATATCAAAATATTAATGTTTATAATCAAAAGACTATTGATTGATTAAATCATTTTTTTACTATTTTGCGCTAAACATAATGGAGCAAGCACACATCATTTTAGAATTCTGAATCCGTCACTGGCCATAAAAGATGTACTTCATCTTAAAGATTACAAAGGTTTGAGTTATCAAAGAGACTTAACGATCCTATTGAAGAGACTTTATATAAAGAAGAGAAGGTTATTATAGAAACTAAATTATGTCTATCTTTGTGAAAAAAAATCCTAAGGTAGCACTCACTAGTCACAACAATTCATGTATATATTTTGAGCTTATTCAAAACTAAATCCAACTGTAGAAATCATTTTTCAAGAAACTAAACCAAAATTAACAAACCTAGCAAAAATTAAATTTGTTTTAAATACCAAAAACCACCATAGAGTTCAAATAAATAGACAAAAGCTTATGACATGACATACATGGGTTTATAATTTAGTACATTTGATTGCAATGAATTTGTGGTTATATTAGGAATAATAAGATTATGAATGAAGTTATCGGAAATGACCTTGATGTAGGATAACAAGCGAGATGCATGACTAAAGTAGTTCAAACATGTGAAGAAGAAATGCACGAACACTTCAGTGTGGAGGTGTGAGATATTGACTATGAATAATTTCATGAGATGTTGAAGACGTCGAAAAAATATTGGAAAAAGGTGATTAAACAATACATGACGACAGTGGCGGAAACAGAATTTTTAATAAAGAGTTCAAAATATGAAGAAATAGACACACGAAGAAGTCGAAGAAGGTTCGACATTTGCTATATATACCTAAAATATTATTTTAACCAACTAAAAAATAATATAATTTTTGGGGTTCATCGGCTCCACCACTGCATTTCAAATTACATAGTACATGACAGAAGGTTGTGGACGACACGAATTAGGATGGATTTTTGGTAATAGTAGAGATGTTTCACTTATCTTTCCATACGAGTAGTCGTAGCTGATTAATTATTTTTTCAACTTGCTTTGAATTATTTTTTCCTTTGAGCCAAAGATCTATCGAAAAAAGATTTAACAGCACTATTTCAAAGAAAACATTGGAAATATCACAAAACTCAAGCTTTGAGAATTATTCAAATCAAAGTAATAAGAATGGGATGAAGGATACAGTTTTCATAATACACAAAACTGAATCTTTCTTTCTAACAGAAGAAATGAATAAAAGGGAACTTCTCATCTCCTATGCATCTACCTCTTTGCCCTTGCCCAAAGTATTCCGCATTTAAGCAAGGTTCGAGGAGGAAGAGCCACATCCCAAAAGGGTGGGGTGTGATGTAGATAGTCAATTCACGACTCGAACCAGTAACCTACAGGTCTCACACAGAGACAACTTCCAATGTTATTCCAAGGCTTCCCTTCAACAAAAAATAACATAACCACATGGGCTAATTTTACCTTTTAATATCTTTCAAAAACTTTTTAAAATAGCTTTGGAATATCCAAGCTAAAAGTAATATCCCTTTCTCCACATTTTCCAACTCAATGGATTTTGACAACAAATAACTAGATATACAATTTACAACTTAGCGGAGCTTGACTATGCTTTCCAAAAAAAGAACAAGAAAGCAAATCAAGATTGCTGTATAAAAAACCTTGATTAGGAGCAAGAGTAAACAATCAAAGTTGCAAAACTGTACTGGGGCTCAACGCTAAGCGCTTGAAGAAGGCCCGTTCAAGTCTGTTGCTGCGGCAGATTGTTTTGATTCTTCTGGTCTTCATAACTCCTGAATTAAGATAGGTTCAAGCTAAGATTCTAACGCACTCAAAAAGCAAAATTTAGTAAAGAAAGGAAGGTTTATTCAATGATCAATATAATAGATTATATGGGTCTCAGAGCTTCTGCTCAGTGGTGAAAGAATCACAAGTATGTGATGTGTGAGTTAAGGCACATCATGGACTCAAACTTATAGTTTAGTATTTAAGTTGGGAAAAGGGTAGAGGAGCAGGGCTGTACTCCTAGGAGTTCTGAACTTGTGCACCAACTGGAGTTTGATAGAGCCCACCGGGAATTTCTCTGATATAAAAAAGACGCACACATAATAGAGATATGGAATTTCACAATAATGAAACAAACACATACAATCCTCACTAAAAAGCATTTGCTTATCCCGAATGCAACCCCCGCCAATATATCCATCATTTGTCATTGGCACATAAAAAGCACAACCCGAAAGTCCAAAACTCTTTTTCTCTATACTCAACCCAGAATCCCAGATAGACAAACAAGCAGTCATCGCGGTGGAAATAATTAACTACCTTAACATATAGGATATTTCTAGCCTCAGGTATTTAACTCTTGGACAAGTATCAGAGCTCAATATGCAACCAAAATATTATCAGCAAATAAGTAGACATTATGAAGCACACAAACCTTAATTGATGAAGCAGAACTAAATCGTGATTGAGTCTCTGACTTTAAGTGCAAACGATGCTGCTGCTGAATTTGCTTAAAATGCTTCAGCCTAGAACCAAAGTTTATTCCGTTATGCATATCATGTGAATTCTCATTTGGGTTGCCATCCTCAGAGATTTGTAATCCACCTCCGCCGTTGAAAAATGGAATCCCAGACGATGTTCGTGCAACCTTCTCTTCCTTGAAGGAGTATGAAGGAACAGTTTTCAACCGAGTACGAAGAATCTTGAAGGCTGCACTTTGCTACATGAATTGATAAGGAATATCTATATTAGCAAACTTGATGTGCAGCTTAATACATATAAGTGGTGCATATAAGAGTGATAATCAGGAAAAAATAATTAGATAAGCTCTTGTAAAGAGTTCAGTAGTTCACTATGTTACTAACATAAAAACCAACTAATGAGCAAATCCCAGTAGAGAGAAATGACAATAGGCGTTTTTTCCAATTTGCCTCAGCCTTGGTGGGCGGAGATGCGGCGTTACCCAGTAACTATGTTGATGGAAGGTAGCAGGTATCGGTAGAATGATCAAGGTTTTCCAATTTGGTCCTAACACCAAAATTATAATTAAAAAAAGGGGAAACAACTCACGAATGATTATTTCAAGTATAAGCTGGAAATAATAGCCATGACATACTAATTCTTAGGATATAATAATAGTAAATGGATGGAACAACTAATGCAACCCGGTGATTGATTTTTGTCAGTGCTCTTAAACATATGATTCAACAGAAACTCAACTTGCACAAGCAAATGCACAACTACAAACTTTTCCTGGCATGCATCAGAAATGGTATGCGGTTGATAGCAATAACCTTCAACTTAAGTTACCAATGGAGAAAATAATCCATAACATACCTGCGGCAACAGCATTAACAGACCATATAATGCTTTTAATAACCATATGTATCTTCCAGGTTCAAGAAGCTGCAAGAAATAGAGCCACTAAGATACTCCTAAATGAACTTATTCGTGAAAAAGAGAAAAACCCAATAAAATTGCTTGTACATCATAACACCATCAACTTCATAAAACAGGTAAAAAGTAGAATACAATAAATGTTTTTTAAAAATAAATACATAAACAAAAAGAATCCAATTTGTTGAAGAAATCAACAGCAATAGAAAAATATATTATATAAAGAGTTAATCTTAGCACCCCTAATATTTGCAGTTAATACTAAGGGTTCTTTAAGCACCAGTGAATCACTAGAGGGAAGGGACTTCAAATAGAAATGCAGCAACAGTTTGTAGGTAAAATGCATGTCGCTCTTGCAAAAAGAAATCTGTATAGGATATCAAAACAAGCAATTATGAGTTTGCGGCCTCCTCAAAAGGACATGGAAAAGCTGGCAATTCATAAAGGCACAATGAAAATCCCAACTGTGGAACAAATCATCAGAACCAATGCATATAACATTCAACTATATAAAATTTCCACCACCACACAACACCCAACCTTAATTTTTATTTCTGCCCATTGGCAGGTCATCAATTTGAAGTCTGTTAACAGCAATGTCAGAATTTCATACAGGATTTCTCTCATTGGTGCAGTAAAGCAGCTAGTTTGGTAGTAATGCATTGAGCTTCTAAATTCCAATCTGGTTTCCCTTCTTAACATGTATGCAAATGGAGATTGGAGCAGCAATTTCTTCACAAGTCTTGTTTGCCCACTCCACAGAAGACGCTAAATGCAAAGAAGACCGCTTTTACAAACAACTAACAGCTACACTTCAATCAACTAAGTTGGGTAAGCTATATGAAAGAACAGAGCTTTCACGACCAAAAATTAGAATGATCTACTCTAAAAAGAATATGTATTTCCTTTTCCTTCAATCTACCGCTTAAAAGATAAGCATATATTCGTAGAAGTTATGAAACACTCAGGTTTCTCTGGTACTAGATTCCCTTTTCCGGGAGAACTCCAGCGCAAAAGGAATTACGAACATTCATATGGTTATTTTCTGGATCATAAAGAACCATAAATGATAAAAGGAATTCAAAATTCTAGGTTTCACAATCAATAAAAGGAGAAATTCGAAACACCTGAAGCCTAAGGTAAGCAAAGGTTGGAGTCTCCAGAAGGTGGATCAACTTGTGTAGTTGCACTAAGAACTTCACATTGATATCTTCTTCAACCAAAGACTGAATAACAGAACTTGCATGCTGGTATGACTGTAACAAAGACGGAGCTCATTATATTCACTGTGAAAAAACGGAACAAATGCTTGATAGTTGCTACAGGAATGAGGAATGCCTTAAAACTTGCAGGCTGTAAGGCTTACCTGAGCTAACAGGCAGAGGCTTATCATTGCCATTGGTGAATGGCACCAAGATGCGTACAAAGAAAGCAACAAGTCTCTCCCAGCATCTTTGACCAGTGACTGTTTCAGATCCTCCCGAAGACCAGACAACTCAGGTGAAGTAAGCAAAATCAAGTTTAAAGCCTGAGACAAACACCAGCAACACTCAGCGTACAGCAAAGACTACATTAAGCACCATACATCAAATATGAGCCCCAATGACAATATCTCAAAACCAAGCTTGAGAGTTCTGTGATCACTTTAAATTAATTAAAAAAACAAAGTGTGAGCTCTATATCGTTGCACTTTCACTCTGTATATAGGGAACAGTGATATTCTCTTGATAAAATTAGATATAAGTAAAACCTGAACCATCACAGAAGCAAAGTCCAAATCTGATTCTCCTTCAAGTATTGTGGACAGTTCACGGTAAACTCTTTCAGCATTTAGAAGTACACATAGCCGTCGAATTATCAAAGCCCCACGTCTGAAAGAGATTAGGAAAGCTAAGATACCAGCAGAAGAGAATCTTCAAAAAGCCAAACAACAAAAGCATACCAATAAAATTTCCCTAAAGAAACGAAAAAAGAATATAGCATTTACTTCTCCAGGAGTGAGTGATCATGCTGAAAACTGTGAACTAGGAAAACAACTAGCTGCCGGAAGTGTTGCGGATCTTCGGCAATGCATGCGTGCACCTCAAGCACCAAGAGCACTACCTGGAAGAAAAATTAAAGAAGACTCAGAACAATCAAAATAGCAGGAAGCACCCTCTAAAATCACCTTCCCGAATAGTGGGTGTCTAGACTCATTTGAGAAGCATTTAAATTTTGGAAGTTAGAAAGATGACTTCAGCAATCTCAAACAAAGGTTTGACTGGAGGCAGTGTTTATCGGAACATCTAACCCATTATCTTATTTCATCTTTAACTTCCATTTTCATTTCAAGATAGATTAATAAGAGTCAAGCATAAATGGTTTTTTTAATCAGGTAATAAGGGTCAAACATCATTTTTTTTAATCATCATACTATACTGAAAGCGGGAAAGTTTTAAGTCTAAAGTTGAAGAACGATAATATCCCTATAATATTGATGGACATCTATGTCCATTTAATATATATTAAATAGTTATATAATATACAAAAAACATAAATACCTTAATTTTTTTTTATGACAAGAGAAACGCGCAGCCGCTACCCTTTAGGTTCACACAACGTAAAACCCCCGCTCCTATGCAATAGCTCGCAAACCACATAGGAGAGATAACCCACACTAGGCAAGCCCAGTGCGACGAGCTCGACCCAAAAAGCAAACCCCTTGCTTTCGCTGACAAGAGGTTTCGAACTCCAACATGGAAGTCCCAAGCCCAAACCACCCCGAAGGGAACATAAGTACCTTTATAAAAGATAATGTTCAGTCATGTTAAAGATACCAAAGAGCCATTTCCTATTTTGGTCTCTTTGTTTACTTGTATTTACAGCTATGTAGTTGGCTTCAAACTTCTAAGCCTTTCTAAGTTCCTCGCCAATGTTCTTTGATCATCGAGCTACTATTATATATGAGTAATAAACCATGAAGTATTAAAGGATTTGAGCTTGAACAGATTTGTCTCCCTTTCAGATATTTCTGTGACTTGAAATTTTTTTCTCATTTTTCTTTCGTGAAATTGGTTTTGTTTTGCTTTTCCTTTTTAATTTAATTAATTCTTTGGAAGGATGAGCATGAGCGTACTATGACATTCGGGTATATTCTTGAAAATTACACGAAAATGCTACAAGTCAACATTGTCATTGATTTAAACTAATTCAAATAAGTTTTGAGAAAATTATAGTTAAAGAAAAATCGTTGACTCCCCAATCATTAATACTTTCACATAAAATGGGGTGGAGGGAATAAATAAATTGATTTTGCAACTATTTTTTACACACAATGTATACGTCATCTTTCAATAGTCTTTTTGTTTTATAATTTTTATGGAACTTCAATTTTCTGTTCATCTGAAGCATACCCTGTGAAATCCCACAAGTGGGGTTTGGTCTGTTCATTTGAAGCTCGTGGATTATTTGTTGCCTACTTATATGCTCTATCCTCCAACACTTTTAGATTTTCAAGAGTCATATGCTCTCACTGAAACTAAAACGGTAGTATGATAATTTGTAAAATTGAAATGATGGAATTATAGAACTAGAACAAATTATAAGTTGAATAACTAACGGATGATTGAGGGGCAGTTTCATCTTTTACTGAGTTAGTTATATAGGATTCAACATTCATCATCATTAAGGAAAAATAATATCCATCATCGACTTACTCTTTTATTTTATATCTCAAACACAAATTTTAAATAAATTTTTACTCCTTGAGATAAAGTACATGTGCATCGTGCGTATCCAAAAACTAGTAAGGTAATGAGAGTCTAGAATAAACTTTTAGCATTCATCCTCCAAAACAAGAGAATGTTTGTGGCAATGAATTCAGGAAATATCAAATATCATGTATGCAGTTTAAACCACTTTTAGACATCATTCAAGCAGCAAATATTTGCCAGCCTTAAAATAGTACAGTGGATTGATTAATGTGAGGTAAGATTATAATTCTTATTCTTATTTTTTTCAACTGATTGATAATTACGTTAAGAATGATCTGGAAACAAGAATGAATGAGTCATGTAGAGCTGTAAAATTTCCAGAAGAATCAAGAAGGGGGTGCCAAAAAGAATCACGGGTATTAAGTGCAAAGGGAAGGATGAATTACGACAAAAAGTTGCCAAGAAACTACACTAGGGGAACAAAACAAAGGCCACAGCTAATGCACAAAAACCTAAGTGAACTTTTGAAAGTCAGAAAATGCCTGGAAAAAACAACCATAATGCTACCAGAAAAGTCGTATTGGCTATTATCACTTGTCCATCAACATATTTGTCATCAAGATATTAAGTATTCTGGGATGTAAGTTTGTTGATCAGAAGCTAGAACAATGGCTAGACCTAGCAAAGCGAACCAACATGACAAGCTCAATGAAAGAGAATAAAAGCAATAAGACATACCTCATCGGAGGGATCTGATAGCGCCCTTAGGAGAGTGTCAAATACATCATTCAGAAAAACCAAGACCTGTTTCGACAAATTGGAAACATGAACATTCACTTACCACATCAAACTTTAGAAGCCATAAAAATTGAGACTGACAACAAGATATTTTCCATTATCTGAGTGTTATCAATGAACTTATTCCGATACCGAATATATAATACTACTTGTGAAAGTTGAATCGAATTTGTAACATATACACCTAAATATAATGCAAAAACTTGTCATGATAATAGTAAATCTATTTTTTTATGCATGATTTTAACTGAAAATACAACTATAGTAGCATGAATAATGAGCTTTATTTTGATAGAACAGAATATGACAAAACATCAAATGCAACTATGATGCAGCAGAACATTAGGTGATGCAGCTGTAGAGGAATAACCATGTCACAGGAGTATAATATGGCTCTAAGATTATTGAAGAAACTAGCAACACATTTCCCAGATCCTCCATCTCATCCCAGAGAGAGAAGGGACAACCACAAAGAGCAAGGAACTGAGACTTCTCTCCTTTTAAGCCCTTTGCTTGTTTTACACAGATTCAATTAGTTACCAAACGAAAAATACATGGTTACACACCCATGGATTGCAAGTACCAGCCCATCATTCTTTGAATGATGAACTTTGTGAATTTACAGTTACCTAATCTCAAAAAAAAAAAACTAAATGAAATACACAACTAGGTTTCAAACATGATTCATGACCTCTCCTGTAGAAAACACTTTTCAAAACCTTACACCCTGTTTCTTCATAAGCATTTGCATCTGTAGAAGAATAACCATGTCACAGGAGTATAATATAGCTCAAAGATTATTGCAGAAACTGGCACCACATTTCCTAGATCTTCCATCTCATTCCAGAGAGAGAGAAGGGACAAGTACAACCACAAAGAGCAGGGAACTGAGATTTCTCTCCTTCTAAAGCCCATTGCTTCTTCTACGCAAATTCAATTAGTTTCTAAATGAAAAATACGAATTTGTGAAACACAGATTGTAGGTTCAAACATGATTCATGACCTCTCTTTTAGAAAACACTTTGAAAACCTTGTGTCCTTGTTCTTTAATAAGCATCCCAACAAGCAACAACACATGAGCTAATACTTTTAGCAACTCAGGCTCCATACTCCACATTAACAGATAACGGTATTGTATCCCCACTGGAAGTGTAGTTTAAGATATCAACTCCTATGCCTAAGTCCATATGAGAGTGTTCTCATTGTGCAAAAGAATAAACAAGATGGCCGTCATTAAATTTTAGGTCTTCACCTCTGACCGATGTCCATTAAGCAGGGTCCACATCCAATGTAATGATTCAATACGTGTTGCCTCCCATTCACTAGACAACTGCCTGATAAACAAATTGAGACAGAAAGTTAATTAGAAGTAATACTATAACATATAGCTACTTGGATATAACTATTCTTATCACGAACTCTGTTATGTTTTGATTTTCATAAATAATCCAATCACATTTTTTATTAAATTAGTAATCTTTTTCTATATGTAATTTATTGATAGCCAAGCATACAGGCAGAAGAAAAGGGTTGTAAACATTTATGAAGCATGTTCACTGTTGCATAGAACAAATGAATTGTACCATTTTGGCATTTTCATGCATTGCGAAAATTACATCAGAGAGCTACCAGATCTAGGCATCGACATTTTTAATAATATGTACAACTGTATATTCCATCAAGTGTCTCAGATTGCTCTCATTTCATACTACCCAGCACACAAGCTGGGTTCTTCTCCATAAGTTCCTCGGTTCATTCATACACATGTATCCCATCCAGCGGCACAAGAGTTCCATCATAGTATTTGGCATCACCCATATCACCCCAAATTTATTCAAAAGCAAGTTCTGCAATTATCCAGCTACAGTACAAAGCAAAAATAAGTGTTTGCTGCTCTCAATTTCTTTTCCACGCAAAAACATCCGTTTCACTGCATTTGCTTTAAGCAAATTTGTTTGGGACATGCACCATGAGTTAACACCAAAAGATAAGCTCTCGTCTGAGGAGATTTAGTTCCCTAAATCCATTTTCCAAGTCATTGCTGGAAGTTGAAGGCTCCAGAGTCTACGTTCCAATAGCAGGCGTTCACTGAGAATCTGCCACTTCTATGTGCAGTGCAGAGCCAGTAAGTCTTTCTCATCAGCAATGCAGTACACCTGTTCAAACTCCTGTAACTAAAAGGACACTCTCTACTTTCCAGTCTAAGTAATGCTTTTGAAACATAACTCTTACACATTCTCTGATCTTACACATGGCAATGGTTGTCTCATGAAGATCAAACAATAGGCAATAGAAATAAAAAGGGACAAGAGATTAACAGGATAATGTTGGCAATCTCAGAAAGTCAAGAAAGATCTGAAGACAATCTAAAATACTATACCTTTTTGGATCTCTTGGACCATTTGGTTGGAAAGAAATAAGAGATGCTTTGAGAACCAACGGAGTTACCCAAATTTATCAAAGAATTGATGTCCTGAAAATTTGTACTTGCGGGGTAAGGGAGATATAGTGGATAACTTAGATCAGCTTATGGAATTTCTATGTGTTATATGGGAATGTTACTGATATAGCTATGCTGGAGCTTGTAAGATTTTTTGGGTACCTTTTTGGTACTTCCTTTATTGAAACCTTTACCGTATCAAGAAAAATAAAAGAGATCAACATGAGATTGACACCCGAATCAGGAAGGTTAGCTAATAGAATTAAATAAACCGATTTTCTAGAAATTAGTTGGAAGGCAGGGAAGAGAAATGGCCCACATCCCAACAGAGATGGTCAATTTCTGAACTGAGTCATGGTTTCCTTATATGATATTGGCAAATCATCCTCTCATGAGCTAGCATTAAGGATTGATATAGTGTTAGCACCCCTTTAGTCTACCATATAAAATTTAAAGAGATCAAAAAGTAGAATACTTCAACTTATCTATTAATTATGTTTTCTTGTTTCTTTATAGGAGGTTATTTCTCCACTTCCTCATTCTAGTAGTAGTAGGAAGTTATTTCCTTGTTATTAGCTGGGTAGTTACTCCACCAATGTTGTATTTAAAGTTATTTGAATTCAATGGAAAGATAAGCAAAAAACTATTCCAGTTTTGAGTACTTTAACTCGAGAGATTGCAGGATCTCTCTTCACGAACCAGCACCATAGGTAGTAGCATAAGAACATTTGATTTTATCTTGCAGCTTCACATACTAGATCCATATCAAGGGAACCTACCAGATAGGCCCAAGGTCCATAACTTAACATGGTATCTGATCTGGATACATTGATCCTTGTTGATGTGATTTTGCAATGTTGAGCCCCCATGTTATATTAGCCATTCTAGAGTTGTCCGGGCGGGAGGGAGGGTGTCAAGTCCTACATTGCTCAAGGCAAAAGGTTGTTGTCTCCTTGTATAATATTGGGCAATCAGTTTTGGGATTGAGTTAGGCCAAAGGTCCATTTCTTAACAAATACAAAGAACATAGAAATTTAAGTATTAACGTCACTCATAGTTCTATCGTCAGAAGTATTTGGTACTACAAAAATCATATTTCAACAAAAAACCAACTACCATTATTTAATGAAACTAGTCAATTCTTTAATTGATTATCTACTATACTATCAACTATCAAGACAGTTCAACTTCTTCAAATCTTCAAAATCCAAATATCCCTCAATAAGTAACTTATACCTCCTAGCAACAGAGAGGATTGCTCCCACATCAAATCCCTCAGCTGGATCAGCCTCAATTGCACGAAGTTCGTCATTTGTTTCACGAGAAACCTAACAAGAAGAAGCACAGACGAATAGGAGAGTGAGAGTGACAGACGAAGAAGCAAAAACAACGAAGAAAGGTAGCACTAGAGGGGGTAAATAACGAATACAATAAAAGGAAAAGGGGACCATCTTCACTTACAACTCTTATTTTTTCTTCTTTATCAGATATACAAGGCAATATTGCTCCCAGAATATCAGCATAATAAGGGACAAGTTGATCTCCACCAAGTTTCACAAATTCATTTATCTGCATGGCACAAAATAATCTATTCAAACAGATTTGACAAGTTAAAACACTAGTATATTGTTAACACCAGAAGATATCGTAGCCAAGAGACACAATATCGGTCAATAGAAAGCAGGATAACATGGTACACAAGCAACATGCATATCAACATACTTACCCAAGTGATAGAAGTCAGCCTAGTAAATTCATCCTGTGAGCCTGCCCTTTGCACTAGTATTTCAGCCATGCGTCCATAATCTACAGACTTCAGAGCAGCATTCTTCAAGTTAGAAAACTAACAAAGGACAAACAGAATCTACATATTATTATAAAAGTTGAAAGCATCAAACCAAATGTTGATAGACAAAACGTCCTTGTAATACTGATGACATATATTCCCTTCAAGAACCATATTATTTCTCCACAAATCATTACAATAACCAATCTTCTCTTTTTTGTGCTTAAAATACAGAGAATTATAGAGTTGTAAGAAGTACTTCCATATGAATCAAATTCATCTGAGAGTATCTGAATGGTCACTCTTGACTGATATATTTTTTTTTGACAAAGCATTCTTGACTGATATATTTAATGACGCATTAAGCAGAAAAGAAGATTTGGACACATGGAAGGACAGAAATTAGACAAATGAGGTATACATTGATGACAACTCTTCAATTTCTCTCTTTTTTTCTAACATAGTTCGGTCCCATAAAAACTATTCCTGCCATTTTAAAACTAAATCTTGAGCTAAGATAATTAGAAATGCAATAGAGAGTCAAATATATTAGACCTAGAGGGATCTTAGTAGTTCTATTGGTTGGTTACTTGAACTTTCACCTTATTGGTAAGAGGGTTCGATTACCACATTACAATCCCCTCCCCCATTTCCCGTTCCCCTCACCCCTACATATATATATTTTTTTTAAAAACAACTATATCAGAGCTCGAACAACAACAATAACATGCCCAGTGAAATCCCACAAGTTGGGCCGGGGAGGGTAGAGTAAACGCAGGCCTTACCACAACCTCATGGAGATAAGAGAGGTTTATGAAAAAAAACCGGCTCAAGTGCAGCAATAACAATATAAGAGTTCCTAAGACCTAATTCCAAACTGAACTGGCAAAAGGAAGACGTATTAGCTATGCTCTTTTGGCTGCCTCAGGTTAGCTAGTGGTTTTGACAAAGTACTTGATTGGTCATCAATATTTTATATAGACGTGATGAAGGGGGTGAGATTTTATCGTGACTGGGAAATTAAGTGCTACATTTTGGAAGAATATTGAGTAAATATTAGCAACATATTCATGATATTGAACTATTTGAAGGAGCCAAACATCCATTGTTATGGATCAGAAGCCCTCTTTAGTTTGTTCCTTTTTTTTTTGTGTAGATAAGAGATTCAGTTTGTGTGAATAGTCAGCTTGAATTTGGGGGCGTTAAATGTATGTCGTATGCTACTCTTGTAAAGTTACATCTTGTATTATCAATAATTTTTTACCTGCGTAAGAAGGAAAGCTCTTTTCCCGGAACTTTCAGGTTACAGAGTTGTTAAATCTGGGCTGACTTTGGTTTGAAAGATTAGTTGTGTTCATGCAGGTCTGGGCATCCATCTAGTTCTATACTGAAGTCACATTTGTTTGTATTTTGAAACTGAATACATATTTGAATATTAAGATGTGGATTAAGATTAGATGTTTGATTATGACTACACAACTAACTATTAAGATGTTATATTAAGATTTGACTATATAATTAAGACTATTTTTTCAACATCTGAATATATAAAGCTTGTCAATATACACAAATATTACCTTCTCAAAAAAACAACTTCTTTATTTAAAAATTAATAAATATAAATTAAATTAAATACTAAAGTAGTCTAATACGATATCAACAAAATACTTTAAGAAAATTATATGTAGGTTGGTTGTGTTGATGGCTAGCAGTGGTGGTTGTGGAGATGGTGTTCGGCTGTTAGCTAATGTGGTGTAGTGGGTAGTAGCTAGTGTTGACGGTTCTTAGCAGTAGTAGTTGATGATGGTGACATATTGTAGTGATTGACAGTGGTGGTGGTTATGGTTGAGGATGGTGGTTGTGGGTAGTGGGTGGTGCTAGCTGATAATGATAGGCGGTGGCATAGGCAGTTGATAATTATTGGCAATGGAGGTAGCGGTATAATGGATGGAATTGGTGGACTCATATTTGCAGGAGTCCTTGAATACACATCTTAATGATATTAAGACTTTATTACAAGGCCCCTTATTACAACGCGTAATCATTCAGATCTATTTGGACCTATTAAGGAGTTGTAACATTAAAAAAACCTTAATGTTAAGATCCGATTATTAAGATTCAAACCTTAAAAAAAGCACCCAAGGGTGTGGCGCAGAGGTCAATGAAGTGGTTGAGAACCATGAGGTTTCTGGTTTAATTCCAAGCAGAGACAAAAAACACTAGGTGATTCTTATTTCTTTCCATCTGTCTAGCCTTGGTAGACAGAGTTACCTAGTACCTATTGCTAGTGGGAGGTGGCATGTGTCCCGTGGAATTACTCAAAGTGCGCGAAACCTGGCCCGAACACCACAGTCATCTAAAAAAAAAGTTCAAACCTAAAAATACAAAAGCACTAAATGACTGAGATCGGAAGGATTACAATTAAGACCTTCATTAAGTGCAAACAAATGAGGCCTGAGAGATTCTGATACTAGAGTTACTCCTTTTTACCATACAAACACTTCCTAACAAATGATATTCATATATGAGTAAGAATGTATCTTATTGTTTTGTTTTTTTAGATGAAGAAGAAACTTATTATGTTTGTTACAAATTCTATTATATTTGTTGAAGTGTGTGACCATCTCATCTAAAAGCTTAAGCTGTTAGAGAGTGCACACTTTAATTATTTAATTATATTCTCAACACGCCCCCTCACGTGCTGGCCTGATTCTTTTTTCATGGCCAAGCACGTGAAAATTCTTTTTGATTTGCGTGGCGGTGAGATTTGATCTCATGATCTCTGGATACCATGTTGAACTTAAGCTTTTAGATGAGATGGTCACACACTGAAAAATTGATTAAGCTTTTAGATGAGATGGTCACACACTTCAACAAAATTGATTAAACTTTTAGATGAGATGGTCACACACTTCAACAAAATTGATATGGTATACACATGCACAATAACTAATCAAAAATGCTTTTAAGATTTTTGTCAAAAAAAGAGATCTTCCCAATCCAAAAGGATGCAGATACAAAAGCAGAGCAAAAACATCTGTCTTCAATACAAATGGAAAGCCAAGCAAATTACTAAACAAACATTAGTAAATTTAAGTTGCAGGTTTATGGACAAACATATATTAGATATCTTTCATCCTAGTCTCAACTCTCAATAATACTAGCAGAGAAAAAAAGTTGCAAGTTCAAAATTTTATTTTCCTTTGGGAGCATTAAAAAAAACACCACACATGACATAGATCTTACTGGAGAATTCTTAATCTCTTGCAAAAACTCTGAAAGTGCAGAATCAGCCTGTTGCCGTATTTCATGGCTAGAATCACTCAGCATATTAAATAATCCTGCACTTCATCAAGTCAAGAGTTAACAAATTTAGAACATTGGGTTGCATAATTATCAGGTTTTTGACTTTCAAAAACAAGAAATTACCATCAAGAAAATCAGGAAGAAAACCGAGCATATCAATATCCGGAACACTGTCTAAAACTGTGATCCACCCAACAAGAAATTGGCGGACATGAGGATTGAGGACATTCATTCGTTCTCTCAGCAAAGGAATAAATTCTTCAATGCTGTGTAAGAAATAAAATGTCCAATTCAGTGAAAAAATCAAACTTCGGTTCCAGCATGAAGATACTGGTTTCCGACAACCCAAACTCACCTGAATTGCTCACTCTCTGTGACAATATCCTGCATCCAACAAAAGTTTAAGCACAATGTTATCAGTCAAAATACCAAAACTGTGCATATCTTTTTATTAAAGCAACTCATTTGCCCCACTCTCCATAAAGTACTGGCGGTAAAAAGAATTGGGGAAAGGAAATAAAAAAATAGGACGCCCAACTTTTCTACCCTAAATTAGCAAATTTACACCATTTTGAACTCCCCAATGAAAAAAATACTCAAGCCTCATCTTTAGACTCTCCTTTCCTCTGCAGCACCTTCTAGCCTCCTCCTTGTTGTAGTATATCGAACTGGAATTCATTAGCATCTAAACAACACATCATTTTTAAATGTTTGCATACTCTTCCCTCTCTGACCAATGCCTTCAAATGAAGTGATGCATTACCTTCACAAGTCTATCTAAAAGATGAGCAGCACTTTGCACGTTGGCATCTGAATCTGCCGCAAGCTTACACAAAGCATCAAAGATCTGATTGAAGAATACGATGAAATCTCCTCTTACAACCTGCAAAGTAGAAAAAATGAAATCCGAACAACAAGACTTAAAAATACATGTGTTGTACAGGCTCCTTTAGCTTTCTCACCTTTGCGATGTTATACAAAGCTTCACAGGCATAATAACGAACTCTGCTGTCTTGGTGCGAAAAAGAGTGTAAGACTGGCGGGACAATTTGCTGGACATCAAATCCAGATGAGAGTTAAGTTGCATAACGGGGAAAATAGCACAATCCTCAATGCAACATCCCAAAATAACAATAACAGCCACAGAAACAACATCAGTAATCTTTTCAAGGGAACCATATATAAAGCTACTTGTTCTCTGAATAAGTAAAGGTAAAAGCTACATATGATGTCAAAGAAGAAAAATTAGAAACAAAAAGTAAATTGTTAAGTGTAAAAGGTTAAACCGTAAAGTAAAATGAATACACTCTTTCAAGTTTCTCCTCTTCATTTTTCCGGGAACGGGGTTGGAGTTCTATTATCTTTAAAAAAACTGAAACTAAAGTCTTTCCTAGTCCAGACACTGAAGTAGTGTAAGAACAACAGTAGGCACAAAATCTTAGTTCTCTATTCACGGAATAAATGCACTACAATTGTAAAGAGATGAAGATTTCTAGAACAAAACAAATAAACAGGATTTCTTTATAGGAACATAATTTATAAAAGGTAGAGAATGAAAAGAAAACAGTGAAACTTCCCCTTTTGTTCAAAATGAATAAACAGGATTACCCCTGTGAAAGAAAGAAATGAGTAATACGATGGTGGACAAACCTACATCTTTATGCACATTGCTTTTTCTTTGAGGACAAAGTCTATGATAATGCAAACACTGATATCCAGTCAATTACCCGTATGGACAAAGTAATACACACACTAACTCACATCTATATCGTTCTCCCAAATGCTTACTCTTTACTCTAACTTGCAATCAAGGAAAACTAATTGAAACTAAGGCTAAAGATACCTGACCCTATATTCACCTTAGTACAGCATCAACATGCATGTTCTCAGTTTTATTTTATCACTCATCTCTCCAAAGGTTCATCTATTACTAGTAATTACTAATAGCAGATGATGTTCTCTGAAAAAATCAACCTAAAAATTTCAGATTTGGCACATATAATCTCACCCTCAGTTTTTTTCTTTGATAATCGAGAAATTCTCGAGTGCCAATGGCACACGATAAAAGATTTGTTGGATAATGGGCCCGCCCATCTACCCATTATGTGTGCCTAACCCGACATCACGTGTTGTGCCCTTACCACTAGCCTTGGGCCATAACCTCACCCTTTCTCATTGCTAAACAAAAATGTTATAGAGTATTTCCACAAAATTGAAAACTGATAGGAAACAAAGTTGATCACGAGGTACACAACCTACCTTAAGGTGTTGAGCTGCATCTGAAGTCAAACCAACAGTTACTGCAGCCAGTCCTATCAATCCTCCCTGCAGCTCAGGTGTGTGTTTGTTAGAGAAGAATGCTTTCTGGAAAAAAGTTGCCTGTGTGTGGTTGGGTATAACATTGGTACCAAAAAAAAAAGTGTTTGGTGATATTCAGTATTACTAATGGTTGACAAACATGTGTTGATCAAGTTATATAAGTAAGAATTATGATATTTGTAAAGAAAATGCTTCCACACCAATACAAGAAACACGAACAAATTATTATTTTTACTAGAAATCATTTTTCTACAATATAATGGATATCATTTCCCATTATACCAAAACTACCAGTCTAAAAGAGTAAAAATTCAAACTCACTTTCCGGTTATGAGCCTGAGGTGAGTAAGTATACTCCTGAGACAACAAACTGATAACAGCAGTGATCTTGTCATGGTCACCCGCAGATGTCAAATGCTTAACAATTCCTTCCAACTACACAAAATCAATAAGCATCAATATATCAACTTTGGAAAAACCCAAATCCCAAACACAAGAGGTGAAAAAACCCAGCTTTGGAAAAACCAAAACAAACCCAAATCACAAAAAATGAAGACGAAAACAAAAATTCATCAAAACCCCATTAAAACAAACCTCTAAAGCAGCATTCTTGCGCTTCTCGTACAGCTTATCCGATAGATTACGAAGAACAGCTGCTGGAATCACAGATAACGCTTCCGCAGTAGTCATAACAAAAATTCAAACACCCTAAATTGAATGAATCAAATTCCCACTTTTTCGCCCAATTTTGTAATCAAATTTGATCTTCCCTAAGCTTCAACACAAACATCAATCTAAACCATTTTTGTGCATAAACACACACACAGCACAAAAACTCAAACAACTATATGACTGTAACCACTGAAAAATTGAAGTAAAACAGATCTAAAAAAAAATTGAAGAAATTTTTTGGCCTAAAACCAAAATTGACTCGAGAGGGAAGATTGAAGAAATTTTATTTATTTATTTTATTTTATTGTAATTTTATTATTATTTATTTGCTTTGCAGAGAGTGTTGTTTGGTGAAAAAAATATTATAGGAAAAAGTCTTCTTTTTCGTGATATTTTTATTTTTTTTTAATTTCAAACTTATTCATACTCCACAGATAAATTAATAATTTTGACCAAAAAAAATAAATGGTTATTTTTTACCAGAAAAAAATAAATAAATGCCCACGCGTGTTCTCATTATTATACCACTTCCAAAAAATTCATAAAATCGATTTTATTAAATTATCTAAAATGAAAAATTATTTATATATGATACTACTTGTTTATTTATCTATCTAACTAGTATTAAATTATTATTGTAATTTTTTTAATGACTTAGTAATATAATATATAAGTCAAATATTAATATATTAAACTTGATGAGAAACTTGTTATTTTCTTATATACATAAAAAAAAAAAAAGAATATTTAATTATTAGAGTAGTGAAAGTGTTTGTCATGAAAAAGCAACTTCTCACGCATAAATTTAAATAATTCAAATGCCTAGACTTTAATTATTTTAATAATGAAATATAACATGATAACTAGTCTCAAATTCAAAAAACTTGGAATTACCGTATAATTCCTCATTTCGTCATTTGAACGAACCTCACAATATATTATTATTATATTTTTATAAAACAAAAAATACATTTAAAATATAAATAGATAATACTAATACGAATCTAAAATTTATCCTCAATTAGTAGTTAATATTTATATGAAATTAGCTAAATCTACATTGATATCAAGCAAACATAAAATCAAATTAGAATGGTTTATGTAGCACCAACACAAAATGTCTTTAGTAAACAATGTCATATTTT
The DNA here is from genome assembly GCA_022817965.1 of Solanum lycopersicoides. NCBI lineage: Eukaryota > Viridiplantae > Streptophyta > Magnoliopsida > Solanales > Solanaceae > Solanum > Solanum lycopersicoides. The sequence continues at coordinate 869,000 of CM040621.1, forward strand.
TAAAATGTAAATAAATTAATAATAAAAAGTAAGCACAACACATATATCTACCTCTCCTCAATGATACTTCAATTTTTGAAATATATTCAAAATAACCTCATTAGAAATGATACTAAATACTTTTTTTTTCTAAATAACGGTTAATTAAGAAATCATTATTATATTTGATTTCATAAAAAAAATAATTAATGTAATATAATTTTCTAAAAAAATCCAATTGACACTGTTAGTGTCCGTTTAAATTGACTTATTTTAGATGCTTTTAAACCAAAATAGTTTTTAAACAGTTTTAAAGTGTTTGAGTAAACTTAAAAAGTGCTTATAAGCACTTATTTTAAAGCCAAAAGTCATAAGTTAGAAATCCTAACTTAATGACTTTTGGCTTATAAATCATAAACCAAAATTCAATCCAAACAGAACTTCTTTTCTTCGTCGGTGTAATATTTTTTTAGAGATACTTCACAAATTGCAACAGTTCCACAGTATGTATATTTTTATGAAATGTAGAGAACACTATTTCGTTTGTATAAATAACTCTTGCCTTAAGCTCAACAAAAAATAACAATATATCGAATATAATCCCACAAAGTGGGATCTGAAGAGGGAAAGGCTATATTCGATAGCCGAACCACGATGCATTACCAAAACAAGCTAAACCAAAACAACGACAACAAAATGGCAAAGCTTATAATTGACAAATGGAGTAAAACTTAGATATCAAATTATCACCCATTTTTCTGTTTTCATAGAGAAAGGAGCACAAGAAAAACTGGACATAAACCACACACAAGAGTACTTACAAGAGTTGGATCCTGTATACATATTGGAAAGCAATGGAACCAAAGATAATTTACATGAGCTGGGGGAAGGACCAACCCTTCTTCGTTTTTAATTTTTCGCGGGGTGCTACATTTTTTTTATAACAGAATACAATTCACTACAGAGAAGATCTCAATATGCTAAGCGAACATGAGAGGAAGCTCGACTAGTTGGAAAGCAGATTTCTGTTCTGATATGGATTTAGCAAGTAGTGTTTCAAGCTTCCATAAGTGGCTTTAATAACCCGAAACAATGTACAATGTTTTTCATTCTCCTCTGCTTTAAACCTGATCATTTCCCTTCAGGATGTTGTACTTGCATAGTGGACATGTAGCGTTCATCTTAAGCCATTTCACGATGCAGGTGGAGTGGAAATGATGATTACAGGGGAGAGCATGGAGTTCTGTCCCATCCTCGTACGAGGTAAGACATATACAACATTCCTAGCAAACAAAAGTTGAGATATTGGTTACTATTTTATCACACATAATAATTCAGAAATACTACTAAATCTATCACTATTCAGCATGTGTCACATAATGCGGATTCTAACTGAAACAGTGAATAAATGAAGTTCACTTAGCACCATTGCAGTACCCGTAGAGCTAAATGTTAACACCAAAGTATCTATTCCAATATAGACAGACTAGTGGGATCAAAATAAAGGAGAAAGAAAATGATAATTGGCTTTAAGCATTTTTTAGACACGCAAAAATTAACTTACTGCATCTTCAGGTAAAAGAATACGCTCAGTGGCCAGGTATCCGCTGCTTGTCTCAATTGGTACCATCCTACCAGCTCCTATTCTTGGTTTCTCCTCATTCTTGCAAATATGGAATCTATACTTGGGGAGAACTCTGAGATCTTCCTCGGATGCACCTTCCTATATATTACAGGTAAAAGATCATACCAGAAACATATCAAGTAGCTGGCCTGTAATTATTTATAGTTTGTCTCATACCTGACCCACTGCATAGAGTACTGCAATTATGCAAGGCAAGCAGCAACAGAGAGCAACTCCTATCAGACATGCCAAAGCAACACAAAAGATGGCAAAGAATACATCGAATGCCAAAAATACAACTGCCAACCTGCATCACTTTACATCAGTGATCAAATATGACTGTCGGATTATGACAAACATTCTAAAAGAAAAAGGAAACAACAAAAACAATTCATCAAGCAGATAGATTTAGAGAGAGAGAGATAACAATCATCCACGATTTCTCTTGAGATGACAACTTATATGCTGTAGTGAGATGGTAGATCTAAGCAGAATTCAGGTAGACCCGCGACTTAAACATGAATCAGGCAGCTGAACCAAACAGATGTAGTACTTAAATCTTTTAGGGCACATCTAAAAACTCTAGATAACTAGATTTAAAGAAAAAAATCGAGTTTTGAATCTCTGGTCCTTTTATATTGTTATTAACAACAATTATGAAAAAGGCCAATTCATGAACTAATAAAATAACATCTTTTCAACAACTACCAATTCCTTAAACGTGAAAAGATCAGAGTTGCATTTAGACAAATATATCGTAGAGATTTGAAACCGCTGTCTATTTGAGCTATGCAAGTACTACTAGTATGCTTAATGAAATCGATTCGAGCTGTACAAGTATTGCTAGTATGTTTAAAGGAATTAATTTGAGCTGTACAAGTATACTAGTATGTGTAAAGGAATTGAAATCAAGAAAAACTCAATTAGAGCCTATATGTAACAAGTTATGCTGTCATTGCTATGACCTATATTACATTTTTGAGCTGTCCCAAAATGACTACGCCTACAAATATAGGGGAGAATTCCTAAAGAGGATGCCATTTTTGCAGTCACAATTTGAAAATAGTAGATATAACAAAAGACAAGTATCATAGAGGACCATCAACTAAACATAAAAGTTTTATAATGTAAGACTAATTTAACTTTTAAAAGTTTTTCCACATTTACGATTCCTCCCTACAAATAAAGGCTTGAAGTGATAGTAGATCTTGACATACCAGTATAAATGTGGAGCATTCTGTAAAAGAATTTCACCACCAGAGACTATCCAGTAAAAGCCAATTATCCACCAAAGAAGTGACCCCATTGTATTCATATATTCACATCGTTTAGCAAAACTGCAATGTCCAAAATGAAAAGGAGTCAATAAATTATATTTGCCACTTCTATATCAGCAAGCATTAACCAAGAAAAAAGAATACATATCTTTTTCAATGCTCAAAAGACATTTAAAATTGTCGGTCAAATGATGAGAATACATGTATCTATTTGTTTATCCAGAGGATTAGAAGGTGCTAATGACATAGCCAAGTTGAATATCATACAATATCCATGCTTCTTTAAGCAGTAGTTTCATCTTGCAGAGTAATAAATATCAATTGTAACTCAGTAATAATCTACTAAGAGGTATAGGCATATTAGCACATCAAAATTATACTGCAAAATGGCTCAAACCTTAAGGTAATGTTGGCTGTAAAGCATAAGTTATTAATAGGTGGATCAGGTGTATATATGTATCATGCACACAGATCAATAAAATGAAATTTGGATACACCATTGAGTATAAGTTGGGATATCTGCAAAAGAATAGTATGAATGGCTTAAAGAGTAAAATTCATGGAAAGATTTCACAATAAGATGACATAGAACTTCCCCTACTAAACCTCATTCATTTTTGTATTTGGAACATTCTAGAATGAAGATAACATTATACTTTTGAAAACAGTAATAATTTGTGCTGTACTTTCTAGTCCAAGAAGTGTGGCCTAGTGGCCAATGAAGTAGGTTGAAAACCATGAGATCTCAGGTTCAAATCCCAATAGAGACAAAAATACTCGGTGATTTCTTCACATCTGTCCTAGCCTTGGTGGATAGAGTTACCTGAGAGCTGAGATGTGGCATGTATCCTGCGGAATTAGTCGATGTGCGGACAAGTTGGCTCGGGCACCACGGTTATCCAAAAAAAAGGGCTTTGCAGACAACAAAGATGTGACAATTCGAGCAATCAGATTAACTTTGTAAGCATATTTTTAAGAACCATAAACCTCTACCAGTACAAATACTTACAACCAATCAAATTGAGTGACAGTTTCTCCTTGGGTTAACTTAATCCAAAAGATAAGAATCACTGACATGATACTACCATAAACTCACACCAATAACAGAGCACAGGTACATTATTCTCAGTAAATTTTTCATCACCTTAACCTCTAAAAGAAATATATGAATTTTTCCCATAAGTTTGGGCTCTCTGTTGCTCCTCCTTTTCTTGGAAGATATTATCCTTCTCTGATATACGGATTTTTCAATGATATATGGATCAAACAAAATACATGAAACCTAGTAGAGATTAACTCACCAAGTTCCATTTATTTGGTTGACTATAAAAAGTGTGCATGTGTTCCAATAGATAGCAGTTGGTGAGGCCTACGAGTACACTACGGCAGGCAGCCTTGGAAATCACTAATCAATGCCCTCTCACAATCTAACCATAAGTCCCTCTCATACAAAGTCTAAATCAAGTTACTTGCCTTTGAATCAATGTGAAACATATAAAGCTTTAAAATATTCCGTCAAGCCATTCTGTTAAGCAAACTTGTTTGTCTTTGAAATATATAGGAGTAGTAATTATCAGGATTTCAGCTTCTAAAATACAATCAATTACCATACTTCGTTTGATCATTTAAAACTTTTCCTTTGGTTCAATTCTAGAACTTGTCTTCATGTACATATATAGTTATATACTACATACATAGCAAATGTATCGAGTACATTTCAAGAACTATGATAGCAAAAAGAAAGAGTACCCATGCAGGTCTTCAAATGGATTACAAAATATTTGTAGGGGGAAAGGGGAAGAAAATGCCAAGATAGTAATCTCCTACAGAGAGCACTGGCATTAGGTTTCTCATGTGAACTCGTCAACTAAAGTTCAAATAGTTCGTTTAAGAGAAGGAGAAGATCATATCAGTGATCAGAACAGAAGATGAAGATTTCAATGGTTATTGGAGCCTAAGCAAGAGATGGAGTTGTGTTGCATATTTTAATGCATGCTGTCGTCTAGTTTTGCAATTACAAAATTTTGTAAAGTACTTTAAGAGTTGCTGAGCATTTTGCTAAGTTTATCATATGCTGGTTGTCCATTTTGAGGCTAAAGATACTTAGAAGATTGACAGAAAAGGCCTCGAGCATGTGCATTCCATGAAAGTACAATATTCATCATGATCCCAACAATATCACTTAAGAAGAACAGAGAATCCACCACTTCCTTCATCATTTCATGTTTTATACATTATACCAGTATCTCCTTTAACCAACTGTTTAAAATCACTTCTACTAATTTATTCGCTTCCATAATGTTCATAAGTTCACATGAATTTCAAGAGATTTTAGTTCTTTTAAGAGACAACCTCCCCTCCTGTGATTTTAGGTCTATATAGTCCCTTTTAGCGCCTTCCAAACATAGTATTATCTCACGAGCGACGAGCTTAAACGTAATTTAACTTAGCTATATTAGAAGTGAGACTAAATCCATCCATGTGACCTCGTTCACACTGCTAGTTCCAAGCTCGGATAAAGGAGGGGAGTTAGCAAGGGTCAATCAAAAACAATCACTCTGCCTCATAAAGGTAGGACTGCATACATCTTATCCTCCCAAGACTCCCTGGAGCCTACTTGTTGGACAACAATTGGTTTATTGTATTAGAAGTGAAACTAACACCTCGCGTGTGAGCTCGTTCACATTGCCGGTAGGTAGTAAGGCTCGATACATTTTACCCTCCCTAGACTCTCCCGACCCCACTTGTGGAATTACAGGGACTTCGTTCGTTGTTTTATATGTAACTATTAGTAATACTACCAACATCATGCTACACAAATGAAAAATCTGTAATTTATTGAACAAGAAATGAACTTTACCTTGACTGATTACCAATACCCAAAACCCCATTCCTCTCTTCACCATCCACACCATCATTTCCCTCTGCATCAGTTCCTCCTTGCAAACTCCTCCTTCTATATTCCAACCACACAAGCACCACATGCACCACACACTGCAAAGCATACCCACAAATCCAAAGCCTAATCGGAACATTCGGCGACTCATCCACCGCACATGACAAAATCACAACAGACACAATCACAAACCCCAAATTCCACATCATATCCAACGCCACCACCGGCTTCGAATAACCCCAATCAGCCCTTCGCTCATCCAGCTCACGCGCCGCCGTCTCCCTCACCAACAACGACGCGCCACCTCCTCCTCCACCGCGCCTTCCGGTGACCCGACCAAGAAGTACCGCAAGTGATGACTGACGACCCCCTCTGCCGCCGTTTTCGAGTCGCCGGTGTAGAAGTGGAGTTGTGGGGTCGGAGGAAATCATAATTGGTGGCTCAGTTGCCATTTTTCTTAATTTGAAGGTTCAAAATATGGATAAAAATTCAATCTTTCAACTCCGTTTTGCTCAACAAAAACTGAATCTTGATTATCACTATAAATTACCTCATCGATAAGTGTTTGATTTAGCTGACGTATTTGAGCTTTTGCTGAAACTTTTGATGAATTTGGTGTCACTGGGGTGGGTGGGTGGGGGTGGGGGTGGGTGGGGTGCTGTGTCTGGCTACTGACAATTCTGTAGCAGTTTTGTACTGATAAAAACACACACAAAATAGGATAAGGCAGATTTTGCAAAATTTTCTTTTTATTTTTTCGAAGAAAAAATATTTTTTAATATTTTAATTTTTTATATGATATTTTTAAGATGATAAAAATAAAAGAGGATATTGATTATTTAGTATGTCTTTAATTTTATGATAGTAAAATATGTATTCAAATTGAATATTGAATATTGAATATGATATTATTAAGATTATAAAAATAAAGAGTATACTGAATATATATTTTAAAATTTAAATAGTCAAACATAAATAGTACTTTCTATAAATATTTTGTTGAAAAGATTTGATTAAGTGAATATCTAAAAGACCAAAATATTCTTGATTAGTGATTACTTATTTCTCTACTTTAAAAATAAGGATAATTCTATTTTTTAAAATAAAGAAATACTTTTTACAATCTATAACCAAATATATGTTATTTTATTATGCCATGTATATTAATTTAATGAAACAAAATATTCGTCAAAAAAATTATATGGACTTCGTAATTTAGGGATTATTAATCTTAATATTAGTTTTTTTAATTATAACTTTTATATTACATTATTTTCAAATCATACGATTCGTCAATTATTTTATGATTATTATATCATCTTTTTGCTTAATAAGATTTAAAAAAAAGTCATTTGATGGAATAATTAGGATGTTGACCATGAATACAACAATGTTGAATAGAAATTGACAAACCCAAATGTGAAATTCAAGTCAAATATCAACTTAATTATATTTTGTTATCAAATCTTGACCATCAATATGTATTTATCATATAAAATACAATAAGAGATAAAATGTTTCTAAGTTCTAACTATTCAAGATTTGATTATATAAGAAATTATATTTGGTATTTTTTTTATATAACTTTTTTATTTTCAAACTACTAAATCAAATATTCATAAAAAGGGTATATCATAATTCATATCACTTTATAATATAGGGATTATAAATTCAATCTTAAAATTTCTACATTATAATCCTTGCATAATTTTATCTAAAAAACACTTAAAAGAAGTGCAATTAATTTTAGAAAAAGGAAAAAGAAATATGACAAACATAAAACTTGAACTCCTAACTTCACATAGAGAGGTGCACTGAGTTTTCTATTGTTGTAATATCATCTAGATAGGTGTAGCAGTAACCATCTTATTATATGGCACTTTGAACTTGAAATGCACACATATATTTAAGTATTTTTTGTAAAGAATATAATGATCTAAGAACGGATCACGATTCACGCGAACACAAAAAACCCTCAACTATGTCACCATAAGCACAAGCAACCAATGCTTGGACAGATCGAAAGAATTTACCTAATATTTTTGCCTCTAATAAAATCAAAATCTAAAGGACTAAAACGATATGATTCTCAACCCACTGTATAGATGCAACAACAATTTGGAAATAAAAGAATACAAAAGTGCAGATTTATGAGGAGCATCAACAACTACAAACAAAAATCTCATCCTTTTATCAAAGAAGGAAACAAAAATTGTGTACCAGAAAAGGCACTTAGCAAAGGTAAGTGTTGTAATGAGCATAAAACAGGCTATAGTCCCAAGGAGCTCAATATTTCTTCATTGCAAAGAATGTAAGCATCACATTAGCACTTGATACAGTCAAACTACAACTGATTTTTCTTGGGATACTTCTTCCCTCTTCTCATAAACCCCAAAAGTATACTGCACGATATGACTATACGTTATAGCACTTGATACAGTTACCTACTCCAGATGCTGTAATTTATCGAGCATTGACTACACGATGATTCTTGACATTTCATAACAGAGTAAACTGAATTATGTCTCCTCTACGAACCCTCATCAGAACACATCTTTTTCAATTCTAAATGAGCACGAGCAGTTAAACTTAACGAGTCTTCAACTCCACATTCTTCATGCTTGAGATGACCCTCCAAGCAAGTTTCTCATCTTCCATTGACCACGTGCAGCAAAAGTTTACTGCTTCAGATGTGCCATCAGGATTAACATGTATTCTATGAGGACACTTCTCCTTCAGACAGGGAGAGACAGTGAATGACTGTATCTGGAGACGGTCTCCATCATTCAGAATGGTTACATCTTGAAAATCATTTGAAAGTTTTGTGTATAACAAATGCAGCAAGGAGCGTTTATCAAGCACAGGATGCATATCTTCTATGGATGACAAAGCTACGTTTTTAGGTTCATCAGGGACACACACTGGACAACAGTAAGCAACTTGAACTTTATGATTTTCTGCTTCTAAGATGTCCATTAACTCATTCTGGTGTACAATTTTTGGGTGCTGGTCTTTCTGCATGATGACTGCCCCTTCAGCTACTCTGTCATCACATACTAGTACACAAGACTCAGCTCTCTCATTAAGAACGAAACCAGTGTCTGCTCTTGAAATTGTTTTTAGAAACTTGAAATTTGGGCTCAAAGAACTTTGGAGAAATGATTTGGATGCCTCAGCTTTAATATATTGAGTTGTTTCAATGCGCTGAGACTCGTTATTTGCAGGATAATAGCACGGGATCCTAAGATCTGATTCAATTTTCTCTTTGAGCGATGCCATCTTGGGCTTTTCCCCATGTACAAGTATTACATTTTTGGGTGACAGAAATCTGATCAGATCCATGATTCCCTTTGAATCAGTATGTGGACTAAAAGACAGCTGATGAATCTGGCATAAATCCAAGAAACAGATAAACTTATATAGTCAGAAAGATCAAAGCTAAATAACCAAAAAAAATTAGAAACTGAAAATGTTTCGATATATCATCCATAATTTAAAGTTATGATATCCAAAGTAGAAAAATCTAAAACAGAGAAACAAAGACAATATTGTACAGAAGGAAAAATGACAGGAACCCTCACATTTAACTCTTAACATGATCATTACCAGACAGTTTAACAGTTGTTTGAAGAGTCATTCGAGTAAAAATATCATCATTGTAGTGGAGCGTATGATTAGATAGAGATACAAAGAGCTAGTATGTGATGGAACTAAACAAATTTAAGAGGTTACAAGAATAGAAGTACCTGGCAGCGCACATCAATCTGGGTGCTTTTATCAACATCTATTCTGGCAGGAGGTTTAGCTCTCATCAACTTGTGCCCTACTGTCTCAGCCAAACAATATCTGAAAAAAAGGATTCGAAGGATAGTAGGAACATAAGTGTAGGTAAAATGGTGACAAAGAAGGCGGAATAGGAAGCCAGATAGTCCTAATGGTGATAAAGAACAATAATCCTTATGACTAAACGTGTAAAAAGAGAAAAGAGAGTTTTAAGTTCTTTCTCTGAGGCAATAGCCGAAAAATTAATTGATGAAGTTAGCATACCACTGTTCTTTATGTGTGCTCAACTGAGTTTTAAAGAGTAAAGAACACAATCAGAGCAGGAAGTATTTAAAATGGAATCTAGCTGACCTTAAAGCTCCTATATGGAAAAGTTGATAGGGAAGAAGGAAAGAAACATGAGACGGGTAACACCGAAAGATAAAAACACAAACAAGAAATGAGCATTAAGAATGAAATGTTTACATTCCTATTTACGAGTTTCAATTTTCTTATTCCCAAGGGAATAGCAAAAAGTCAAACCGTGAGCTTCGTTTTCTAATCTGACTTCCACTTTCTCCTGGTAGTAAAGATACCACCAAGTGCTTAGGTCCAGCGATGCAGGAAAGAATGGCTGAATATATTCACTTATGAAATGAAACAACTCTTGACAATCATCAGTTGATGCTAAGAGCAGTATCGATCATCTCAACCAAGAAAGAATGTATATTGAGACATTAGATCCAACAAAAAATTTGTTGCACCTCGCAAAATTGATGGAAATCAGTTCTCATGATTTTACGCTCTCAATAGCAGTTTGGTAATGCTGACAACGTCTAAAAGATAAACTATAAGTTTTTCTTCAAGAGTTTCAGATTCAAGAAGCAAAAAAGAATGCAAATACTTGACAAATATTTTGAAGCAGCTTACTCAATCCAGGCAAAGGTGGATCCAGAAGTTGTATAACATGGGTGCACCACGTGGGCACACCACAAAAAAAAGGAGGAAAAAAGGAAGTAATAGGGGGGGAATTGATCCTTGTTCCTCTGGGTAAATAACCAAGTGTTCAATGAAGTGCACCATTTGACTTCTTTGGAGCATGGGAGCCGTTTTTCTTCAAGAGTTTCAGATTCAAGAAGCAAAAAAGAATGCAAATACTTGACAAATATTTTGAAGCAGCTTACTCAATCCAGGCAAAGGTGGATCCAGAAGTTGTATAACATGGGTGCACCACGTGGGCACACCACAAAAAAAAGGAGGAAAAAAGGAAGTAATAGGGGGGGAATTGATCCTTGTTCCTCTGGGAAATAACCAAGTGTTCAATGAAGTGCACCATTTGACTTCTTTGGAGCATGGGAGCCGGCACATAATATTAGATCTATTCTAAAAGAATATGTCTATATAATACTAGTTTGCCCGAGAGACCATGGGTTCACGTGCACCACAAATTGGGCTATAAATCCGTCCCTGAACCCAGACCTCTATTATTATAAGACAAAGGCAAGGATGTATCATTAACATTTGTAAATGCATTTCTTTTTGTCTCATGACAAGATATTAATAAAAGTGAATTAAAGGTGGTACCCTGGTAGAACTATCAGGTTCTGTTCGCACGGAGCCCATTGCTTGAAAACTTCAAGTGAAAATCCACCACTTAACATGCCGGGAGTAGCAAACAAAACACAAGGTCCAGGAGCATTTATCATGGAACGTTCAAAACTGTGGACTACAAAGTACAAGCATCAGATAATGTAATATGAGCATAGCATTATATATGATCTTAATCATTCACTTTTTTAGATCAATCTTAACTTTCACTTGAACTACTAAAGAATACAGAGAGGAATATCGTGGAACAAGAAAGCTTGGTGATCCCTGTTACTATTTTAGTATTTCTACAATTTACTAAAGCTTGCAATGAGTGATAGAGGAAGCACCATTTTTGAAGTCAAATGCATTGCGTGTTGCGGAAAGATTTTTCACCTTTTGGCTGGCCCAGTTTATGAGAACTTTATAGTACATATTAGCTTGTATGGTCAAACCTGAAAGATTAGTAGTTCAGGATTAAGAATAAGGCATCAAACTACCAAAAAAACATTACGTAAATCCAAAATGTTTGCAGAATTATTGTACCACAAAAAAGATTAATTAAGAGAACTAATGACAACCTAGTGTAAGAAATGCGTAAAATATTTATTCAAGACTAAACTATTGAAGTTGTAATCTCCTGGGAATGTTAGGGGGTTATATGGGGGAAGTAAGAGGGAGTTAGTGAGAAAGCTTCTTCAACAGTGAGGGGCTGATGTCTTTGTGTTGGTAGAAACAAAACTTGATGGTCAGATAGACAATGTTATTCACAGAATATGGCACAATAGATGGATGGGAAAAATCCAAAAGGAGGCTCAGGGAGCAGTGGGGGAATCCTAATTCTTTGGGATAAAAGAATCTGAAATGGGAAGACGGTGGTGGATGGCAACCAATGCATAACAGGCAAGTTCACCAGTTTAAATGATAACTGGAGCTGGCATTTAACTGGTGTGTGTGTGCTGACTGCAATAGAGTGACAAGGAGGACACTCTGGCAAGAGTTGATCAATGTGAGAAGCACTTGACTTGGGCCATGGATAGTATGTGGTGACTTTAATGTCACTAGATACCCCTCGGAGAGAACAAACTGCTGCAGGTTAAGTGAGGGCATGGCTGAATTTTCCAATTGCATAGAGGAATTAGAATTGGTGGATCCTCCTTTATTTGGAGGATCCTTCACTTGGAGAAGGGGTGAGGATTTTGATTGTGCCTTCAGAATTGCTAGGTTCTTACATTGTGCAGAATGGGGGAGAGCTTCTCCCAAATCAAACAAACCATTCTACCAAAGTTGATATCTGATCATAACCCCATTTTGTTGACTTGTGAAACTGGGAATGGAAAAAATCTTATTTCAAGTTATTATTACTGACATGCACAATAACTTTTTGGCAGGGAAATATCTGGTAATTAGAGATGGTAACAAAGGTGTGCAACACTATCTTAGGTATCTCCAGTAAATCTAAGTAGATTATCCTGAAAGGCATACCTTCTACCAAGTAATAACTATTTTTCACGTACACAAGAAGGCTTATTTTTTTAGCTTTTAAATATAACATAAAATTGCTTGGCATGTTATAGTGCAGACAGCTTGATAGCTCCAACAACACTTCATAAATCACACATAAAGTTACAGAGATATGTGTGCAATTGCAGAATTCTAGTTCTGATTCTAATTCTTCTAATCTGATCAAGGAAGGATCAAGATTTCAACAAAGAAATATCACATAACTGCAATGACAAAAGGAATTATGCAAGGAAATCAAGGGAGAAGAACCTGCGGAAAAATAAATAGGAACTTTAAGATTCATCCGCTCCCAATAGTCATCCAATAACATACAGAGTTCCTGCTTGGAGTAGTTCACCAATATAACAAATATTTGTGTTATAATATATTACAGTGCAGAAGAAAAGAAAATTGTAAGAAGCAGCAAGAACATAAAGAAAAACATCAAAAATTAGATTGAGGAAAGCCCATGTTTATCAGTTATATAATTCGGCAACTTATACCACACATGTATAGATCATTAGCAGTGATAAGCATGAGATATAGAGAACCTCTAGACTTAGAAAACTCCTAATTTTCCTTATTTATTTAATATTAGAGTGAAATGAGCGCAGATAGAGTGGAATAGATATAGAGGATTCATACTCACTGACCACAAGTTTGGAATTGAGGTACAAGTTGATTGATTAAAATATGTAAACCATGACTTATAGTCTTATACATAGGCACTATCAGATGTCGGTGCTCTTGTTGGAGAGAGTTGGACTTCCAAATAAATACAAGCCTGACAGAAGCTCTTGTAGCATTGATGTCTTAGTTTTTCATAATCAAATATTTGAAACCAAATTGACAGCCAGCTCAGAAGTTACATGCATAACTTACTAGAGTTTGGACTAGTTGACCACATTCTTCATGGAATGTCTGGAAACAAAATACTGATTAGAAGTTTAAGACCATTGATTAACATTTAACTCTTCAGTAATGTTATGTTCACTTGTCCCCACCCTCCCTTCAATTATTTGTCATTATAGAAGACCTAAAGCTAAAGTATGTCCTAAATCTAGGCATTTAAAAAGCTAGAATTAGCACCCCAAGGTGAGACCTAGTGGTCAATGAAGTGGATTGAACACCATGAGGTCTCAAGTTCAAATTATAGTAGAAACGAAAAAAACTAGGTGATTTCTACGCGTATGTTCTAGCCTCAATGGACAAAGTTATTGGGTACATGTTGCTGGTGAGTGATTGGTAGATGTGGGCATAAATACCGATAGACCAGACCTAACTAATTTGGCTCTTTGGTTTCGGCTTCTTCTTTTTTTCAAAAGTTTGGTCCTTTGATTCGGTGTTCCATTTAAGGGTCGTGATTCTTCAGTGCACCTAAGAACCGAACTTTTACTGATAAAAGTTTTATTAAAATATTTTAAAATTAGCAAAAACCAAAGAACAAGTTATCTAATTTCCGGACAGAATCTCGCTCGTCAATTCCAATGAAATGTTTCCTATTTTTTCCATAATTATTCATTAAAAGGATCGGCTATCCATATGTGCCAACTTTCATGTGTTAAATTTGTTTCACAACTCAAATTTTAATTTTCTCTATTATGTAAAACGAAAATACAATTGTGCAATACCAAATCACTAATTATTATAGAATCTTACATAATTGATTAATTAACATTTATTGGCAATTAAATGCAAGTATTATATATGGTATAATTACAGTATAATAGTGGGATAGTTAGTATTATATATCTTATAATAATATAGTGTTTTAGTTATAATAACTGATAGATTTAAATTATTATTTTATAAATTCTCTGATATAAATTCTTAAGCGAAGCGCGGGTAATTTTACTAGTTTCAACATAATAGTGGTACAATTAGTACTATATGTGGTATAATTCTAATATAATAGTGGATAATCTAGTATTATATATCGTATAATTCTAGTATAATAGTGGTATAGTTAGTATTACATATGGTATAATTCCAATATAATTTTGGTATAATTAGTAATTTAGTACCATATATTGGTATAATTCTAGTATTAACGTTATATTTAATTTGGTTTGGTCCTTATTTTGTTTTACTCATTTGCGTCGAGAAAACGTTTCAGAAGACCAAATTGAACGAACTTTGAAAAAACTGAACTAAATTGGTTCAGTGTTCGTTGCACATTTTTCCATAACCAAACAACCAAATCGAAGTTTGATAAAACCGAACTGAAGAACCGAACACCCACCCTTATTGACAAGTATCCTGTAGAATTAGTCGAGATACGCGCAAGCTAGCCCAGACACCACGGTTATCAAAAAGAAAAAGGAAAAAAAATAGATTTGATTTGTAATGTAGCCAAAATAAAGAATAAAAACCTGAGCTCTTCCGAGAGCAAATGCAGGGATGAGCACCTTTCCTCCGCTATCAACACATTTGTGAATCTAAAAAATTATCAATTTTTGGTATTAAAGCAAGAGTAAATAAAAAGAATTCAACAATACAATAAAGCAAATTGAATGGATAATACCAAGATAAGAATCACAGATATTTTAGAAATAAAGGACTCTTAATAATAGAGAATGGCAATAAATACAATGTTTTAGGCAAAAACCCTCCAATTACGAAATAGAGCAAGGTGAGCAGAAAAAATATACGACTGAAAGAGATTATGCCTAATTGCAGTAATTGATGAAGTGCAGTAAGCAAAGAAAACAAAGTGCCCATGCATACATCTTTTAATTTGCAAGTCTTAAACAAAACACAAATTCCCTTCGGTACAGATTTGTTCAGTGTTAGAAATCAGATCATCAATCAAGTGGTAACAGCTAAAAGAAAATGCAATGCAGCCTCTTTAGTCTTTCCCTACCACCTTTTAAGAGACACTTGGACAATAACTATGATTTGTCAATTCACAAGCAAAATATCGTTTTAGGTATGGAGTACAGCACTCAGATTGTACTCACAACTTTAAAATCACTGTGAGGCTGTGAGCACACCATGCAAACTATTCTATATACTTCTGTGAATCACGTCACTGGCTTTTGACTTTGTTAGAAGAGTCAAGGCTTCAGAACTAGACTAGGGGCCTTATACCAATCAACATTAGTCATTGACATCGGGATATACAACATAGCATCCAGGACAAGGATATTCAGACAAGACCCTTACAAGCACTCACAAGCATATTCTGTCACAGCAATGTGTTATAAGCAGAAATCATAAGAAAAACATATGCAGGATATCGGAAAAAAGAACTCTTTCTAGTAGCCAAAAGTATCATACTGCTTCAAGAAACTCCCTCTCCCGAACAAATTTGGAATCGCGGATGGTGGTAGCATAAGTTGACCTGTAAGAACAGAATTATGAGTAGAGATCTTCGCAGCAAAAAAAATCATTTTTCAAGCCAGGATAATGCCATTAAATTAATTTATCAGGATATCTCCAAATTTTGAATCAAAAGTGATGATTGTAACTTGTTGAAGAGGCTATAAGAAGGAAAGAACACTAATATGATACCACCAACATGGAATAAGACAGGGAAAATGAGGATATTACATCAAGTCCATACCAATTAGCAGGAGACATAAATCTTGGCAAGAACTAACATATGATTTTGGTGCTAGTCGTCTAACATTGTAAGCATATAGCCATACACAAACACTACATACTAATTATCAATTTTTCATCAAATCTTGAATCATATTTTTTCTTAAGTACAAACTATTTTTTGAGCAAAGCCTAGCCAAAAGAGCATCGAATTCAGGAAACCAATAATGGTCATTGATAAAGAAATGGATCTTAGGCCTCAATTTCAAAAGCTAGCTCAAACGGTGAGGATTGTCAAGACCATACAAGGAGTCCAATCCCCGCTCTCACAACAAATGTGTACTCAACACCCCTTGCACACACAGAGTGCACAATATAAGATGGGGCCCAACGTCGGGTAAACAATGATTTGGGAAGGGTATTGTCGCCGACTATATAAGGAGTCGAATTCCATTCCCACAACTGATGTGGGACTCAGAAGTCATCAATCCACTTGAAATGCATAAAATCGTGAAATAAAAAGGAACTGGAAAAATGATCATCAATATTGATTTAGACTAAATTTTGACCAAGATTGTTTACCATGGTATTCTTTCGACAGGTACAACCATGATGTATATGCAGGTCCGCAGGTGATATTCTAGATGGTATCCAGTATCCACTACTTACTCTGTTATGACAAGATCCAGCTGCAGCCGGTCAATTTGAGCAGCTCCAAGATGTCTATCAGCCGTCATATTATAATCTCCAGTGTATACCATAGCAGCATCACCCACTTTAGCATAAAACATTGCAGCACCAAGAACCTAGACATAGAGTTTTGATATTCACAACACCATATCAATTGACCTTTTATGCATGATTTAGAGCTGGATGAAAAAATTCTGGCTCTATTCTTTTTGTGTATAATAATGGAAGGGAGTTGAGTTAAAATTCACAAGAAGGAATGTATAAGAAGATTTCAATCAAAGATGTCTAAAATATTTGACAAGACGGCTAGTTTAGAACATCATGAACTAATAGGCATAAACACAAATTTCTTTTCCATTCCATCAATCCAGAATTTTAATTTACTCCATGTTTTTCTTCCACATTTGCTGGTGGTTCAAATGTCTTCCACATGAGATCACCCATGACATGTGCCATATTTACAGGGAAACAAAGGAAGGCAGAGAGCAGCAATATAGAGAAGGACAATATGTGCATCTATGTTAAGCTCAGATTTATAATTTGCATTGCATGACTTTGTCTCCAAGAATGAATTTGCAGCTAGCACTAGCAATCAGGTTATCTTTAGTGCTTGTATTTTTCTGCAAGTCAGTATGCCAGTGTAGTGGGGGAATCCTATATATATATATATGAGTATATACACAAGTAGTGTGGTGTCAAAACTTCCTGATTGATCAATTGGTTTCTGCTAGTAGTATTTTTTTATTTTTCTTATTACAAGAGAAACCCGCAGCCACTACCCTTTGGATGCGCATAGGGTAAGAACCCCACTCCTATACAATAGCTCGCAAACCACATCGGAGAGATAACCCGCACTAGGCAATCCTGGTGCGACGAGCTCGACCAGAAGGCAAACATCTTGCTTTAGCTGGCAAGGGGTTTCGAACTTGAGACCTCCAACATGGAAGTCTCAAGTCCAAACCACTGGGCTACCCCGAAGGATGGGTTCTGCTGGTAGTGTATTTCGCAATAGCACTTTCATAAGTAGCATTTTTTTATTATTGGTGGTAGACATATTATGAATTAGGTGGGTTTTTTTCTTTCTCCTATTTTCATTGTTTAAGACATTGGATTTTCAAGGCTCCTATTTTCTTTTTGTTTTGTGATACTGCTGTGTTGCTGCTTTTATTGAGGAACTTCCAAATGCAACAAAAAATTGTTCTCACTCAAGTTGGAGAAACTGAGCCAGGAAAGAAAAAGACAAACATACACAGCTCTGCTTATTGACATGGAGAATATATAGCTGCTTGTAACTTCCAAATTGAAGAAAGAACACAGAAAATCTAGTGTGCTTCACACAGCTATCGAGTAAATTAGCTGTATCGAGAAGCGCTAACACAAGATTGCGTATGTGTGTCAGAGAAGAGGAGGTTAGAAGAGTCAATCAACAATCTGCATATGCTTCAGAAATGTAGGTCAGTTGGAAAGGGAATAATCAGTTCTAAAAAGATGAAATATGAAATACGCACCATAAAAATAGCCAGTTTAAACGAGAACACTTTCAGATTGAACCAACCTAAAGGAGAAGAATCAGTTGCAATAGACTGGCTTACCAGTTAACTCCTAAGATATGACTCGCTTTATCTTCATTTTTCATTCCTTTAAAATTTGAAAAGATGCCCTTCAATCCAATTCATAATCCTTTTCTAACTTGAGTCCATTTGTATGGGCTTACAAATTATGACTTGTAAGTAAAAAGTTATAACTTATAAGTTAAAAATCTTTACCCGTGACTTTTGGCTTATTTTTGTTATTTTAGCTTAAAAACAAGAGCTTAAAATCAATTTTTTAAAAACCCAAAAACTACAATACTGCATAAAAACACCTAAATCAGTGTTCCAAAGGCGTTCCCGGGGTGAGCCTTGGGGCGGGGCATAACAAAAACATTCCGTAGTGCAAATGAAAAGTCTAGATCCATAGGGCGTACAGCCTAGACTGGGGCATAAGCCCCGAGCATGAAAGTGTGAGTCCTGGGTGATAAATTTGCTTTTTAATATTTTAAAAGTATTTAATCATATTTTTATCATTGGGGTAGTGATTTTTATACTTAATGTTATCATGTTTTCATGTTGTAGAGATTTTTTCAAACAACAAAACACCTAGTGAAATCCCGCGGGATCTAGGAAGGGTAGAATGTAGGCAAACCTTAACACTAGGTAGTGAGGCTATTTCGAAAAATAGTCTCTCTATCTCGTGGAGGTAGCGAGGCTATTCCAAAAATAGTCTCTCTACTTCTCATAGAAAATGACACTCCCATAAATACTATTCTAGATAGTCATGCCTGAAATTGATAGGATAGAGATTCCGTAACACTATGTTCTTGACGCAACTTTATCCATTATTTGTCATTGCTCTTACACTTTTTAAACTTCCTCTTCTTTGATATGTAAACATAACCAGTGCAAATATTAGTTGAGAATGGGAATGACTAGTAGAAGTAGAGATCAATGATGAAATGGATGATGATTTTATTTAAAGATCTTGAATATTATCATTTTTGTGTTGATACCTTTCTAAAATTATAATAATTATAATTTTTTTCTATATGAGCAGTGATTTATTGAATTTATTGGCAGAGTTATTGAAATTTTTACATTTTCTTATTTTCATAGTAATAAAATTATAATATTAAAGATACATGAGATATACCCCATAGATCCATGGGAATTACCCCCATATTTTGGGACTTACACCTCACCCATGCTACATATAACGTCTCGCCTCGTGCCTCCGCCAAAACACTGCCTAAAATAAGTCAATCTAAACAAACTCATTATCGTGAATTAAGTTAATGTGGCTTTTATCATCATTAATTGATGTTCCCTTTTTCCCGTAAGAGTGAAAAGAAAAACCTACAGGTTAATCTGCTTGATACCAATGAATGCACGTGAAAAAGTTATTGGAGTGTTTGTGCAAATGAATAGTTTAAACCATACATGTCCAGCATAGTATGCTCGAATTTGAAGGTCTCGATCAACCAGCACAGTCTGCTTCAAGTCCACTGCAGTAACTGCAAACCGATTGCAAAAGTTAAATAACACATCAATTTGGAGATGAATAAGAGAAAAGATGCAGAAAATATTATTAGAGCTCAGCATGTTGCTAACTTATATAATATCTGCATTTATTAGATCGATAGAATTCACATCACTCATCAATCCAATCTTGCATGTGCATTAAATTAATATTGCTCAATCTAGGAGTTCAATCAGCAATCTCTTGGAATCTAGCTTCTCTTGCCAACTTTTAGAAGTCTAGCTTTTATTTGGCGATTTCATAAAACACCTGTACTTCAACGAGAACCGTCTGGTCTCCCTTTGTTTTGTTTCCACAGTATAACTTTAGCATGAGGTATTAGCAAGATCTATAACGGATAATCTATCTCCAACCAAAAGAATGTAGTTCCCTATGATCTGGATGTGCCTAAATGGCTCAATGTGTGAATTCTGAGTTGTAGGTAGACATGTAATAAGCTCAATAATATTGAATGGTCTCTGTTAAAGAATGACAAAAGTCCCACATCGGTGGTTAATGAGATGGGTGGACTCCTTATAAGGCTTGGGCAATCCTCCTCCCTTTGAGCTAGCTTTTGGGGTGTGAGTTAGGCCTAAGACCTAATTTCACAGTCTCAACAGTGATCCATTGATGTCAGCAGTAATGCATTTTAACATAGTTATCATACTAGACTGATACCTAGTGAAACCACATAAGAAGCTCGTGCAGTTAGCCTATGAGTCAGAGAAGGCAACTATTAGAACCATTGAAACCACACTAATGGTGTCAACTGTCAAGAGTCTGCAGCAGCCGACTTTAGTGGGGGAGGGGGGGGGGCAGAAAAGGTTTGTGCATTTGTCAGACTTGCAGCTCAACTCAGACAGCAGATTTAACCAAAATAAACAGAAAGGATTTGTCCATTAGTCAGGCAATGCACTCATGCAACCATGTGAGGAGTGGAAAATCCCAATTATTGTCAGTTATCTTTTATCACCAATATATACGCAACAATTACAAATGGCTCCCGCTTTGCACATGGTTTTCT
The DNA here is from genome assembly GCA_022817965.1 of Solanum lycopersicoides. Taxonomy (NCBI): domain Eukaryota; kingdom Viridiplantae; phylum Streptophyta; class Magnoliopsida; order Solanales; family Solanaceae; genus Solanum; species Solanum lycopersicoides. The sequence goes on from CM040621.1 coordinate 889,939, forward strand.
CTTTTTGGAGAACTAATAGGATATTAGAGTTGTAAGTGGTTATGGCAGTGATACACAATATATATTACTATCTTATTTCAACATGAGAGATTGTTGAGAATATAATTAAGTAAATAAAAGTGTGCTCTCTCTAACATATTTAAGCTTAAGTTTTTAGTTGAGATGGTCACACACCTCAAATCTTCAATGGTTTGACAACACTGACTCTCAGTGTGGTATCAGAGTAGAAAGAGGTCTTGGGATCGAATCTCAATGCCACACATCATCAAAAATATTCTAGCTAAGCCATGAAAAAAGAATGAGCAGTGCACATAAGGGGGCATGTTGAGGATATAATTAAATTAATTGAAGTGTACTTTCTCAGAAGATATCATAAATATGCTCAGTCTAACTTACCTTTGTTTTGACCCAAATAAAGTTGGTATAACTACTGAGAAGTTAACTTGCCTAGTTGATAACTTTAACGGAAGCAATATGAACATATACTGCAAACTGTACAAAACTCTAAACATTTGCCACCAATTACTAATCATACTATAAATAGGTCACGGAAGTGACTAGTAGGAGAAAAGATACCTTTTTTCATGCAATCTGTGATATTCTCGGAACTAAATTGCTCTTTCTCTCCCCTTCTATCAACCAACACTCTGCGATAATCTTCCAGCATCAATGGAGCTAAAGCTTTTGTTGGATACTGAAGGATGAGTTATTAAAGTTGATCACAGAGTAGACCATAAACTAAGGAGAAATTAAATTGAAAATCCAAGTACTCATTCTTGCTCATTCATAATATTTCTAGCAAAGAAAGAATTTGGATACTAAAAGCATATATTAAATGGGCTGATAATTACATATCAGATGTGAATAAAATAGGAATTCAAAATATTGCGCAAAACATGAAACAAAATTGAGATTTTCTTAAAAATCTCCCAACATATCTGGTCTGTCTGTAGGCAAACGACTTCCAATTATGTCATATATTTGTTAATTTGTTAAAGGCATCTCCCTAATCTCTTGATCTACTCTAGTGCTTAAGTATTTTAAAGGAAGTATCTGGATATATGTCCAAAACAGAACTCTTTTAGTGCTGATTTTGCTTCACGTTTTATTTTCACATTGTCTAATTAATGTAAACAGCAACTCGTGACTTTTTCTTTAATCTCCATGACATTCTATATTTATTAAATCATATTGCATTTTGATAACAAGTGTATCCCTAATATTAGGTAAATAAGTTTTGTTACATGTAAATGTAAGATTTTTTAGTCGGACAATTTCTAAGATCACGAGTTGTACTTTTCCTGGAGAACAGCGAAACTCCATACCGTCATGTATATGGGGCCATTGTACCCACAAACTTCAGTAAAATATGGAAGAGCTCCAATATGGTCTAGGTGGCTGCAACCAAAGTTCATTAGATTAGATCTATACAGATAAAAAAATTAAAATAGCATATACATTTAACAGGGGATGTGATTCAATTAGTTGGGGCAAATCTCTCCCCCATCTCTAAAGGGGGTCATCAGTTTAGTTAAATTAAACAAAGAGCAACTTTTACTATGACATATGCATGTAATAGGGGATGCAATTCGTCAAGCAGGGGAAAACTTTCCCCCTATCACTAAAGAAGTGCATTGAATATCACTAAACAAGACCAAAAAGTAAGAGATGACAAAGCCATCACATAAATAGGGGATGTGACTCACCACACTAGGGCATATCTTGTTACCTATTCTATTGTAACATCTAAATACAATATTTGTACTGAAGCTACTTAAATTTTGTTCGTATGGTTAAATCTATCTATATGTAAGGATGAAAAGTCTTATTTTATGTAACGACAGGGTAGGTGTGATCGCGTCGTTATCTGTTTTTTTCCCTCAATTTGCCCATGCTTCTAATAATTATATTTTATCCTTAACTCTACCTTTTCTTATAATAATTACCCTGTAACCTACTTTTAATATTGTAAATTTATCCTTCATACTGCTTATGTATAGCATTACATCAAAATGTAAAACGATACAATTTATCCAACCATCATATTCATCAATATACCTAATGAGTGATAATCCCTCTATTCCAATTTATGTGACACACTCTACTTATTAGTCTGTTCCATAAAGAATGTCACTTAACAATTTAATTTTAAAATTCCCCTTCTAACCTGCCACGCAAATTTCAAAAGTCATTTTCTTTTCTCTTAAACTTCATGTCAAGTCAAAGGGTGTCGGGATGTAGGGAGTATGTAACAACCATCCAACAAGGTGTAAAGGGGGTTATTGAAACATATGATAAGGGGGTGTGGCAGAGTTAACATACAAATGTGTGATGATGATGCATGAAAGAGCATTGTCAAAGTCACCAGACTCAGATATAAGAGAGAAATCTGGGTATCTCTGATGATCGCTGTGTCCCATATGCATCCCACAGTCAAACATTATCCTCTTGCCATTTATAGTTACCACTACACAGCTTTTTCCTACCTCTTGTCCTGCACCTGTAAACTCAAAAATTGTTTCTCTTCAGCATTTCATCAAACATGTGGTAGGCATACATATAGTATATCAAAATCATGATAAAATAAAGTAACAAATCCTTACCCAAAACTAAACAATCGATCGTCATCTTCTTGTTTTCAATTTTCTCTTATGAATTCATAGAATTCAACTTTCGCGGTTTTTTTCTTTCACTTTTTGCTTAGTTAAAGCTGCCTTCAAGCAAAAACTTATTTATATAGTGAGGGTTAGGGCGAGAAAATGATTTTTTTTTAAAAATGGTTGCGATAGGTTTAAAATAGTCCCGTAACTAATGATTTGTATTTATTAATTTTGACAAAAAAAATAAAAAATGTAATTAAATTATACTCGCCCCGTTTAAAAAAAGATTGCCTAGATTAATTTAGAACGGAGTTTAAGAAAAGAAATAAGAATTTTAAATTAAAGTTATGTTAAATATACCAAAATGTCCTTTAATCTTGTGGTCTTAAACATGCCACGTGAAAAATTAAAGTTAAAGTGTTGTCAACAAAAGAAAAGGGGTCATTCTTTTTTAAACAAATTAAAAAGGAAATATGGTCATTCTTTTTTAAACGGAAGGAGTAAATAAAAAGAAAACCTCATGATAAAAAAAAAAAACTAAACATGAAAAACATATACAAAATAATAAAAATTATACTTTTAAATATTACATCGAAGTATAGAAAAAATTAAAAATTAGTAAAAACTACGTGATTGTATCTTTAAATGTGAGTCACTATTAATTTTATTATTATTTTTTCTATCAAACCTAATAAATAAAGTTTGATTAATATTTAACGAAAATTAAATGTGTTAACATTAATAACAATAGTTTCAGTACATACTTTGTTTTTTGACAATAATCATTTTGTCGAAAATTGAAAGTTTTGATGTATGTATATTGCTCAAATGTTTGGGAGTAAAATTACACATTAAATTTATGTACAGAATAATTTATTATTACGATAGAAAATACATGCATGTAATTTGGCAACCAATTAGCTTAAAATTGTGTAAAGAGTGAATATCTTGTCCATGTAAATTGAAACAAAGAGTTTTGGTCACTTGTGAATTATTTTTTACAAATTTCATCAAATACCGCAATACATATTAATCTATGACAAACTTTAAAACTACTCAATACATATTTAAGGTATTACTTTGAGCCTACTAATTTCAAACATAAGGGGTATTTTTATCGTTTTCTCAATCGAAATACATCAATATGTAATAAAATTATACTTAATCTCTCTTCGAGAAAATCTCACATTTTAGAAGTGTATGAATTTTCTTAACTAGTAACATTTGTTTGTTTTTTTCTTGCGTTATATTTAAGAAATTCCTTAATTTGAACCGAAGAAGCAATAAAATTGAATGTGACTCTTTTCTATTTATGATAATTCTATATTTTCATTTTACTCATTTCTATTTCTAATATGGCATGAATTAGATCAAAATTATTTTTAAGAAATCCACAAAAAGTAAATTATTTCTTAAGATTTTAAATGGCCATTCCAGTGTATTAAAAGGCAGGGGCGTGAGGCGAGGCGTTTTATACAGTACGGGGTGAGGCGTAAGCCCCGAGACACGGGGCGTAAGTCCCATGGATCTACGGGGCGTAAGTCCCATGGATCTACGGGGCGTACTCTCATGTATATTCAATTTTATAGTTTTATTACTAATTAAATTTCTTTCAATGATTTTACATATAATTTTTTATTAAAAAACTATAATATATAAAAGTTATATTATGATTTTTATTTGCAATAAGTATTGATAATCTATAATAAAGAAAATAAGTATCATAATTACTATTTGAGAAATATCATTACACCAATAACAATAAAACATGACTATATAAGTATAAATAATCTAATATCTTAACTTTCTAATAATAAAATAATCAGTATTTCTAAAAAATATATATATATTGTACTATATAATTTATCCTTCCCCCCCCCCCCACCACAAATTTCTAAAAGAAAATAATCAATAAACTTACAAGTATTATAGTATATAAACATCACTGTTTCATGAATAAAAATAAAATTACTTTCAAATAATTAAATAAAATATGATAATTTTGAGATATATGACAAAACCATGAAGACCAATGATAAGTGAACAAGTAAAATTTCGCTACATATTTTTAAGAGAAATGTTACGTAATATATAATTACCTTCATAGTGTTACCAAATAGTAAATATGTGATACCACATTTGTTGTTTAGGTTACTCTCAATCTTGTTATCTTTATAGATTAAAAAGTTGTGTATCATTCATTTATTTAAGAATTATGAGGGTCAACAATGTTAATTAGATATTTTAACACATAATTTATGTAAGATCTGTTAGGCGAGTCCCGAGCGTTGGACGTTGGACGTGCTTAGAGCATACAGTCGGGCGCTTAGGGCGTAACTCTTGTAGAACTAAGTCCCAAACTTGAGTCTCAAAGCGTTTTACTAGAGCTCTGCCCTAAAACGAGCCCCGAAACAAATCCCAGTGTCTTTAAAACACTAGGCCATTCCTGCATACAACTTGAGTGGGGCAAATAGGCTTTAGATTTTTATCATGTGATCATAATTATCCTATGAGAAATTTAATAATTAGGAAAATGACCACACACCAAATTAGATAATAATTTTATTTTTGTCTTTGAGACTTTATGCATGACAAATTAAATGAGAGAGAAATGACAAGTTTAGCCTAAACAACAAACTTATTAATGCCAAAAATCTTTTTTTCCCAATGAAATGAGATGAATTTTCTATTTTGTAATGTCTCTTTATTTGTAATTAGTCTACTAATGTTCATTTTATATATGTATAAAGTTTCAAATTAAATAAGAATATGTATTATTTGTGTCTAAAATCATTGTTTAAATTAAAGATGAAAAGAAAATTTATTTTTTTAGATGAGGTAGATCAGATTAAGGTTGTAGTGCAAAGCCTAAGCAACACACGAAGGCATGAATAACAGGTTATTCTTATAGACATGCCCTTTAAAAACAAGTTAATATCGTATGAATTAATAACACAAAATTTCTCTTTTCCGATCCCTTTTTCATCCCCTTCGCAACCCCTCCCCAATCCTTCTCACATGATTGATTATATCCTTCTCTTTTCGAGTTATCGTTAATACACATTAAACAAGTTAAAAATTAATATTTATAAAGAGTAAACATTTTTAATTGTATTACAGGCTCCAAGAGAATGAACATCATTTATTTTATCCAATAAATATTTAAATTTATACTAAAAAATTTGAGTAGTGAAAGTGACAATAGAAAAACTCCTAGATTTAGAAATCTAGATAATAATTGTGTTAATTTTATATTTTTACTATTTTCTTAATTATTTACTATGCTAAAAATAAAATTTCAATTTTTCTTGTTGTTTTTAGCATGTCAAGAGAAAAATACCTTGTTTGTGTGTTTTACTCTCAAGTCTCAATATTGATTACTTGTTTCTTGAATCACTCTCAAGACGTAAAACTAAACATCAAATAATATAAGCATTATAATAAAAGAAGAAGGGTTAAAAACATTCTTATATTTTCATTTATTAGTTTATCCTTCGTTATACTATTAGATCGATTTTATCTCAACCGTTAAAAAATTTAACAAATATGCCCTCAAATGGCTGAAATTTCCAAATCAAATAGAAATATCCGATCTTACGTATAATTCGTTAACCCAACACCCGATCCATTCAGTAGTTTTAACCCCTCAAATAACATTAACATCCCTTTTTCCTTAATCATTTAAAATCGTTTGAATGCAGGAAGTTCCACCACACGTGGATTAATGAGGTTTAAAATAGAGAAGATTATTCAGAAAACACGTTAAAACTTATATTTAGCTTTCTAAACTCAAAAAAATTATAAAAATTTGAAGCTCGAAAAATCTAGAAAAGGTCTTTATGATCTATCTTTGTATGAGTACAAATGACGCGAACATTAAATTAAGTTGAGATAAACCATTGATATATCTTGAGCTTCAAATTAAAATCTCAAAATGAACTATTTAAATTGAAAATCTAAATACTACATTCAACAATCGTCATAATCATCGACAATAGCTTTCTTAGAAAACACAATAACAAAACTCATATGTCTAATCAAATTTACGAAAAAATAATCCTATATTTTATTTCAAAATTATTCCGAATCCATTTTTGTTCTTGGATGGTGACAGACTGACGATTATTCATGTACCTACTAGCTGCGTCCCATGTGAGCTTGACCAATATACAAGAGACAATTAATTAGTTACAAATTTTGATATTTAATTATTAAAAAATTGTTTTAAAATGGTAATTTAAATTAGTTAAATAACAGATTTATCTCTTTATAAATATCTAATACATAATCATTTTTATCTATACAAGTGGTTGTAAATATGAATTATTCGTTGAAAGTGAGCTTACCGTAGAAGTTTACAGATCGGAGATGGCGGAGGTTTCCGGCGATAACAGCTACAATGTGCGACAGCCGACGAGCGACACTGCAGGTTTTACAACGCCGTTGACGGTATCAGCTTCGTTCAAGGAAGGGAAGACTTACCGGAGAAGGACGTCCATGAGGCCAAGCCTTGACGCCGATGAGTTCTTAAACCTTCTCCACGGATCGGATCCGGTGAAATTGGAGCTTAATCGACTGGAGAATGAACTTAGAGGTCAGTAGTTATAGCTGGATCCTATGCGATTTTTTTTACTAATTCTGTTGTTGTTTTCCCTGTTAATACTGTGTGTGAATATGTCATTGTAGATAAGGACCGAGAATTGTCTGAGGCTCAGGCGGAGATCAAGTCATTGAGATTGTCAGAGCGCTTACGGGAAAAGGCTGTTGAAGAGGTTCTGCTAACTTCTTACAATTTGACATGCTATGAAATTATCTATTTTATGCTTTCTGATATATTGATTTAATTTGGCTATCGACTGCTAAGTGCTAATAGAGAGTGATTTTGAGTTGATGAGGATAAGAGGAAGTAAGAAAGTGATATCATTTTCACTTTTGACATATAGAAAATTGAGTTCAAAGGTCAAGTGTAATCAGAGTTGAAACTGTTGAAAAAGACTGGGGTTGACTAGGAGAAGAAGCATTGAGTGTGAAATGGAAAACGACTGTATTCGCGGAGTATGGCAAGAATTGTAGGAGTTGTGAACAACTAGGACAAGAGGACAGAGTTTTGTTGTGACTGTCTTGTAACATAGAAATATATGGTAAAATTATAAGATTCAAACTACAGTTTCTGGTGCCCTCAATACAATCAGTTCTTATCTTGTTTAAATTCTCCTGTTTTGGAAAAAGTCTCGTTTGAATGAGAATTGCTGTTATGTAATTGAAATTTACTTTTAAGTTCTGCTTTAGTTTGGGAGAGCTGAGCAACAGAATGATGTTCATATCATTTGGACTCACATTTGACTTTGCGGATTCATTAAACAACATTTAAGGAAGGCAGCTTGTTCCAAAATAAGAATAGCTCTACAAACTTCCACATCAATTATTGAAAACTGCAATCTACTGATAGTTGATGGGCAGGTCTAGATTAGTATTTATTCATGTTGCCTTTTTTCGCAACATTATTCTTAGTGGTAGCGTTGCATATCTCTCCCTTAGGCACTTTGAGTTGGGTACATATGACTAATTTTCCTGTGCTAATTTTAAAGCTATTGGTTTGTGCTAAGAACACAGTCTGATATAGTTATCTGTTTTCTATGATGTTAGCTTACGGACGAGTGGTCAAGGGTTGACGAGAAGCTCAAGCTGACTGAATCTCTTTTAGAAAGCAAGGTGCTAACTCAAATTTTTCCCTGTAAAATTTCTTTTATTTTGTTAACTTGCTGTTCATAACTGTGTATACAATTCTTGCTTGGCAGAATCTTGAAATTAAGAAAATTAATGAAGAGAAAAAGGCATCCATGGCAGCGCAGTTTGCAGCAGAAGCCACCCTTCGAAGGGTTCATGCTGCTCAAAAAGATGATGATATGCCTCCAATTGAAGCCATTCTTGCACCTTTGGAGGCTGAACTCAAGCTTGCTCGTCAGGAGGTCTGTGGCTGTATTTTGCATCTGGCTGTGATTATGTATATCCTCACCCTCATAGAAGGATATTTTCTCATTCTCTGGCCTATCTTCTTCCTAGATTGCAAAGCTACAAGATGATAATAAAGCACTGGACCGTCTTACTAAGTCAAAAGAAGCAGCTCTACTTGATGCTGAGAGAACAGTGCAGTCAGCATTAGCAAAGGCTTCTATGGTGGATGATCTTCAGAACAAGAATCAGGACTTGATGAAACAGATAGAAATATGCCAGGTATGTTGGTCACAGAAATTGTGCTTCTGCTGTTATAACTTAGATCACTTTGTTGTTCTTTTAATTTCAAAATCATCCTTCCCTTATTTGTTGTTTTTCATACAAACATACTTCAGGAAGAAAATAAAATATTAGACAGAATGCATCGACAAAAAGTTGCAGAGGTCGAAAAGCTTACCCAAACTGTACGTGAGCTTGAAGAGGCTGTTCTTGCTGGCGGTGCTGCTGCTAATGCTGTCCGGGATTACCAAAGAAAAGTTCAAGAGATGAATGTAATCGATCCTTGCGATACATTAATAAATTATACTCTAAATAGTTTGTACGTGGATAAGCCTAAAGTGGAATGCTTCTACTTATCTGTTCTACAGGAAGAAAGAAAAACTCTTGACCGGGAGCTAGCACGAGCCAAGGTTACAGCTAATAGGGTAGCAACCGTGGTTGCTAATGAATGGAAAGATGCCAGTGATAAAGTAATGCCTGTTAAACAGTGGCTTGAAGAAAGGAAGTTTCTGCAGGTTTGAAGTTTTCCATAACTTCTGAAATTAGATCATAGGGTCATCTCTCCTGATACTACTGAAAGTGTTCTGAATAGAGAAAATGAGCTCACACCACAAAATGTTCTGCAGGGTGAGTTGCAACAGTTACGCGACAAGCTTGCAATCTCTGAACGAACTGCGAAATCTGAAGCCCAGTTGAAAGTAATAATTCTGTCCAATAGCGGGTGTAACTTAACATGATTTAGATGTCATTTCGATAATTTGTTTCTATCTCAACCTTGATAATCTCCTCAGGAGAAATATCATCTAAGGCTCAAGGTCCTTGAAGAGACGTTAAAATCAACTAGCACAAGCGCTCGCACTATACCAGATGGAAGAAGTTCAAGCAACGGTCCTTCGCGTCGGCGATCACTGGGTGGTGCTGACAACATCTCCAAATTGACCTCCAATGGTATCTTACCCAAGAGATCACCATCATTTCAGCTGAGATCTTCTGGGGCCAGTACAGTGTTGAAGCATGCTAAAGGGACATCTAAGTCATTTGATGGTGGTTCAAGATCTTTGGACAGGAATAAAAAACTTCAGAATGGAACAGGTCCAAATTTCAGCAGCAGCAAGTCCTGTGATGTGACCAAAGACAATGAGACTGAGAGCAATTCATGGAAAGCGAATCAAGATGAAAAACACAATGACTCGCAAATGGCAAGAACAGAGGATACTGTGCCAGGAGTATTATATGATTTGCTGCAAAAAGAAGTAATTGCCTTGAGGAAAGCTGGTCATGAGAAGGATCAAAGTCTTAATGACAAAGACGACGCTATTGAGGTTAGATCGATTTGTGATTGGCATCATGACTACCTTCACTCACTTTGATTTTCTGCTAAGCTTGATAGTATTTCTGGTTTAGATGTTAGCAAAGAAAGTAGAGACTTTAACAAAAGCCATGGAAGTTGAGGCCAAAAAGATGAGAAGGGAAGTCGCTGCGATGGAGAAGGAGGTTTCTGCCATGCGTGTTGAGAAGGAACAAGAAAATAGAGCAAAAAGATTTGCTAATTGTAAGGGCCCAGTTAACAGTTCTCAGCCACTTCCAGGAAGGTATGCCTTCATGTATTAAAAACAGTAACCTGGCACTAAAATGGTGCCAGGGATTTACATATCTCTGAACCTTTCTGTACAAAAACAAAAAGAAAGAGTTCCATATGAACATACAACCTATTCCTGAATAGAATCTATGAAATTGAGCATGCTATTCTCGTCTTTAACATCCCGAAGAGTACACCAACAATTGTTGTGTTGCTTCAAGTTTCTATCCTTTAAGATTCTTGGCACCAAACACATTGTACTTTTGAAAAGATTGGTCCAAAGTATAACATTTGTTGTAATTTTAGTAGTTCTCCACACATATCTATGTTCCAAGTTAAAATGACTGTGTTCAGGTAAGACTTAGGACCACCTTGCTTGGAGCTTTTTTTTCTTGACAAGGCAAGATTTTATTAAAACAGTATCAACTTGACACTGAAAATTCACATGTTTCTAGCGTTGTTGCTACCTAACACATAATGGTAGTGAGCACTTCCTTAGAAAATGTGAAGTGGTAAATGCTCAACGCCACAATTTGTAATGTATGGGATATGCAAAAGCCTGGTATTTAAGTGGATAAGGGTAGAGGGACGGACCATTATCTGCTGAGTTTTAAAGAGTGCGTCATTGGCCTTGGGATTTCTTGGTTATCAATTTATTTATTTTGTTGAGGCCTTAAACAATGATGGTATTTGAAATAGATGATCGTATCACATGTGAATATCTTTGCTTAAAAGTTATCTATCTTGTCATATTAAGACGGGGGCCATATATTTTGACAAAATTATGGAGGGAAACATGTCTGTAGACTTGTAAAGTGGATGGATTAACACAGGAGAATATAACTCCATGTACAATATTAAGAGAAGAGCAGTCTAGTGAGCTTTTTGTTGTGGTTTATTGCATATAGAGGACTCACCCCTTTCTGCACTGTTAATTTATTTAATAACTTATTTCCTTGAAGAAGTCTTTAAATGAAAAGACTCTGACTTGGAGTATAATCTTTTCTTTTTTAAGTTTTGATAAATGATATATAATCTTTATACCAGACAAAAACTAACATAATTTTTATCCTGGAGAATCCTTTTCAGAATCAATTTATGTTGCTAAAGTTGAATGCAGGTGAGGGTTCTAAAGGCAGTTGTAGTTGACAGATTTCTTGTAGCTGCACCTGATTGCGTAGAAACGCCATGTTACAACTTGCCAAAGCTAATGTCTGTAGTCTTTTATAGCTTTGGCAAGTTGTAACATGGCGTTTCTAGGCAATGCAGGTGCACCTACAAGGGAATAGGTGCTGCAATTCTCTACTTGTAAAATTCACTAGCTAGCAAACTTACTTTCTCCAGGATTTTAATGCTTAGTTCATTTTTTCCTGCTACTACTCACTCATTCTTGCAACGAGTGCTAGGAGAAACACTGCAATGTAGAACTTCATCTTGCCAGTCATCCTAAATTATTTAATTTTAACTTCAATAACATGTAATTATCTACACTCTACAGGAATGTAGCACGGAATGGATTAATGCGAGGCACACAATAACATTCTAGGAAAAAACCATAGAGGCAAGCAATTCTGCATAGGCTTGGTGTGCTCATTGCCTACTTTTCAATTCTCCTACTTCCTCTAATGGTTGATTGTAAAATAGTAACATACATGTCGATGCCTGTACTCGCTGCTTTCTGGTTGTACAACAGGTGACATTTGAGTGCTCCTCTGACTTAGGCTATGATCCAAGCATGGTAAGCGATCAGCACGAACAGAACTCAAGCTATTGAAGTTGAATTAACCGTTTGGCAGAATATTTTATATGGTAGTGGTTGTGTGGTTGTATAGATAGCTTGTTGGCACTTACTTCGCCTACTTTATTCCATCTTGTTTGCAGTCTATATTTGTAATCTGCAGCTCAAGTGATATGTTATTGGTTCAGGTTTGTCAATATTCTAGTAATCAGATCAATACTAGACGTGTTTCATTTTTTGTTTACTATTCTTGATCCAGACCTGCTCAACTAAAGTTGAGTATATGCGGTCGTATAACACTCAAACAAATTTTGTTTTGTGAGCTGGACTTGATTTTCATTTTTTTAGCAACTTGGCAACTTTAAACAAACTTCACGTTCAAGGACTAAAAATATAGGAATTTCATAGATACGTCAAGTTTAAGGTTCGAATTCAAGAAGTGAGAAACATAGAGGATTTCAATACTTATATAGTTGTATATGTACAATTTTTGTTTTTACTACAATCAGTACCTAACATTGAGATAAGGTAGGTAAGTAGATAATTGCTAGGGAACTACTGAATTTCAATTTATAGTTTTACAATTAAACCGTGACCTTCATTGAATGTATAATTTGTCTTTATCTAAAAAAATATTAAATACTTTTTAATTAATAATAAATTAATTTGATACTGTATCAACAATAATTACTAGCTGTGGTGGTAATGGATGCTGACTATGGATGATATTGGCTAATGGTGGTGTTGTGGATGGCAGAGCGGTGATGGTGACGGACAATAATGGTTGGAAGATAGTAATAGCGAGTGGTGTAAGTGAATGATTACGGTGGTTAATAATGATGATTGTTGGTAGTGGCGGATGATTATTAGGTACAGTAGACAATTGATTATATGATTGACAAAGATGATAATTGCGCATAAATAATAATAAAATATATTAGTTGATAATGAAAAAAAGGGCGATAATTGATGATGATTGTGAAATGAATGAAATTGTAAACTTTAATTTTCATAGACATATATTTATTATTCAAATCTATTAATGTGGTTATAACATATCAAAAAACAAAATTACTACTCCCTCCGTCCATAATTGTTTGTCATGTTAAGGTCATGCAAACCCCTCAAGGAAAATTTAATACAATGTGTAATTTGGCTAATATAACCCTATCAAGAATATCAAAAGTCTACTTAACTTTTCAATTGAACTACACTATCATTAAGGGCAAAATTGAAAAAAAGTGACTAATTATTTCTTAATTATTTAAATTGACAATTAATCTTAGATATCTATTTTTAGTATACATGTCAAACAATTATGGACGGAAAAAGTAATAATTAAGAATAATAAACAAATAAATTAACAATCATAGTATAGTATATAATTAAGATTCAAAGTTTCATATAAACACCTATTCCTAACTCCTACGTACCCTAATACCATTAATCTCGAGTGAAGCCAATAGCTTCTTTTTTTCTCTTCCTAAATTTCTCTATTTAGTTACCATTTTAAACTTTTGGAACAAGAATGCACAAAAAAATAGTACTATTCCCCGTCTTATATATTAGTTCATCATTATACTAAAAATAATTATTTCAGATTAGTTATTTATTCTATTTAATCAATAATATATTAATATTTATAGTTACGAAATGCTATTTTAACATATGAATTAGTAAAATTATCTTCTAACGACAAAAAAAATAAAAAATAAAATGAGAAAACCAAAAAGACAAAGGTGTTGTGCAGTCTCCTTCTGCGTGTCTCTCGACTCCTCGCGTCACATTTTATCTTCCCCATTTAAGACATCCTTCCTCTTTACCCCACCCCCACCCACCCTAGTCCTCTTCTTCTTCCACCATTCTTCATTTCTCAATAATCGAAACCCTAATTTCACCTTCCATTACACTGTATACAGTATACCCTCAGCTCAGCTCTGGATCTGACTTACCTTTTTGTTCTTAAACCCTCAACAATGCATTTTCCAACACTACCATAACATCACTTGTTAATGAAAGCAGCTGCTGTTCTGTGAAACCAGTTTCATTTCTGTAATTTTAGCTAACTGTGAAAGTGTGGTTTTTTTTTTTTGTCATTTTTGTGGTCTTGAATGGTAAGTATGAGTGGCGACGTTGCCACATGTAAGTCGGAAGCTACGGTTGTCACTGATCACTTTCCAGTAGGGTTAAGAGTTCTTGTAGTTGATGACGACGTTGTTTGCCTCCGAATTATTGAGCAAATGCTTCGCAGATGCAAGTATTCAGGTCTGTTTCCTTCAACCACTTCATTTCCATTGTGGTGTTTTAATTTAACCTTGAATTGTAGCCTTTGTAGGCCTTTACTTTATATTTGTAACTTAATAAAGAAGGCTTCGGTCTCAAACAAGAATTCTGTTTTCCGGTTTGCCAATTGATGACTGCATCAATGAAGATAATTTGCATAAACTTGGATAGGTAATACGTTGATTGGTTGGTTGTATAAAGGAGACAAGCAAAATAATCCCAATTGCATTGCATTGTGTCATTTGTTTGGTGGTGTTAAACTTATATCAGCATAATTTATGTATTAGCGAGATATATTGTGGAACGAGAATACATGGATAAGTGACTCTAAAGATGAATAGGCAATTATTGCATAACATTCCATGCATTGTTTTTCACCTCATAATAATATGATACAATCTCAAATTGAAGTTCATTGAAATTTAACAAAAAATGATGTAGAGAAGGAATAACAAGAACAAGTTTAAGAGTTAAACTAATCAAAGATTACTTCATTTCGCAAAATATAATTACTTTGGAAGGAGAATATCTTATTTATAGACCTTTCTAGCTGTATTATAGAAGCTGAAATTGACTACTAACCTAAGCCATAAGTAATTTATCTGAAATGAGCTAAACCACTTGGTGCTATATGGCTATTCACATGATTAGTGCTAGAAATTCAGGTCATATCATATCCCCTATTCATCAAACAACCCTAATCCACTAGGTTGGTAATGTTGAAATGAGGAACCTAGCTACATCGCGAAAGAATAGAAGTTGTGAAAATCATTGGATGTAACAATGTTTGTCCTTGAATGCGGAATCAATCCAGATCCCCTGTTTCTCGAAAGAAGATTTCTTGTCCTTGAATCAACTTCATCAGGATAAAATGGAAGTTGTGAATCATTGAAATGCAACAATGTTTGTCCTTGAATGCGGAATCAATCCAGATCTCCTGCTTGTTGTAAAAAAAGATTTCTTGTCCTTGGATTAATCTTCATCTTCTTCCCCCCCATGGGAATTGGGAAGCATGAATGGTTTCTCAATGTCATCAACAGTTCATTTGCAAAAAAAGATGCAAAGGGCCTTGTACTCAAAATAAAAGGCACTTCTTATACCTTGTGTAGGTTTCACCATTGAACACCTCCAAGTAATCTAGATTCTAGGATGCCAATTATCTTTAAATGAAAAGGTGGTGGAACAAGCTCTTCTTTGTTAAAAAAAAAAAGGTGGAACAAGCTCCAGTGAATACTTGTAGGCTGCGATAACCATCACATAGGTCACTTTATGACGTATCCTAAAGGCCACATGAGTAATTAGTGCTCCAAGAACTTTCTGTCTTGAACGAGTAGCATATACATCTGCAGTTGGAATTGTAGTTACATTGGCGTATGTTCACTAGTGTACAGGAAATGAGGTGGATCAGAAGAGTAAAACACACACAACTTGTACCAACCACAACACTTCTGTTGTTCACTTGATAAGAAAGAATTTGATACACCATGATAAAATTTATCCGACAAAGATACAAGAGATACTGTAAATTTTGCACGCCTTCTTTTTCCTCATCAGCATAAGAAATGTCGCATTATATGAATAACATTGGAATACTTCCCTGATCTTTGTCCTTGTTCTGATAGGTAATTATGTAAAGCCAAGCTAAAACAACTTATATACCATCTTTTCAAGAAATTTGGTTAGAACCTGTTCCAAAGCTTACCTTGCCATAAATTGACAATTTTCAAGCATCCATTGGATCACCAAAGAATTTCCAACTAGTTGGCACCACATAAAAAGGAAGGTTAAGCCTTCGAGCAACGCGATTTAGAACCACTGGTGGGTATTATTCGGGCTAGATCCTTAGAATCAGACTGGAAATATGTAATAGCATCATGAATTAGCAGCAACATTTGAAACAAAATCTTCTGGAGTGACAAAAAATGACTTCCAGGAATCATGTTTATATCAACATCTCCATCAATTGCAGCAGCAAAGTCAGGTCCATTCTTGTCATACATGATATTCGTGAATTCCTTAGTATCCATAAGGTTAGGGTCTTGGAAACTATACCAACCATCTTCATGAGGCCCTCCGTTTATTGTGGACTCCAAACTAGCTCCTAACTTTTCACCAAGAATAAGCTCTGCATAAGCCTCTGTAACAACCTTCGCTAAAGTTGCCTCATGTTCGGTCATAATAGAAAACTATTGACAACAATAGCTTTAAGTTTTCTTGTATAAGCCCCCGTGACAACCTCCAGTGACAGTGAGAGTTGGTTTTCTTGGATTTTCACAATGTGTTACTTTAAACCTACTGAACTTTATATATCCAATACAGATATGCTAGGTTGATGGTTTTTTTGTTTTTTTGTTTTTTCGGGTAAGGTAAAGGTTTAATGGATGATAATAAAAGTTCATGAGTCAAAATATCCTCCTTTACTTGATAATAAAAGCTAAGCCTGGTCAAGCCCCTTCGCGATCACGACCTAATTCTTTGCGAATGAGATCCCTTGTTAGGTGACCCATTTCTGTGATCATGGTCCTGGCCTTGCGATCACAAGCACCATTATCAGATCAGAGTTTTAAATTTTCAACTTGTCCGGAACAGGTCCAAACCCCTTGGTCTCAACCCAAACCAGTCACAAATTACTATATCAACATATTTAGATGCTCAAAACTGAGTTGAAACACAAATAGTCAAAACGAGGGGTCGGGTCGTTACTCTGTGTTGGTCGAGTGTTGTATTAGCTTGATGTTTCTTTTCATGCATAACTATTGGTTATAAAAATCAAATCTAACATTGACTATTTGAATTGCTTGCAGTTACTACTTGCACGCAAGCTATGGTGGCATTAAATCTATTACGTGAAAAAAGGGGGACTTTTGATATTGTACTGAGTGATGTTCATATGCCTGATATGGATGGTTTTAAACTTCTTGAGCTTGTTGGGTTGGAAATGGACCTTCCCGTAATAAGTAAGTGATGTCTCTCCTGCTGTGGCAGCATGATGCCTCATCTGTAAACTACTAAACTTAATATTTTGTTGTCTACAGTGATGTCAGGTGATGGAAGAACCAACCTCGTCATGAGGGGAGTTCAACATGGGGCTTGTGATTATTTGATTAAGCCTATACGGGACGAGGAGCTAAAGAATATCTGGCAGCATGTTGTTAGGAAAAGATATAACTCCAGTAAAGAGCCTGAATGCTCTGGTAGCTTGGATGATAATGATCGGTATAGGCGAGGAAGTGATGATGCTGAATGTGCTTCTTCTGTAATTGAAGGCGCAGATGGAGTGCTAAAACCACAGAAAAAGAAACGAGAAGCCAAAGAAGATGACACTGAAATGGAAAATGATGACCCAAGTACTACAAAAAAGCCACGTGTAGTCTGGTCAGTGGAGCTTCATCAGCAATTTGTTAGTGCAGTCAACCAACTTGGCATTGATAGTATGAACTTCGGTTTTTGACTTTTTCAGTTAGTTCAGATCTTTTTTTTTTATTGATGTATTAATTTGCCTCCTTTCTTCCTTTGCAGAGGCTGTACCTAAGAGAATCCTTGAACTGATGAATGTTCCTGGTTTGACAAGAGAAAATGTGGCAAGCCATCTGCAGGTTCGAATCTCTATGCATGGTTAAGGTTGCCAATGTCCCTTTTTTTCTACCTAATGCTAGTGTTCTGGTTGCCTTTTCAGGAAAATCAGGTAAAGATGCTATATACTTGGAACTAAAAGGCCCCATATCTTCCTAATTCACCAAGACGAATCCACATCATGTAGCTTTTGTGTTTATCACCCATAAACCTAAATATTAAATACCATGTCCTCATGTAGTGTTTGTTTTAGTCACTCATAAACCTTGTTTGTGCTATAGTCCGTTCAAGTCCTTATGGGTTTGTCATGTGCTATGTGATCCATTAATATTCTGTGTTAGGACGCATGCTGTTTTTTCCTTTCTGGTCATTAAATTCTAGTTTCAACGGTAGAATGTTTTAAAGTATTTCTATTGACTAATATGCAGAAATTTAGGCTATACTTGAAGAGGTTAAGTGGAGTAGTTCAACAGCAGGGTGGCCTCCCCAGTACCTTCTGTGGGCCAATAGAACAGAATTCAGAACTTGGTTCACTAGGAAGATTTGACATTCAAGCACTGGCAGCCTCTGGCCAAATTCCTCCTGAAACTTTGACAGCTCTTCATGCCGAACTTTTAGGTAGATCGACAAGTAACTTGGTTTTACCAGCAGTAGAGCAACAGAATCTCCTACAAGTTTCCCTGCAGCAAGCAAAGTGCATACCTGTTGACCAAGTTATGGCTTATGGTCAGCCTCTGTTGAAATGCCCTCCCAGCATTTCTAATTCTAAACATCTTTCTCAAGCTATCCTCTCTGCTGAAGATGTTCATTCCGGATTTGGATCCCAGCGAGCGAAAAATATATGTATGGTCCCTAGCAACAATCCCATTGGGATAGCTGCTCCGAACAGCAACATGTTAATGGCAATGATGCAACAGCAGCAATGGCAAAAGCAGCAGCAGATGGAACTGCAACATAGACAGTCTGGACCTCCTGAGGTCAACCGTCCAATTAATGTGCAACCTTCTTGCCTTGTATTGCCCTCTCAGTTACCAGGTAATTTCCAAGTGGGAGATAGTCCTGCTTCCATCAGCCGAGCCGGCAGTCTGAGTAAATCTTTGGTTATTGATTATGGAGTTCTGTCGCCACAATCAAATAATTCATTAAGTGTGGTTCAAGTGTTAGACAGGGAACTCAAACCAGAATGTGGCTTAAACAGGCTCCCCAGCGGAGGTTCTCTCTCTCGGTCATGCTCGATAAATGCTGACAATAGTGTTGGTCTGCAGCTTCATAACCCGAGCTCAGCATTTGGTTCTTCTAAACAACTACCAGGCCTTATCCCAAGCCATTTGGGCTCACCGGTTCCATATTATATTAACTCAAGCCAGGTTCTTGATCAGGGACGTATGAGAAATCCTGGGGTTGGTAAAGGTGCCTCCATTCCCAGCCGTTTTGCAGTAGATGAGTCTGATTCGCCAATGTGCAACTTCAACACTGCAAAAATCTATCTTGAGGAAACTAAAGTTAAGCAGGAGCCTATCATGAATGTCATGGAAAATGCTAAAGTTGGTCCAGCGATTTTTCAAAAATTTCAACTGGGTGATCTTATGAGTGTCTTCAGTGACTAGGTAAAGCAATTGATCTTCTTATTTTTAGTCTCTTCTGTTCCCTTAAAGAGCCCCCATCTCCCCCGGCCTCACCCAAAAAGAAAGAAAACAAAGTGAATTAGTTTAACGTGATTTGAGAATTAAGTAGTTATCTGTGGTTTGTTTTGTATTTACCTTGCCATTATTCCATTTCCTCATATTTATGCCAGATGCACATTTATCCCTCATACATATTACACAATGTTGCCAATGTATGATCATGAACTTTGTCATAGGGATGCGATTGGTGCCTCTTTTGAAATGCATTAATCCCCCTTTTTGGCCTCAATCCCTTTTTCTTTTTGGTAACTAAAGTTTTTAGTAATTACCAAAGTATTTTATCGCAGTACCATAACTAACTATACACCGTCAGTAGAAAGACTAAAGAGCTAACAAACTAGAACGTGAAGCTATATACTAAATTCTGTATTGTAGACACTACAAATACAAGCAATGGCTTCCCAGTGTCTGCATTGTTTCTCAAAGATCCTCATATTTCTCTCTATCCATATGCCTTGAACAAACACTGTGTAGATCATTTTTAGAATCTGAGCCTGTTGTGACTTCCCTTTGGCTCTCTGAATGACTCCTGTCATGAATTGCTCCCAAGTATTCCCTGTAAGAGACTGTTGATGGATCCAGTTTGGAAGTCTATCCACCACATCTCTAGCAAAAGGACATGTAGCATATAGATGTTCTCTGTCTCATCACAGGTTTGATAGAAGCTACATTTGGATTCAAGCACCGTTCCCCATTTGAGTAGTCTGTCGACAGTTACTAACCTCCCATGCATTTGCAGCCATAGAGTGAATCTGGCTTTTGGTCTAGAAGGATTAGAAAATAAGAGGTACTTCCATGTAACTCTTAAGGTAGGGGCTTGGACCGTGTATATATTTGCCTTGTAAGGCTCATTCTATCAGTAGAATGACAATGCACCTGCTCCAATATTGTTCTGGACTCCAATACCTTCCTGAGCATCCAACAAGCTTGAGCTAGTGTTGAAATACTATCCCAGTCTCCCTTCGATGTAGTAAGCAAACCATGTACCCATTTAGTCCAGAGCTATGTTGCTTGGACTTTCCAAAATTGTTGCCTCACCCGTGTCGGATTCTCCAAAATGCACTACTATTGGAGTATCTGACACGCACCCGTCAACATTTTTAAAGAGTCCGATCAACATAGGTCCAGAGTTGATCTTGCGTATGAGTAAGATCCCAACAGGTTTTAGCAATTGATGCCCTGTTCCACTCAGTAAAGATTGATCAGATTTAAACCATCAGTAAACTTAGGAGAGTGTTAACTTTATCCCAGGGATAAAATCTTTGAGTTTTGTTATGATTATTATTATGTAATATGGTTTTGGATCTTGTGTACACATGCTTATTTTCTAAATTTTGGTAAATTGCTAATTTTAGGTTGATGTTACTGCAGGATTGTCGTTTGCCCGTGGAAGGTCTCAAGTTCCCCATGATTCGTAACGTTTAGTTCTGCCGTATAAGTTTGCAAGATCCCACTTTGAAGTCTTATATTATCTTATAGTTTCACGTATAGTGTGAATTGCAGAAATGTAGGTAAAGGTTATTTGCCTGTGTATTTATCAATCTAATATTTTGGAAATGAATGTGAATCGAGTATAATATAATACTCTTTGTAAGTATTTGGAGACGATCTCACTGGGTATGTTGTTCTAAAATATCCCCTTGACGGTATCATCACTTGTGATTGTGCTATTATTCAGATTTTGAGTTGTGTAGTTTTGATAGTTGAGCTGTTGCAGATGAAAAGAATGTCAATTATGAAACTGACATTCATGCCAGTTGCCTCTCCAGACTCTACGTGTGGGATTACAGGTTACGTCGTTGAAATGCATACAATTGCCTTTCTTCTTAAATTTTTGTTTTCACTGCTAGCTTGCTGTTAATTTCTTTTCATTATTATCTTGTTTGTGAAACATGGAAATTAATTACACCAGCACTATATTTGCAGAGAGCTTAATATTATGATAGTGCTTTTGATTTGCTGCAATGTGAAAGATTGAGTTTGCTGAGTTTCTTGTTACGGAAACTTTATCTAACATATTATTTGCAGAAAAATACAAACATATCTAATGTAATTTCATAAGTGAGTTGGGAGAGTTCAGCAATTACACAACTTTATTCTTACCTTATGAAGGTAGAGAGATTGTTTCTGATACTCTCTTTTGCACGAGTAAGCCTATTAAAAATCTAAGGGTGGTTTGGTAGAACGTATTAAAAAAAATTAATGTATGCATTAACCTTGTGTATTATTAGAACTTTGTTTGGTACTCTTTTTCAATCTATGTATAACTAATCTTTAAATTAGTTACACTCTATTGTGCATTAAGGTAGAGCTGTCAATATGGGCAAGCTCACCCCATCCGGGCTAACCCATACATGCTTCGATATTTTACGGGTCAGGCCGGGCTAGTTCATTTTTGGTGTGGGCCAGAAAACGGACGGCCCAACCCACTAGTATGTGGGCTACAGACTTGTCGGGCCAGTCCATATTTTCAAAAAATTATATTATTTTTAGAATTATTAAATTAAATTATAAATTATAATTTAAAAATATTATCATAAATATCGATAAAACAATATGACATGATGTTAATGTTACTACTTTTTAATCAAATCAACAAATAAAATTATCTTTATAATATTTATTAAGTTTTTTTTTTCAAGTAAAAGTATAAATATCTAAATAGAAATATTAACCTAATTGTTTTGAGTTTGGGCTCTCTTTAATTTTAAATTTTAATATTATATTATATTTTTAATTAATTTTTATTGGCCCACGGGCCGGCCCTACCGATATTTCTCAAGCCTCACAAATCAACAGGCTTATTCAGGCCGGGTTAAAAAACTCTTTTTCAAATGGGCTTCAATAATCGTAACCCTATTAAATCCCGGGTTAGGCCAGGTCAGCCCAACAGGCCTAGCCCATATTGACGGCTCTACATTAAGGTGTGTATTGTTAATATCATGGATTTCTAGGTATTGGCAATGAAATGTTTTTAATGCATGGGGTATTCCGAAGGTGTAACCTAGGCAACGAAAAAGGGGCCCGATACTTCAACTAGAGGAGCGACCCGTTGGTTCACCAAACCCCGACCCAGCGTCACACATTCTCCAGGTCCGAAGGGATCCAGTGCCCAACTACCGACTCCTCCCGGAATTGCGTTATCGGAGCCGAGCCAGGAATGGCCATTAGTGGACACCCACCACTTTTCACCGGTTAGAGAGGCCCTCTTTAATACATTAAGAAAAGATGTTCACAGGGGCCAGAAAGACTCGGTCATAGGAATTAACTCAATTAAAAATTCAATTGCCCTCAATATCCTTTTTATATCTTTTCCACCATAATGATAAAGGACATCTTTGTAAATAACTTTAATCGAATGCATTCTATTTTTTAATGTATCAAATCAAATAATCTATAATTAATATAATCATTGCTAATTCAAGCATTAAGTCTTGCTGAAAATAACTAAGAAAAGAACATGTGTAGTATTATTTATACTCTTATTTAAAATCTATTTACTATGCGGTGCGAGAGATTATTTTGCTAGAATTTAAAGAAAGAATATTTGACTTCCATTAGTTTTTTTAAAATAAAATAAAATTGTAGTGTGACAATATAACTATATCACGGCCATAAAACTTAAAAATTGAAACTAAAATTGTTCAAAATAATAATTTTTTTTTATAAAAAAGACAGAACACTAAAGAGCAGAGGTGGAGTCAAGATCTTTAATAAGGGGTTCAAAATATGTAGAAATAAATAGCCGAAGGGGTTCGACATTTACTATATATACTTATAAATTTATTTTAACCATGTATAGATAGTGTAATTTTCCACCGAAGGGTACAAGGTGGCTTCGCCCCTTCATTATTATTTGTCATGTTTCACTTTCTGAAAGTCAATTGATTGATTTCTAAAGTTAAATAACATTATATTAATTCAATATCTTGAATAAAAAAGAATTAATTATTCAAAAACTACACTAAAAGTACTTAAAATTACAGTTTCTTGTATATCAATATAATAAAAGTACATTATAAAATATTAATCAAAACTCTTATAATTTAATTTTAAAAAAAATTATAACAATTAAAAGCGGAGACAGAGAATCGTAAATTGGAACGTGGCATTAAAGTTGGAAAGAAGCAAGGTGCATGCAGTAGGGAAAATGGGACGGCTACTGAGTATCCAAGTTACTAGTACTACATTTTGCTTCCTCTCACACTTCCTAATTCTTTTTTATACTTATTAAAAAGTAATAATATTATATGTTATAGTAGTATTTTAACTCTTATTTTCAATATTTTATATCTACATTTTTTAAGTAATTTCATATTTACATATCATTTGGATGACTTGATAATTGAAAATATTATTTGTATCTACATGATATAAAACTCAAACTCCTTTTATTTTATTATTATGTTAATTTACTAGGTTTAACTGAACTAGTATAAGTTATACTATATAATAATTTAAAAAAATTATGACTTTCAAAAGTAGAATAAATTGAATTGTATTTTTATAGGCGAAAGTGTTCCGGTTTGGATAATTAAATTTTATTTTTCTTTTTTCGTTAAATTTTAAAAATCATTAATTATGTTAATTTACTCTAGTATATTAGCATTTTTTTAAAATGTAGTTTTTCAATATGTAAACTAAATCGTAATTAACATTAAGTGATTTCACTCTCATATTCTGAACACTTTTATATAAAATTTAAATCTCGAATTCACTCGGAAACATTCTCATTGTGGAGAGTGATGGTGTTCTTTTCTTCCATTCAAAGTCTCATATTGTCTCACCTCAACATATATATATATATAAACAACTACTCCCATTTCTACATCTCACATCATCTTCATTCATATCTTTTTCTTTAACTACATAAATTCACAATTATTTTTTTTTCATTTTTTTTTTGTCAAATTTAAGGAAAATAACCATGTTGGATTGGGGTCCAGTTTTGGTCTCAGTTATATTGTTCATCCTGTTATCTCCAGGATTGTTGTTTCAACTTCCAGGGCATAAGCATTGTGTTGAATTTGGAAATTTTCATACAAGTGGAGCTTCAATTATGATTCATACTTTGCTCTATTTTGCTCTTGTTTGTGTCTTCTTTCTGGCTGTTAAGGTTCATCTCTACCTTGGTTAAAAATTTGAATGTATTCATTTTGTTGAGTTGTTATAACCTATTGTATTTTGTGGTATTCGGTACTATACGTATGATGGTTGTTTTGATTGTTATTTGAATATTATTATATTGTATTTGCTAAATGCATTGTTATGTAACAATGAGATATGCTATTTTATGTAACAGTTGATTTGATATGATCACATTATTGACTTATCTTTTTTTCGTCTTATGTTTTATTTGATGATCGTATCTTACTTTTTTATTCTATACTTTTTTATTATTATGACTCTACCTTGTTTACCCTATTATTTTTTTTTAATAACGAAGTTTTTCTTTGAATATCATATACTTCGAAGCGATAAAATATATAATAGAACGCATTATGAAACGATATATGTAAAAATTATCCAAACAATTTCTCGGTGATGTATTTCTTTTTCTAGCATAGATTAAAGACCAACACAAAATAGGGTCAAAAGTGTAAATGACCTGTTGTGTGGCTACATGATTGATTTCAAATGCGAGGATTACAATCATTACAATCTGATAAAATTAGAATGATACAGAAAAGATTATAGCGTTTATTAAAGAACAATGCTGCCCTTCATCAATGTTGGCTAAGCTAGCCAGAAATACTCTTAAAATGGTGTGATATTACCCTCTTTTAGCCCCTTTTTGACAATGTTCTTCAAAATGCTTCACCTTTTTTAGGTCGGTTTCTATATTTTGAGGTACGGTTAAATTAATAATCATAGTATGTTCGACTTCGACTCACATATGTTTACATAATATTGCCATGCCTTCGTCATTTTGAGAAAAGTCTTAACTGTATTATATATTAACACCTTACACATGTAGAAACATTCAAAACAGAGTATAGGCATGCAGTTTTCTTTATTAATCAATTACACATAAACGACATTTCAATCAAAATAGAATAATCAAAGTTTCAATATCGTCGAAATAATTAATTTTGTACTTAATTTTATTCTATATATTTGCTAGTATTATAATAATATATATGTAACTAAGTGCTTCCGCACAATATCCAATATTTCGATATTCATAAATACTGAATACCATACCTAATATCAATTTTTTTAAAATGCATACCGCCAAATACCACAATATTAAAAATTCAATTTTTGATATGATATTCAGTATCTACGATACCATCCTCACCCCTAATATCATGGAATATAATGTGCTAAAATATACTTTTTAACAACGAAAACGACAAAATGCACATTAACAAAAAGCGCGATTCAAAATTAATGTCACAACATGTACCATAACATGGTAGATCAACAAAACAAAACTAGTGAGAGAGCAGAGGTCTACATAGTCAAAAGATGAAAACAACAAAAACTACATTACAAGAAACATGAAATGTCAAGGTCCTTAGCCTTGAACAGCCTTGGCCAAGCCAAAAGCAGCAGCAGATGCAACTGCTCCAATAAGTGCGGTTTCGAAAGCACTCCTAAATGGCCTGTTTCCAGTGAAGTAGCCTTTAGCGAAGCCGAAGATTAGCAAGGCTAGTATAGTTACCACAACAGAGGCGACGACAGCCTGTCTTGCAATAGGAATGAGCATGTATGGAACCAGAGGAACAAATCCTCCCAAGATGTAAGCAATCGCGATGGTAAATGCACTCTGCAGCGCTCTCCTTGGATCTGGCTTCTCTAAACCAAGTTCAAATCTGTCGGTCAACACAAATTTCTTATTATAGCTAGGTCCGCGCCATTAGAAACCAAGGTCAAAGTAATATCATCATATTCACAATTATGTCAGAAGAATTTTTTATTGAAATTTACAACAACTTGCATTGAGACCACATTTTAGCTATGATTGATCGGATAAACCAGACAAAGTACAGTTATGCATCCTACTAACACAATAAAGTTGAAGAACGGGACAGAAAGGGAGTCGTTGATCAGCTAAATACCAAAATTAAATGGAGGGACCATAAAAGAAAAGCAAGAAACTATTCAAAGTGTTTGCTCCACTTTGAGTGGCCTGCCATTAAGTATAGGTCGCGATAAGGTATCTAAAATCATGATTTCTTCTGTGGTCCAAGTCGGACTCAAATGCTCTCTTATTTTCCCTCAAGTCTTATATGGAACTACAACAACTATGTCTCAATCCCGAACAAGTTACCATCGACATAAATTCTCTCTGTTCATATCGCACCATTTACGTCCGTCTTAGTCCAATATTTTCAAATAAAAACTTGCTATAAGGAAGCAGAAATTAAAATCTCTAGTGTTCAGGTAGGGCTTCTTTTGTACGTCCGAAACAGACTGCTGAAATTGTCAAAATTTTCTTCACCAGTACCACATACTGCAATAAGAATCTAAAAACTCGAAATTTGACCGTCTTGAAAGAACTAACTATTCATAAAATGTTAGCATACATTTCTCATCTTTTTTCCAACTCTGAACCAATTATTTAATTGGCTTTCCAGAGTTGAACATTGCATATACAGAACAAGTATAAAAGTATGATATTAGAAAATCTCGACTTAGATGCAAAGAGAGATTATGATGGACTTACTTCATCATAAAGTCGAGCCATGCCTGTGGGTTCTTCCTTAAAGCATTCACCACCGGTGAATATTCATGGGGCTGAATCCCATACTCTGACAAAATTTCTGCAATCTCCGCTGCTTCTGCAATTTATACCAAGATACCACAAACTCTTGGTCAAACCAAGTAAACTTTGCCAAATTTGCAAGTTAATACATTTTAAAACCATGACAAAATAACTTTTTAATTTCTTGTAAGTACAAGTTCCCTCATAAAACTAGTTACCACTATAATTCAATCTACATGTCATATATATATATATATATATATATATATATATATATATATATATATATATATATATATATATATCCACGCTTTCTTCCTCGTCTCCCACACCATCCGTATAAAAAATCTAGCCAGCGTATATTGAGAAGGACAGAGAAGTGAATGTTAATTCGGAAACGTGTAAATGTGCTTTAGCAAAGCTATGCCACTCTTAATGTATGAACAGGGGATTCTTCTTTTCAATGGACTGAAAACAATAACGAAAACAACAACAAACAAGAAGTCGACAAAGCATAACACTAGTGTCAATCAGTGACGGACAGACGGGTGTTGAATCCATCCCATTTTTTGGTCAACTTTAGCTATTCAATTGGTACAAGCAATTGTTAAAAAGGAATAGTAATTGGAGTTGAACATTAAGACTTGGTAGTTGGCAAATTGGTAAGATTTGCAAACCATTTTTGACTTTGCTATTTTACCTATGTCATTAGTGACATAGGCATGGTTTTATCCTTCTATAAATAGAGCATTCTTGCTCATTTGTAGAACACACCAAGTTAGAGAGAAAAACCATTTTGAGAGCAAAGTGAGGTATTCCATAGACTATACAAGAAAATAGTCTGTGAAGAAAAATAGAGTGTGAGCGATATTTTAGTAAGACGGAAACCAAAAGAGTGTTGTTTCTTTTGAGTGTGTAGTAGTCACTTTGAGTATTGTATTCGTGACTACACAGTGTAAAATTCCTTACTATAGTGATATCAGTTGCTCCTCTTGGCCGTGGTTTTTTCCCTTATTTAGAAGGGTTTCCACGTAAAAAATTTGGTGTCGTTACTTTCCCATTTTATTTCCATTACTTTTACCATATATATTGTTGTGCTTGTCCGCGTTTTCCCAACAAACTGGTATCAGAGCCAAGGTTTTATCTGAGTATGCTCTGTGGTTGCAGCACAGTCTGAACTTCCACATCAGAAAAGATTTACTTTGATTTGCGATAACTATATTTTTTTGGGGAAAACAATGGAAGCCAACACAAGTAGAATGGTTACTTTGAATGGTGTTAATTATGCCATTTGGAAGGGAAAAATGGAAGATCTGCTTTATGTTAAGAATTTTTACAAACCAGTATTTACCACTGTAAAGCCTGATAATAAAACAGATGAAGAGTGGAATCTGTTGCACAGACAGGTTTGTGGATTCATTAGGCAATGGGTCGACGATAATGTGTTGAACCATATTTCTGGGGAAACACATGCTCGAACCCTATGGGAGCATCTTGAAAGTTTGTATGCTCGGAAGACTGGCAACAACAAAATGTTCTTAATAAAGCAAATGTTGAGTTTGAAGTATCATGATGGTTCTCCGATGACAGACCATCTGAATAATTTTCAGGGGATCATGAATCAATTATCTGCTATGGGCATCAAATTTGATGAAGAAATTCAAGGCTTGCTTCTACTTGGTTCCCTACCAGACTCTTGGGAAACATTTAGAACGTCATTGTCAAATTCTGCTCCGGATGGTGTGATCTCTATGGATTCCGCCAAGAGTAGTGTCTTGAACGAAGAGATGAGAAGAAAAACTCAAGTTTCCTCTTCGTCGGATGTCCTGATAACTGGCCCCAGGGGGAGAAACAAAACTCGTGGTTCTCAGAATAGAGAACAAAATAAGAGCAAATCCAGAGGCAGACTTAAGGATATTGAGTGCTATCATTGTGGTATGAAAGGGCACACGAAGAAGTTCTGCAGGAAGTTGAAGAGGGAGAACAAAAACAAAGAGGAAACTAAAGAAGATGGCAATGAAAATTGCCTAGCCACCGTTACCACCGAAGATCTTGTTACTATCCTTGATGCGGATATGATAAATATTGCTTGTGATGAGTCAAGCTGGGTTGTGGATACTGGTGCCGCATCCCATGTGACATCAAGGAAGGATTTTTTCTCTTCCTATACTTCTGGTGATTTTGGAACTTTGAGTATGGGTAATGAGACTGTTTCTAGGGTGGTTGGTATTGGTACAATCTGTTTGAAAACTAGTGTTGGAACTAAACTAGTTTTGAACAATGTGAAACATGCTCCTGATGTTCGTCTGCACCTAATTTCTGTTGGTGTTTTAGATGATGAAGGATATGTTAGTACCAACGGTGATGGAAAATGGAAGCTCATCAAGGGTTCCTTGGTTGTGGCTCGTGGTAACAAACGTCGTGGTCTATATTGGACTACGGCCTCTGCTTGTGTTGATATGGTGAATGCGGTTGAGAGCGATAGCTCTTCAACATTATGGCACAAGAGGCTTAGCCACATCAGCGAGAAAGGACTTAATGTTCTAGCCAAGAAGAAATTATTGTCAAATTTCCAAAGTGCTAAATTAGAAAAGTGTGAGCACTGCTTGGCTGGTAAACAAAATAGAGTTTCCTTTAAGTCCTACCCCCTTCGAGAAAGACAGAGATGCTTGAGTTGGTGCACTCTGATTTATGTGGTCCAATGAAGACAAAGACATTAGGTGGTGCACTTTACTTTGTCACTTTCATTGATGATTGCTCGAGAAAACTTTGGGTCTATGTCTTGAAGACTAAAGACCAAGTGTTAGGTGTCTTTAAGCAGTTTCAGGCTTCAATTGAAAGAGAAACTGGAAAGAAATTGAAATGCATTCGTACTGATAATGGTGGTGAATATTGTGGACCATTTGACGAATACTGCAAGCATCAAGGTATTAGACACCAGAAGACTCCTCCCAAGACTCCTCAGCTTAATGGTTTGGCTGAGAGGATGAACAGGACCTTGATGGAAAGAGTTAGATGTTTGCTTTCTGAAGCAAAGTTGCCGAACTCATTTTGGGGTGAGGCTTTATTGACCGCTGCACATGTTATTAATCTATCTCCTGCTGTTGCTTTGCAAAGTGATGTACCAAATAGTGTTTGGTATGGAAAGGATGTTTCCTATGACCATTTGAGAGTATTTGGTTGCAAAGCTTTTGTACATGTGCCAAAAGATGAGAGGTCAAAGTTAGATGCCAAGACAAGGCAATGCATCTTCATTGGATATGGCCTAGATGAATTTGGTTACAGGCTATATGATCCAATTGAAAAGAAACTTGTGAGAAGCCGTGATATTATTTTCATGGAGAATCAAACAATTGAAGATATTGACAAAGAGGAGAAGGTAGAATCTTCAAGTTTTGATGGTATAATTCATCATGATGACGTTCCTCACACAAGTGTGCATGAAGTTGTTGGGCTTGATAATCATAGTGACGCCCAGAATCATGTATCAAATCAATATGTTGATGTTGATAATAACAATGATATTTTTATTGATGATCCTATTGCTCATGAAGTTGTGGACGAATCAAATATTCCGCTTCGGAGGTCCACAAGACAACGGTTTCCTTCCTCCCGTTATTCATCCAATGAGTATGTGTTACTCACTGACGGGGGAGAACCGGGGGAGAACCTGAATGTTATGAGGAGGCCATGGAAGATGAGCACAATGATCAATGGATTGAAGCCATGCAAGATGAGATGAAGCCTTTGCATGAGAACCACACTTATGAGTTGGTAAAATTGCCCAAGGGCATGAGAGCTTTGAAGAACTTGTGGGTATAAGCTCTTTCTAAAGAAGATGAAGATACCTTCTTCCAGTAAATGGGACTGGAGGGGGAGATTTGTTGAATCCATCCCATTTTTTGGTCAACTTTAGCTATTCAATTGGTACAAGCAATTGTTAAAAAGGAATAGTAATTGGAGTTGAAAATTAAGACTTGGTAGTTGGCAAATTGGTAAGATTTGCAAACCATTTTTGACTTTGCTATTTTACCTATGTCATTAGTGACATAGGCATGGTTTTATCCTTCTATAAATAGAGCATTCTTGCTCATTTGTAGAACACACCAAGTTAGAGAGAAAAACCATTTTGAGAGCAAAGTGAGGTATTCCATAGACTATACAAGAAAATAGTCTGTGAAGAAAAATAGAGTGTGAGCGATATTTTAGTAAGACGGAAACCAAAAGAGTGTTGTTTCTTTTGAGTGTGTAGTAGTCACTTTGAGTATTGTATTCGTGACTACACAGTGTAAAATTCCTTACTATAGTGATATCAGTTGCTCCTCTTGGCCGTGGTTTTTTCCCTTATTTAGAAGGGTTTCCACGTAAAAAATTTGGTGTCGTTACTTTCCCATTTTATTTCCATTACTTTTACCATATATATTGTTGTGCTTGTCCGCGTTTTCCCAACAACGGGGACATACATTGCTTCAAGTGGCGTCATCTGACATCGATTCACTAAACTATTTCGTTAAATATTTATATATACGATATCACTTGAAAAATAACACAAAGTAAACCTTATTAAACCTTCATGACCTCGAATCTATACTCGCATATACTAGCTCAATTGTGAAGAAGACGTGACACCGCTTGGATAAAATCACGCGCATGTCACGAGAGTTGAGAAGTTATACCTGTATCTGGTACAGAGATGATCTCTTCTTCCTCCCTCTTCAGCTCTCTCATATAGTGATCAGCCTCACTCTTTGCAGCCAAATAACTGTAAAGCGAATAAATCAATGATTAATTATAATAATTACTCCTAACAGATTCATTATAATAAAAATTAGTCATGATTAACCTACCACAACTCTCACATTTTATGAACTTCAATCTGTACTTTAAACCATTTATGCAATACACACATAGTTAAGTTCACACAGGTAGAATTCAAATCATTGGCGGAGACAAGATTTTCATCGAGGATAGTCAAATTATAAAAGAGTAACCACACACAAAATAAAAATAAAAAAATGACTCAATATAAAGTACACACATAAATAAGAATAAAAAAAAAGTTAACCACTTTATACAACGTAATTTTTCAGTGATTTTGAACAAAGGTGTCTTCGCCACTGATTACCGTCAAATATTTTCGATACAAATATATGTAAATGAGATAAGAAAATACTTTTTTATGACACACACATTCAATGTAAGCACGAGAGACTGTTTCCGATAAACCTCCACTCAAATAAATTTTAAATTTTAAACTCATATTCAAAAGTACAATAAATTTCATAACAAAAAAATACATATAGTGTTTAAATTTTGTATTCGCCTTGTTTCACTTAGTAATATTTCCCAATTTTAATATTGTTTTACTTATATCAAAATTTATCGAAAACAATTTCTCTATTTCTACTCCGATATAAGTGCTTGTAAATCAAAAATAAATAAAAATACCCTCCAAGTCCCATGGAAATAGCACCAGCAGCAACTTCAGCGATTCCAGCGGTAAGAATAATGGAAGATGACGCATTTGCCCCCGATAAACCCGCCGCCAATGCAAACGGCACCGTTAGTCCATCTGAAACTCCGATTATTATATCCCGGACAATTTCACCGGCGGTGAAATGCTTTTCCTTGTGTTGGTCCAATAACGATTGCTCCGATTCACCAGCCATCTCAATTTCTCTACAAATACCAAAATTATAATCTTAAAAATAAAAATAAAAAGTTTTTTTCTCTTCTTCTGTTATATATTTATTTTTTTTGAGTTTGTGTGTAGTGTTCTTATAGAGAAAATGGAAGATGATTTTTGTATTTGGAGTTTTATGGAAGCAGGTAAAGTTCTGAGTATCTGTCAAAAATATTCTGACTTTTTTTTTTTTAACTAATGGAACTGAGATTCCAGGGAAAAAGACATTTCTACATTCCATATAATACCAACATTTAATATTTTACTTAAAAAAAAGTTTATGATAATATCAAAAATCTTCACGAAGTTTTTCTTTATAACACTTACCTTAAATTTATTTAAAATAAATATAAATTAATTATATAATGAAAACTTGTCTCTTTTAATTTCTTTATATCAATTCATAACAAAGTTTTACAGAGTGAAATATGAAAAGGAGCTTCTACTATTATTTCAATATGAGGCGAGTTTCAGAACGAGTTTTGGGATGTTATAAGGCGTAAGTTTTAGAATTTGAGGCGTAAGTCCTGAACATAAAACGTAAGTTTTAGGTGTAAAACGTAAGTCTGGGCGTTTTAAATTTATTTTTTTAATTTTTTTTGCGTTAAATCATATTTTTAATGTAATGATATTTCTCAAATAATAATATTAATTCTTTTTTTTTTCATTATTGAATATTCATATTTATCTCACATAAAAACTATAATTCATTGAAAAGTGTGCTTTTGCTTATTTTATTAGTAATAAAATTATAAAATTAATATACATGCGACTACGTCCCATAAATCCGTGGGACTAACGCCCTTAGTTTATACCGTATAAAACGTCTCGTCTCACGCTCCTACCTTTTAAAACATTGTTCATTATTAAATGGAGAAAAAAGAAATTTAAAAATATCGCTAAAGAATGAAGTGCGAGCATAAGGTTAAATATCATATTTCTTGAATAGGTCCTATATCGTGATACAAATTTCAATTAATTAAAACCTAATGACGATATCAAATATTGAATGAAAAAATAATTTTTAAAAAATATATATGAATATTTTCCCACCATTTCATGTGATATTTCCACCTAAAGATATTGGAGTTAATTCCATTCCATATATTTACACTACGTTTTTGGATGGTCACTGACGTTTCATGATGTGTGATATTATATTAGTATATTTTTTTTAATGAATACACTATTTAAATTTAAATAAATTATAGTATTATATAATGTCACATATAAATGATCTAATAACAAATATAAAGAGAATAGTTTAAAGCGCGATTACAATCACAATTACAATACTAATATTTATATTTGAACCTCAATCGATTTAAATTCACATCAAATTAGATATAAGAAAAATATTGTCACGTGTCAATTTTATATCTATATCAATTTGATAGGAGCAATAAAATAGTCATGTGTCAAAATTACAAAAACAGTATTATTGATTATTAATTCAAATCGATTATCTTATTATATATTCAAAACCAAAATTAAAAGATTATTTTTTAAAAAAAATTACAACAAGCAAAGTGGCAAGTTAATAAAACGACATGTGTATAAACGCAATCTCCTGCAATATTTTAAAAGGAAAAAACACCCAATAAGTAAGTTTTGTAATTAAAGTTTTTAATATATAAGTAAATTTAATTTTTTTTCTAAAAATAGTATATTAGTTGGCAAAAACACTTAAGTTTTTGTTTTTTTTATACAATCCATTTATTAATTTGCTTCTTCTATAATATCTCTTGTCATATGAGTAAATGATTTTCTTTTGGATTTTGCCCTTTTTAGACAAAAATGATTCTGATTACGTTTACGGCTCAATATTAATTATCTTAAATTTGTATTGTAATCAAGTAAATTCAGTACTTGTGAGTGGTGATACATTATTTTAATAATTATGACTCATATTTAGTATTTATTATGTTAAAATTAAATAATTTGAATTTATGCTACACAAGACTTACTTAAGAAAAAAAAATGATTTTCGAACTTATTTTTTTAATACTTTGAGTTTAAATTCAAAAATTTTAATTA
The DNA here is from genome assembly GCA_022817965.1 of Solanum lycopersicoides. Taxonomy (NCBI): domain Eukaryota; kingdom Viridiplantae; phylum Streptophyta; class Magnoliopsida; order Solanales; family Solanaceae; genus Solanum; species Solanum lycopersicoides. The sequence continues at coordinate 925,062 of CM040621.1, forward strand.
AGGATAAAGAAATTCTATTCATCTTATCATAAACCTGGCGGGTGATTGTAATCCTAAATTGATAGAGTTTACAAGAGGTTAATGATATAAACAAAGATAACAATTTCTCAATATACTTCTGCTAGCCAATATAAAAATAACCTCGAGATTAATATCAGGATAAATATATTTTATTTTCATTGAAAGATGCCAAATTTATGCTACATAAGACTTACTTAAGAAAACAAATGATTTCAACGTATTTTTTTTAAATATTTTGAGCTTAAACTTGATTTTTTTAAATTAAGGATGAAGAAATTCTATTTATCTCATCACAAACCTGGCGGATGATTGTGATCTTAAATTGATAGAGTTTACAAGAGGTTAATGATATAAACAAAGATAACAATCTCTCAATATACTTATGCTAGTCAATATAAAAATAATCTCAAAATTAATATTAGAATAAATTTACGTTATTTTCATTGGAATATGTCAATAGGGACAAAATCTAATTCCAAAATTATTTAATAATTTCATTCTACATTAAAAATAAAATAATACTCTTAAAATAACTAGTTCTAAAATAATTAAACTCAAAATAAATAATAATACCAAAAAGTAAGTTGAAATTACAATATCCCCACATAATTAGAGTAATAAAATTAATAATTTTATTATTTTTTATGTCTTATCCCTCCCCCAAATCCCAAAAAAAAAAATGGGACAAGTCTAGCTTAAAAGCTGATCAAACTGACTTAAAAATTGGTTTTTGACTTATTTAAGTGTTTGACAATTTTCAAATAGACTTATTTTAAGTTAAAAAAAAATTATTTTAAGCTAAAAAGTTAAAAGCTGGGGAAGGGGTATTTTTTTTTTTTTCTTAAAAGCTCTTTTAGTTGACTAAATATTTTAACTTTTGCCCTTATTTCTTTTTTTTTATTTTTTAATTATTATTTAATATTATTATTATAATAATTATTATTATTAATATTTTAGTTTTTTATTATTATTACTCTTTATTATTATTATTATATATTATTATTATTATTAATAATATTTTATTATTTTTATTATTATTATTCTTTATTTTATTATTCTTTATTATTATTATATATTATATGTTATTATATAATATTATTATTATTATTTTCATATTATTTTATTATTATTATTATATATTATTTTTATTATTATTAGTTATTATTATTATTAATATTTTATATATTATTATTATTATTATTATTATTTATTTTATTATTTATTATTATTATATTATTATTATTTTCATATTGTTATATCATTATTATTATTTATTATTTATTATTATTATTTATATTTAATTATTTTTATTTTTATTATTATTATTATTATTATTTTATTATTTTATTATTATTATTTATTATTATTATAATATATTATTATTATATTATTATTATTATTACTATTTAATAATTATTATTATTTATTTTATTATTCTTTATTATTATTATATATTATTATTATTACTCTTTTCAAATTATTTTATTATTATTATTATTATTATATATTATATATTGTTATTATTATTAAATTAATCAACTTTTATCATGTTAACAACTCTTAAGGGTATTTCAGATATTTTGATTAAAAAAGTATTTACCAACACTTATTTGCCAAACACGTTAACAACTTTTTTTTTAACTTCAGCATTTTTATCCAAACACATTACTATTTATTTTAAAAATAAATTTCAATACTTTCAAAAATATTTTTTAAAAACTATTTTTTTAAGCCCATTCAAACGGACTCTATATAGATTTGTCCTAATATTATCATCATGCGCAGCATTATTATTATTATTGACAAAAAAAAAAGTGATATAAAAAGTTGTTAATATTCAAAAAGAAAGATTGATATTCTTACTACTAACAAAAAGACAATAGAAAAGAAAAAAAGGTGTATAGCCACTGACCTGCCACACATCTATCAATTAGCAATCACCTACTGTATTATCAAACTTTATATTCGATAGATTATTTTGATAGGTTATTTTGACTTGATATAAAAATTTTAAAATAAAAAATTATATTTAAATTTATTATTTAAATAAATTAAAAATATATGTGTAATTATAAATTACTTCATCAAATATAGTATTTTAAAAAGTACTAACTATAAAAGCATATTAATCTTTCTAAAACGATTAAAAAGAAAAATAAAATAGACAAAAAATGGAATTGCATTCAACGATCTTATATAAATTTACTTTTAGATTCTTTTTATAAGCTAATTTTTAAAATTGATTAGATTCAAATTTTATATCTTTACAATACAAAGGATTTTGGCAATAATTTATGGTAGAGTGTTCACGATTTGGATAAAATCGATCCAAATCGAAAGGTCAAATAAACCCAATTTTATTTGAATTTGGTTTGGTTTAAGATTTTAGAAAATCGATGATATTCGGATTGGTTATGATTTATTCAAAAAATCTAAGAAATAACCAAATCGAAGGAACCGATAAATTATATACATGTATTTTATTAATATACATATTAATATATTATTTTTATAAACAATTTTAAAAATCTTATATACGTTTTCATTGAAATTTCTTTATAATCTATTTATTGAAAGCACAAATTCCCAAAGTGAAAACATTTATTCATGCATATGAGTGTCTATGACAAATCTCTGTGGACTGAAAATGTTATTGTTTCTTTCTAGGCTAAAATAATGAATTTTCAATCTTTATTCATAGTAAATTCACCGATTAAAAGTTCAGTAATTTCAGTCATTTTAACTATTTTTTGTTTTGAATGACATGTTCTTTTATTTTTGTGTATGATTAATAACGAATAACCAAATCAAACCGAAATCGATAACTACCATACCAATGTATATTATATTTAATTGATTTAATTTTGATAATTCTAAAATTAATTAAGTTTATTTGATTTTAATTTTAATTAATAACCGATTCAAATCCACCGATAAATCCCTAATTCGTGATAATGGTTCTGAGGAGAAAATGTGAATTAATTAATTAAAATTAATCTATACACTCTAACAAGCTATTTAAAACACATACTATCATGTCTAAATGATAGAATTCATAAGATATATACTTTGATACCTTATACATATAATATATTCTTAATTAGTAAAAATATTTTGATATCTTAAACTTCATATCTAGCTAAAATATACAATAAAATAAATAAAATAAACTACTATTTCCCTAATAAGTAATAATACATAGGTATTTTTCATAAAATAAATATCTATTTCTCTTATTAAATGTGCAACTCCCCAAGTAATATATGGACAAAGCTAAATAGGACGAAAGATGCCATAGGAATACAAAGTCCAACAAACGGTTGGGAAAGGAGGTACAAAAAGACACACGACCAGCACACGCCCATTTATAATACATATCACCTACCCACTTCGATACGTTTTAGTTTATAATATTACGTATCTGATCAAATTTTAATGAGAAACTTTCACATATAGCCACTTAAAAATAATTAATTACTCTATATAACTATAGTTTGATAATTACAATTGTAGCTACATGTTATATGGAGGAGAGAGGCGAGAGACAGGGGGAAAAGAGTGGAGAAAGGTGAATTGTATATGTATATTGGTTAGATAATTGTATATTATACATATATATTTGTATATATGGCAAGAGAGATTGGGAGAGGGAGGAGAGAGGCAAGCGAGACTGAGAGAGAGAGGAGAGAGGAGAGCGAGATCGAGAGAGGCGAGAGAGAGAGGGCAGAGAGTGGGAGAGAGGTGAATTGTAAATGTATATAATTGTATATAACTGTATATTATACATATACATTTGTATAAATGGCAAGCGAGATTGGGAGAGGGAGGAGATAGGCGAGCGAGATTGAGAGAGGGAGGAGAGAGGCGAGAGAGAGAGAGTAGAGAGTGGGAGAGAGGTGAATTGTATATGTATATAGGTTAAAAAATTGTATATTATACATATGTATTTGTATATCTTGGTGAATTATACATATACAAACATGACTAATTATACAAACTCGAAGTCAGCCCACGTAATTAATGTATAATGTTAGTCGCAAGTGGTAATTATAGCAAACTATAGCTATGATGAGTAATTAAATAGTATAAGTTTGCTTAGCCGCGTAATTTTCCCAATTTTAATTTATTCAAATATATGTATTTCAACAATGAAATATACAAGATCACAATTATATGGAATTTGTTTTAGGTATATTATGTTCAAGTGAATTCACATGTATCTGTTGGGTTCGAAAGTGATTAGGACGTCATGTGAAAGTTTATAATTTCAAATCATATGATTGACAAATCAGACGACAAATAAAAACATACTAAAGATATATTATTAATATAGTTTGATCAAGCGATGTACATATTGAAAATTAACATAAAAGAAAAAACGTAAATATATTTAGGAGAAAATCTCCTATAAATAAAGACTCTTATATAACTATATATATAGTGAATTCTATTGTATTCAATTATGAAGAATAGTTTATATATTTCCAATATGTTCATCCAAGGAAATAACTCAAATATGGAAGAAATTTATAAACTTAAAATAAGATAAGAAAATTAGAACAAAATACAATGCATATCAAATCTCGTTCATATGTCTCTCTCATATCACTGATACACCCAAATATATTTAAAATACATAACAAATCTCTCGCTTTTTTTCTATTTTATTTGCTTTTTCTCTTAATTTTAATATATCTGATAACAAAACTCCGTCGTAATAATTGGAGGGTTCCTCTTTATCAGTTAACAGACCTGCCTTTTTCAGTTTTTCTCAGTGAGATGTATGCACATGACTAAAAAGCTGCAGTAAATGTAAATGGATCTCATTTTGAATGTCTACTTACTCCCATTGACATATTTGTGAAGTCCTAAATTTTTAGATAAATCTTTTTACTCAAATATTATATTTTTATCAAAATTTATTTAATATATAAATAATTATCTAGTATATCGAGGGTAAAAAAAGTTATGATACAAAATAAAGCGATTAATTTCAAATTTACATTTAAAATATATATTTTAATATTTATCAATTTGATTTAAACACCAAATACGATCAAAGTTTGATGCTTTGATTCTTCGACGTTGGAGGAAGGAAAATTTTGAATCCCACATAGGAAATTGGAAGAGAAGATGGATGACTAATGACTGCCGTATATTGACAAGGAAATAAAATAAAATCCTTAATTGCATGCCAAAATGTTCATATATATATATATATATATATATATATATATATATATATATATATATATATATATTTATTATTTTTTCTTTTTTATATAAAATATGAATTCCGATGCAATGACGGAAATGCTACACTATTAATCAGAACTCTCGATTCGAACCTTATGTATGAAATTTGTTTTATTAAAAACACCACTCATAGATCCTGTAGTGCACAATTAAATTTAGTTGAAGCTATAATATGAATTCAATCACTCCAAATACGAAAATAAAATAAAATAATCTGGAATTGAAGATATCACACTAAATAAAAAATGATCATTAATTAATTGCGCTAAATATATATTCTTAGCGACAATTAGCATTCTTTGTATATGTCCCTAGAATCTTTAGCGACATTGATTCTAATGATACTTAACTAATGCCGGTAAAGATTTTAATATTCTTTATTAATATTAATATTTAATGCCGCTTAAGTTATTTTTAATATAATGTCATCAGCAACAACAATAAGTACAGTTCACACTTCACAGGAAAGTACAAAAAGACGCGCAAATTAATCCCCGTCCACTTTCGTATCAATATTAAAGTTCGATTAAATATGAATTTATATTAAAAAATCTCACATTAAAAATAAAATATGCCCTAATAGAAATAATATCATGCTCAAAAAAATTGAACATGAGATTTTTAATTACAAATAAAATATTTATATTTATCGTTACATCACTGACTCTTTTTTTTTTTTCAATAGTAAATTAACAACCAAATATTTATGCACTTGATAATTGATATGTAAATAAAGCTGCAGCAGATGCACATGGGAAGTAGCTTTCTGTTTTATTTTTTAAATAGAAAACAACACTTTACCCACTAGAGGATATGATAGGTTCAGCCTTAAATAAGAGATTTTGAATTCAAGATAATAATATACTTAGTAAGGTTTTGAAGAAATAAATATATATGAATTTTGTTTTTATTTTAGTTTCAATCTTAAAAAAATATATAATTAATATAATATAAAATAACATGTAATTGTGAAAATTAAAAAAATAAGATATACTTTCAATTTTAGATCAATTGAATTTGAAATTACAATTTAAAATAAGGGAAAAGGGTCAAAAATATCCTTCAACTTTGATTTATTATTTAAATTTATCATCGCCGTTAAAATAAAGTTAATTTTATCCCTCGCCGTTAAATAAAGTTAATTTTACCCCTTTTGTTACTAATTTCACCAAATTTACCCCTAATTAGATGGATTGACCCGAATTTTTTTTAAAAACTATTCCTTATTTTAATTCATTAACCCGATTATTTAAAATAACCCGACCCCATTCTTCCAAATCTCCTATATCCATTTGCCCATTCTCCCAAATCTCCATTAAATATATCAAAGAGGTAAATTCGGGTCAATTTGGATCAATCCGTCTAATGAGGGGTAAATTTGGTAAAATTAGTAACAGGAAGGGTAAAATTAACTTTATTTTAACGGCGATGGGCAAAATTAACTTTATTTTAACGACGAGAATAAATTTAAACAATACTTCAAAGTTGAGAATTATTTTTGACCATTTTCCCTTAAAATAATATCCAAACATACTTTATTTATTTTTTTAAAAAAAACAAGGATAAGAGACCAACCCAAGCAAATCCAAAAAAGAGTTCACATGAAAGTACAAAAAAGACACACGCCAATAAGGCAAAATTAACAACCAAATAATCTCTACGCACTTCGTATGTAAAAAGCTGCAAAAAAATGCACATGGGTCCAGCGAACTCAGAATTTAAAGTTTATGTAATTTTCTTGTCTTTTATTATTGGACAACTTTCACATATAGCAAACATAAAATTCATAATTGTATGTTGTAACAAAATTTGTATAATTATGCTTCATAGCAAACTTATATATGTATAATTCACTATACATATACAATTGAAGCGAATTGTATAAAACAAATTGTATAAAACGAGAAAGAGATAAATTATATACAATTTGAATTTTATAAAACGAGAAAGCGAGAAAGGCAGAATTGAATTGTATAAAATGAGAAAGAGAGAAATAATATATACAATTTGATTTTGTATAAAACGAGAAAGACAAAGAAACTTGAGCAGGGAAATATTTGTATTGTATAATTATAAGTGTATAGGACGAAGATATATGTATTTGCATGTGTTTATACAATTTTCTCTTGTTTTATACGATTAGAAACACGATTTATACAATTCTATTGTATAAAGCGAGAGAGGCAAGCAACAGGAAGCGAGCAAGACAGGGAGAGTGGCGAGCGAGAATATGAAGGAGAGAGGGACACAGTTTGCTATGGAACACAAATAAATCAAAGGGTGACTACATTTGTTCGATTTTTGAGTATATACTACATTTGTTCGATTTTTGAGTATATACTCAAAGAGAATTAGCATCAATCAAAAGAAGTCCATTTATGTTTTGGATTGCAAATCACTTTGGCCCAGTTAACAGTAGCCCATAAAATCACTAACCTGTTAGACAGTTAAGAGCATAAACATTTGGAGATTCTTTTTCATGAAATTTCGTAACTAGTGGTTCCTCGAAAATTTTACATAAATCTCAAAGTATTAGAACTAATTACGTATCATATCTTTGGTCTTTTCTAAATTACAAAATCTCTTAAATTTTGATAAAACTCGGATATATTCCAAAAAAATATCCTGAAGAACTCGGATATATTCCAAAAAAATATCCTGAAACATCTCATAAAGTGATGTAATGCCTATACTTATATTTGATAAAACTCGGATATATTCCAAAAAGATATCCCGAAACATCTCATAAAGTGATATAATGCCTAATATCTCGTAAAGTGTACATCATGATACATCACCTATACTGATGAATCCGACCAATATGTAAAATAAAAAAAAATAGTAACTTTTGTAATTTTTTTAATATAATTTTTTGTGAGAATATAATAAAATAAATTGTGTATTTTAATTTTCGTACAAATTATATGAATTAAGCTTATTTTATTGGGTAAGGATGTAATGTTTGCAAATTAAGCTTATTTTATTACTCCCTTCATTTCATCAAATTAAATGAATTATTGAGACATTTTTTATTTTTTAAATTAATTTAATTATTCAATATGCAAAACTACTTTTAGAATATATTTCAATTTTACTGCATTGAAATTAGTTATTAATTAATATTCAATTATTTATATCATAAATTTGACCATAACTAATTAAGGTAAAAATAAAAATTAAGTCTAACTTATATTTTAATTTTCTTTTCCTAAAAGATGTGAAAACCCAACAATTTTAATCAATTTAAAATGAAGGGATCATACAGGTTCAATTTTAGAACTTTGTTGGGTTTATTTTGTGTAATTTTTTCCATATCAAGCTATTAATATAAAAATTTGATTAGAAAATCTTTTCAATTAACTAGAATTAGTTAAAAGTCTTTGCGGATTGACGCTCTAAACAAATACAGAAAATATGAAGAAAAAATGATCTTATGTCTCTTCAGTTCAGGTCTCCAAAGTTTTTCATCAACATGATTAAAATATCAGTAAATGTTACTAATAATCATCATTAGAAGACAAAAATAAGATCCATCTTAACAAATTCAACCTTTTAAAAAATATATTTTAGTACTAAAAAATATTATCAATAAAAGAAGAGCCAAATTCGAAAAATCAGAAAAATTAATATAGTATACAAAAAAGGAATTTCAATTTGTCTCTTCAGTTCAGGTCTCCATAACTTTTCCGCATGATTTAATCTCGGAAGAACGAAAGTTATATATTTGATCATCATCAGAGACTAAATTGAACCAAATAGCATTAAAACACACACAAAAAAAGCAATTGTAAAAAACAAAGCTCGAATATAAATTTAATTATGCCACATCAAATAAAAAACAAAAATTATCCTTTGTTAATCTCCATAGATGAATTTGAGGAAGATAACACTAATTGAAATTCAATCGATAAACACAGGAAAAAACAATTGAAATTCAATTGATGCTGCAGAAGCGAGAACAATTTTTTTAACCCTAGCCGTCAATGAAAATTTCATAAATAATTGGTGGTATTTATAAGGATAAACTGTGGAAATTATACAACCCTAGATAATTTGGGCTCTTCACCTTCTTTTGGCCCATCTTAGGATAATTTGGGCTCTTCACCTTCTTTTGGCCCATCTTAAGATAATTTGGGCTCATCACCTTCTTTTGGCCCATCTTAATCATTACCATGTAGATTTTGTTGTTAACTTTTTCTGTTCAAACTTTAGATTTAAGTTGTAAAGTTGTACAAATAACAAATATAGCTTTTGAAGCTGATATAACATTAGGCCACATTTAACATCTACAAAATTTTAAGTTGGTGATATACTTCTTTCTTCCGTTTTAATTTGTTCTTAGTTTGTTTTTAAAAAAATATTCTATCTTTTCGTGGCAATTATTTTTGACTTTTTAAAAAAATTAAATGGCCAAAGCGGCCCATATTATTAAACAAAAAAGTAGATTTTGCACGAATCTCTTAGTGTTAAAAGTTAAGTCGAAGAGAAAATCACCGTTAGATCGAATATGCTGTCAATCAAAATTTACCTCTTATTATACCGTGTATTTCTGGGGGGCGCGCATGCAGGAAGGAAGCTTGAGTTTGATGCAAATGGCCAAAAAATCGTCATAGGACCCACTTTATTAACAAGATTTATCACTACATTAGCCACTTTAGCGTCTTGGCAAGTTGCTCGAAATTCTAGGTTATTCAATTTTCTCATGTTAGCAATGTACAGTGGTCAAATTGGATCATTTTCGTCTCGGGGCCATTTACTTTTTTTCCATCATGTGGGAGTTAGAATTAGTTCTTGTTTATCTACTTTTAGCCACGTGGGGAGGAAAGAAACGTTTGTACTCAGCTACAAAATTTATTTTGTACACGGTGAGACATTCTATTTTTCTCTTAATGGAAGTTTTGGGTGTTGTTTTATTCAAAAGCATGCATCTAGCACCAGTGGTCTAGTGGTAGAATAGTACCCTGCCGTACAGACCCGGGTTCGATTCCCGGCTGGTGCAACTAATAAGTTTGCGGGGATAGCTCAGTTGGGAGAGCATCAGACTGAAGATCTGAAGGTCATGTGTTCGATCCATGTTCACCGCATATATTTTTTTTAATTCTTCAAATCTGTCTAGTATCATATATTTTTTTTTAATTCTTCAAATCTGTCTAGTATCATATATTTTTTTTTTAATTCTTCAAATCTGTCTAGTATCATATATTTTTTTTTAATTCTTCAAATCTGTCTAGTATCATATAATTTTTTTTAATTCTTCAAAATCTGTTTAGTATCATATAATTTTTTTTAATTCTTCAAATCTGTTTAGTATCATATAAGTCTAAAGAATATTTTTTTTCGGTAACTAAATTATTTTATTTATCAAGTAGAATTTATCGCTCAAGAAATAGAAACCACAAAAAAAATAACTGGACTAATCCAACACAACTTGTTACATCAACCTCTAGACATTACCGCTACTCATCTAGAATAAAAGTTTAGACACTCTAAATATCTACTCAACTTTTACTTTCAAGCTACTACGAAAATAAAGATCTTATAATATTATTCCAATTTTCATCAAGATACCTGCTTCTAGGAGCGGATCTAAGTGTGAGGTAGGGGTACATGCGAAGCTCTTCGGCTGAAAAATTACACGATATATATAAGATCAAATTTGAATTTTATAAGTTTATAACTTAAAATAAATACCCTTAACACCACTGAAAGGTGTGGCTCAGTGGTCTTTGGGGTTCATTAATTAGCGAAGTCTGTGTGTTTGATCCTCCCTAACATCATATTTTGTAAGTAAGCATAAATATTGAATCTAAAATATTATGTAATTTTTTTAAGCTGAAAAGAAAAATATTTCAATCTCTCTCTTCTCATGCTCTCAAAACTAATTTAAAGTCCTAGCTAAACTTCTATAATTTATGATTGATTATTAATATCAACACACTTCTCAAAGTAAGAAAAAAATTACAATATATATAATGTCACGCTTAATTTTTTATTTTTTCATATATGACTAGTTTTATGTATGTAAGATGTTTATATTTTGTCAACTTTTAACGTTTATGGTATCGACCTATATCACTTGTTCGTTTCATCCACATGTCTCATCATTCAACCTATAAATATCGATGTTGTTTATTTTTATCTTTATTGAGCATTAAATAAGTATTATAGTCTTAATAATTCAACTCTTATATCTTTTCTAAAAAAATATTTTCTTATGGGTATAAATTTGAAATATTTTTTAAAAAATAAATAAAGTAAGACAGTATAAAATGATAATTAAAAAACGCACAATATTTTTTTAAAAAAGGGCTCAATGGTGAAGAGAAAAAATGAGATAAAAAATATTAAAAGAACATGATAATGCTTGTTAAAATTTAGTAGGCACCTCATTTTACTTTTCATCATGTAATTTTTTCTTATTTAATTTTTCATATTTCAAACTCCTGAATGAAAATCGTGTATTCTCGTTCTTTTTCCTCGAAACACTACCATATTCCTCACTTGCCATAGATAATAAATGGATCCTACTAAGGCCATAGGATATATTGTTGCTTCACAATTGTTTCCATTGCAATGGTCTAAAGTCCACTTTAGTTCATCATGCCATGCTAATGCTTGCCTCTGATGCCCCGGAGCTAGGTGGGGTTAATGGGTTTGGACGAATTCAGTAATTTTTTTGTAGATTTTATATTTATATTTAAAAATTAATTAAATAATTATGCATATTAATCTGTGAACCCCTAACAAAATTAATTCATGATTATTAATAAAATTTAGAACTTTCAAACTCTTAAATCTGACTTCGTCTCTGTTATATCCAAGCCATTCCAACATTTTAGTCCATATTGCTTTTGAGATAAAACTTTGAAAGAAAATGTGTGTAACATATCAAATGTTGTGATTTTAAATAGCTATATAGAAAATAAGAGTTATTAAATATATATGTCTATAAGTATATTCTTTTTAATAATGTTTTTTGTAAAAAAGTAGGACATGTAACTCGAACCAAGGAAACATTAGTATTCTTATACATGAACTAATTTGAATAAAGTGAAATGAATTATGAAGTACTTAATTATACATCTATTTTATGGCTTTTAATTGAATCGTATTAAATTTTGGATAGGGGTCCATCCATATCTTATATAAATTCTTATTGAATTTTGCATAGGGATTCACCGACACCAAAACACATCTTTTGAAATTATTTTTTATTTGTCGAGTTTTGAATATTACTTTTAAATATTAATAGAATGTAAAATTCTTACTCTCAAAACGAAAATATCCTCATTAATAGTAGATTTATTTATCTTACTTAGAATTGAATTAGTCGGCCGACTTCTTTTATAAGAAATAAAATATTTAAACTGTTTGTATTCTTAAAATTTAGAATATATATATATATATATATATACATTTGTTCGATCTCATTTTGTGTGACATTTTTCAGATTTTAAGATTCAAACAAATATATCTTTGATGATAAGTTATAAATTATTATAACTTATATTATTTTTTATGTAATGTAGAAATATATAAATTTAATTTAAATTATGAATAAATTTTTAATTAAATTTAAATTGTTTCGAGAAAAACGAAAAGTCCACTTAAATTGGGAGTATTTCTGCACGAGAAAAAAAAATGTGAAAGAAAATTGCACAACAACGTGACATCAACGTGGTCCCACTCAACCACAGCGTATATAAGCCCTCACACTCCCCATTTTCCTCATTTTCTCTCCGAGCAAACAAACGCCATTAACGGCTTTCTCTCACTGACGCACACAACTTGAACACACTCGGTTTGAGGAAATTCACACGTTCTAAGCAAAGTACAAGCAATGAAGCGAAAGTTACATGCAGAAGCAGTTCAACCGGCGGTTCAGCAACCGAAGGAAATCCTACCGGCAGTGAAGAGGCAGCTCCGGTCGAAATTACCTCGCCGGAAGCGATCACATATATCTCCGATTCTACGTTCATTCTCAATTGCTGCTTCGTCGTACTTGACAAGTGAAGTCTCGCGTCAATCGAGCAAAAGTTCTGTCAATAAGGAAGTGAAGAAGCGTGAAATTGAAGGAGAGGAATTTCGGAGAATTACTAGAGCTTATTTCAGGAAGAACTTACTTGTGGATCAGAAGAAGGATGCTGAAGTGGAATTATCGGAATGCTCTTGTGTTGATTCGTGTTCTGAAGTTATCGGAAAAATCATAAAAATTGAAGATCCAGTTGATATCTCTCGCGATATTGTTTCAAAGCGGAATAGAAATGCAAAAGTTATTGAAGTAACTGAGGATTCTGAAGTAATTTCGAGATTTCTGAAAGCTTCTGGTGGTTTTTGCGGTGAAAGCTCGAAATCCGGAGGGGATGTCGTTGAAGGAAGCAGAAATGCTGCGAAAATCAACCATGAAGATGTAGTTTCATTCAATTCCGTCTTACAGTCGCCTTCAGAGTCAAAATGTGGAAATTTATCAGTTCAATCAATCAAATGTAGTGAAAACAGAGCAGCAGAAGAAGTCGAGTCTGAAGTTTCACGAGTCTGTCCGGAGGTAGAATTATCTGCTGTAGAACAAGCTCATGAGAAACTCGTTGAAGCAGAATTTGATCTGGAATGTTCTGAAAATTTCTCAATTGTTGATGTCTCTGATGACTATTCATCAGCTTATTCTGAACTCCAACCGGAGGTATTCCCGGAGAGTTCCGATATAGATATCTCCGACTATAGTCCGTCGTATTGGTACGACTCCGGAAGTCAGTTCTCTGAGAAATCGAACGCAGACGCTAGTCCTTCACCTACTTTCACGTTGTTTCTTCGGTTCGGTCAACAGTTCTGCAGATCAACCGCCTCTTTGCAATCCACTCCCATAAACTCTTCGGAAGATCACATTTCTACTGAATTCACTGTAAGCTATTTATTAACTTCCTATAATTTGTACTGAAAATTTACATTTCACAAAATCAATTAATCTCTCTCTAAAATCATCCAATTTGTAGTTCATGAATACTGAGTAGTGAAGTGAAACAAATATAGGTGTATCAGAGTAGATAGAGAGAATTTAAATTAGCGGATTGACTGGTTTTAGATTGAGATAGTAATTATTGAAGTTCTTTTTCTAAAATTATGTTGTAGTATTCTCTTAGTTAGCCTTAATATCATCATGATTCTGTTTATTTCCTTTATGTATGGAGGGATTGGAAGATGAAGAGGATGAAGAGAGCTATAGGATGATAAGAAACAGAGAGAGGAGGCAATTGTATCTACACGACTACGCCGAGGAGTACTGTTCAACTACGGACTACGGCGATCTAATCGTGCAGCAACGGTTACAGATGGTTCATTGGATACTTGAGGTTAGTTAGGGATGAACGTGTTTACTCCCCGCGTTCCTTTCTAGTTGATCTGAAATGCAGTTAAAAATTTCTCTGGAAGTTGATGCTATTAGCGAATCAAATCAACTTTTCGTGCCATATAAATTTACGGTTTATAGTGCATGTGGAAGTTATATTTTTTTAACAACTGGTAGAAAGACAATAGAATCCACCTTGCACGTGAGCCTATAATGCTGTCCATATTGCTTGTTTGCGCTTAAATATTAGTAGTACCATTTTTCTGAAATAAAGTAACAGCCCATAGAGTATAATAATTGAAGATTAGTTTGATAGACATTAATATAAAATATAAAATTTTAGATTCATGAGATCTTATAAAGTTGAGTAGAATAATGTGAAACATTTTGGAGAGTTCGATTATGGAAAGAATGCCAGGTAAGTTGAAACAAATAGAGAGTATTATTACTCGATACTATTTCCCCTTTGTTCATAGAGTAACTCATTGGGAGGATAATTATAAGGAAAAAATAAACTGCTGTAAGGACTTTGTAACCAAAAAAATAAGAAATTTGGATCCACTGGCATTTCAGGCGTTTACCACAAGATGGCCCTATAACACCATGGTCCTGGGAGTAGTTCAAGGGATCTAAGATTCCCATTTTTGTCTGCAGAGAACTGCAATACAAAAGCAATACAAAGGAACTAAAAATTCTTTCAACAGCCTATGCTTTGGACTCTTTACATACACATACTAATGTCACTAGTACTTTGGCACTTTTTCCTTGTCTAATGCTGGACATATTTCTTTTACAGCAAGCCACGAGGAAGGACCTTCAGAAGGAGACGATGTTCCTAAGTGTCAACCTCTTTGACAGATTTCTAAGTAAAGGGTACTTCAAAACCAAAAGATGCCTTCAAATTGCTGGCATAGCCTGCCTTACTCTGGCAGTCAGGATCGAAGAAAACCAGCCTTTCAACAGGTAACGTCTCTTGCTCTGATATTAAATCCAGGTTTGTTCACTTGAGAGCATATAAACAGAACCTCAAAACCATTTGTAAAATCTGAGGGAGCTCAGCATTGCAAATTACCTTGCATTCATTTTTTCGGATGTTACTTACTGGGAAATATAGTACTGTAAGAAATTCTCAAAGGAAGTTCAAATTGACGAAACTAAGGACATTACAGTTTATAAGTCTTGATATTTGACATTCCCTATCATTATTAAAGCATACTAATCTTCTTAGGTCTCATTCGCTGAAAAGTTATTAAGTTGACAAGTTCACTTCTTTCATTTCAGCATTCGCCAGAAGACATTCTCTGTTGCAGGCACTACATATAGCTGTTCTGAAGTGGTGGCTATGGAGTGGCTGGTGCAGGAGGTCCTCAACTTCCAGTGCTTTCTTCCCACAATCTACAACTTCTTATGGTACAAGGGTTAACCATGCTATACAATTGCTTAAATTTGATACTTGATGACTTAGCCTTAACATACACTAACTGAAGAAGTAAAGAGTCACCCATCTATTTTATTTGGCATTTTTCACAACTGCACAGGTTCTATCTTAAAGCTGCTACAGCTACCGAATATATGGAGAGGACAGCTAAATACCTGGCAGTCCTAGCTTTGTTGGGTCATGAGCACTTGTGCTACAGACCATCAACTGTAGCTTCTGCACTGGTGATTCTCGCTTTATCAGCTGCCAATCTTTATGCCTCATGCCATTTGGTCACAAAGGTAACTTCTGAAAGACATAAATATACTCCTAAATCCAAGGAAAATGCGTTTGAGACTTCCATTCAACTTGGAAATGTATCGTCCAGGATGAATCCAAGATTATTCTTAAGTACTATTTTATCTAAAATTGTGCTTTGCATTTGCACATTTTCTATGAGTGTAGAGAGTCATGATCAGTAATGCACTTGAAAACTCTAATTCACATGCTTTTTCATCTCTTCATTCACAGACTCATGCCAAAATAAAAGACGAAGATTTACCTGAATGCATCAAGGTACTATATCCCTACCTAGCAATATTTAGCTCATCTTCTTTCTCTGTAGAAAACAGGCAGAGTCAGAGTTTTGTATAATCAAAGTTTTGTGATATTAGTAAATGAAGTTAGTTCTTTTAGCTTATCAAAGATTTTTTTTCCTAATGGCATATTCATACATGACAGAGCTTGGAATGGCTGGTGAAGTACATATGATATTAAGGTGGATCAGCATTGTCAGTACACATGATATGAAGGTGGATGAGCATCTCGGTCATTCTCTCATATTTTGGAGTTAATCAGTTTATCTTCTCATTCTTTTGCCGAAACTTATTCTTAGTCTCTTCTCAAAGTCGTGGGTAATAACTTCAAGATATTCTGTTGAAGTTTGATCAAGTGATGCTTACTTCATTATTCTGTCCTTGTAACAATAACAAATATACACTTTATCCCTACTGTCCTTAGTTAGGAAACAAGGATGTAGAAAGAACTCAAAGTCACTATTGTATTCAGAAATGTAGAAAGAACTAAAAGTCACTATTGTATTCAGAAAGTATCAATTACTATAAACAATTGTTTAGTTGAAAAAAGAAAATTTGTGATCTATTTTTCAACTCAAATGTTGAGGGATAAGACTGAATATCAAATGAGAGAGTTTGTCAATGGAAAAGCCACTTGATACCTTTAGGTATGAGATTTAAACTGTAACTTTCATACATGAAAGCTAGTATTTTACGAGCGTAGCCAACTGATTTATAATGCCTCAACAGGTTAATTCTCACTCTCCTAGTTTTATTCTAAAATCACTACCTTACAAGTTACAACCATACCACAGTTCCAGGGACAGAGAAAAGTCAGAACTAGTACTTCAAGCCATATTACTAATTGTTGCTACATGCATCAGCAGCAAGAGATCATCCAGCTCGGAACTAATTAATCAGCTATATTATCATCCAGATTTCTAGTGGTAGTACATGACTTTCCGGACCCTCCCTCTGTAAATAATCAGCTTTGGAGATTCTTGAGCTTGGAGATTGATCTGGGAACTGGGAAGCTTACCATGAACGGGGAGCGCGATTAATGAACTATATAGCTTAATGACTTGAATAGGGAAGTAATATATGAAAGAAATGGTTGGCCATTTCCAACACCTTGAGCAATTTGAAACCAGGCAAAATGAAAGTGTGGATATGCTTTTGATAACAAGAAAGATCTAAGTATCTAAACATGTGGATTTAAATAAGCATATGATGTGTATGCAAAAATATTCAAATGAAAATGAAGATAAGGATTATGAACCCTTAGAGGAAATTTTTCCTAATACCTTCTCACAATAACATGCAGGAGTGTTTGTTTTTCAGCTTCCTATAAGCAAAAGTTGTGACATTTATTTATTTTATCTCATATAGAAATGGGAAAATTAGGGCTTGGACCTAACTGTGCTAGTTTGGGCTCCCCTTGTTTATGGAACCAAATATGAGATCCCCATATGGGTTGTTGATAAATAGTCCAACTTCAGGAAAAATAGATTATTATTGAAGTTTCGTATGATTGAAGTTCGACTAGAAATAAGGGCATAAGATTAAATTTAAAAGCTTTGTAAAAGTTATCTACTTGTAATCCAGCATATAAGATAACATTATGTCATTATATAGTGTCTAGAAATTGGTTACTTACCCATTGAATGACTTCAGTATACAACTTTCCGAGCTCACACTCGGAAAAAGAAATCACACTTCCTCCCATTTTAAATTATTTGTCATATTTCCTTTTTCGTAATTCAAACTACGTACATAAAGTATGTCTATCATTTAAAAATGTAATTTCCTACCATAATAATATTATAAGAATTATAACTTAATATCAAACTTTTAATTTGAAAATCTTAAATTAATCTATAAGTTCTTCTCCACAAAACGGCTAGAGCAACACGCGAGATAAGTATTGAAACGCGAGGTGGGGAGGTGTATATCCTCTGAATCATGCTCCAAACCTCATAGACTATGACAGACTCTCGAAAAATGAAAAGTACAATTCTTTGCTACTAACTCAACACTTTTTTGAACCTAACAACAAGTGGTTCATCTATCAACCCAAGCCACTTCTTCCCATTCTCATTAAAAACACCAACATTCCCACACACTATCTTACAATTACTACTACAAACCCTAGGACAAAACACAATTTTATAACTCTCATTATTCCCATACCTTTCTATTTTAAACCAATTACTTATTGTATCAATCCCCGGCCGGCCAATCATGCCACCACTCATAACATACCTCCGTCCCATCCTCTCGTCCGCGCCACCGACCTTCCATGCCGTGGATTGAACACAAATTGTGGAAGCAACAAACACAATGTTTAAATCAGTAGATAAATTTATGACTTGTTGGTTATTGTCAATTGGCATGAACCTTGTTGGAAGTCCATTTGATGATTCAACATTTTTTTGTATGACATAAAATGGACATGGCATATTTTTAGCTTCTAGTGCTAGGACACCAACTCCTCCACTAGTATTACTACTTCCATTTTGATTATTAATAGGTAAAATTGTGTATTTTAAGCCAATTTGTAGCTCATGACCATCAATGTCTAACACTGATGTAGTGGTGGTGGTAATTGGTGTTGTTGATGGTTGTTGGCTGGTTGTTAGGTAAGATAATGAGAATAAAATTTGGAGTATGTGTAGTAATTTTAGATAGTTTGTAGTAGTCATTGTGCCTTTCTTTGGATAATGTGAGTACTAAGTGATCAACCATAGTTTATATAGACTATTTTCAATACAATTACAGGTTGTGGTGAAGTAATAAGTATTTTTTTTAATCTTTAAGTAAAGATGTCGTATTTGATTTCTGGATATAAAATCGTCTTTTTGTAGGGAATGATTTACCCTCAAAGTGAGACTTTTAACGCGTATTTGAATTAATCGAACTCCAAGGCCGATTTTTAAGAAATCATAGTGTCTTTTTCTTTCTGTTATTTTGTACAATTTCTACTTGTATAGGGACCAAAAAGTGACTTGGTTTCATGAAGAAAATGAAATAAAATGTCATCACCTTGACTTGCTCAAGGCATGCATGTGACATAATGGACGAAATGAATGCTTTCAACATGAAGAAAATATTGGTGAGTTGTTTTTTATGTTTTTTTTTTTTCATTAGTAAGTTGCATGCATGTGAAATGTAAATATGTATTTTATTAGATCATGCTTATAATCTATATAATATATATTTACCCACTACACTAACTTGCTTGAGTAATGATGCAACCATGTTTCCTCTTCTAAAAGTTTGTTATTGATTAATTGGTTGTGACTAATTAGTTGGGGTTTCTTTAGATCTTTTGCATAAATGATACTTTACGATAGGTTTGATATACAAAATATTTAGCGTTTATATCGAATTCGAAGCAATATTACATTATATATTAAAGAGATAATATAAATTATATGAAAATAACTTTATTATATTGTAAGTTTCTCATTCATCTTAGATTTGAACGATAAACAATTGAATATATATCTTGGTGATCAAGAGGATACAATACAAATCATAATATCATAAATTTTAAAACTACTTCTAAAAGTCAATCATTTGTTTTTAATTATAGACTTATGTTACCTCAAAAATTTGTTAGAAAAGCACACTCCAAAAATATTTTCAAACGGACTTTCAGTAGATCTCTAACAAATTCTTGACGGACTAATCCGTCAAAAAAATGTACTGATTTCTAGTAGAGCTAGCCTTGATCAATTATCCAACTAGACCTTCACATAAGAATGCGACAAGATCATATTCAGTAAAATTTCTTAAAATGAGGTCTGAGGAGAATAATATGTATATAAATTTTATTCTTAGATCTCTCAAAGGCAGAAAGTCTATTTCCTAAATAACGCTAGACTAAAGGCACCCAAAACAATGTGAAAAAAAGAGAGATATAATTATGTAAGTGAAAATAAAAAATAAAAATTAACCAGTTTCTATTTAACAAGCAAGACATGATCAATTATTAGGGGTAAATTAATTCCTTGACACACAAAAAGCTCATGCAAGTTGCTATCTATATGGTTTAGGTAGAAAAGCAAAAAAGATGGATTAAGTAACCAAAACCTTTAAAATTTTAACAAAACCCCCCAAAATTGAACAGTATTAAAAGCAACACACCTTAAGATAATCATAAATCAAAATCTTATTCCTCAAATCAACTTATTTCTCCTTTGAAAACTAAACAAATTCAAATATATACATAATCATGATAGCAAGAATCATTTTTTGCTTTGCAATTTTATTAGCAATACTTTCAGTAATTCTCCTTGCAATATTCTCACCAATACCAAATCAAAACAAATCAAAAAATCCCTCTTGGGTTGATTTATCCCTTTATATTCAACAACCTCTAATCCCCTCTTCTAATTTTCCCTCTCGAAAAGCGCCAACAGACTTTGGAGCTTTAATTTTCCACCGCCTTCTAACAGAAGGCCCGAAAAACACGTCTCGTATAGTAGGAAAAGCGCAAGGTTTCATCATTCCAATTCAAGATTTTGCGAATTTCGCGTTTAATATTATTTATCTTACATTTAATTCAAAAGAATTTAGTGGGAGCCTTAGTGTTGAAGCTAAGAGTTTGACAAATGATAATAACAAGTTGAATGTTGTTGGTGGTACTGGCTATTTTGCCTTTGCTCGTGGTCTAGCTATTTTTGCACAAACAAAAATGGAAAATATTAATTCTGATAATTTAGAAGCTAATTATTATCAATTAAAGCTTCAATTGAAATACCCTAATAAATCCAAAACAATTCCAAGATGAATTATTAGCAACTAATTAAATTATCCTTTATTGGTTCTTTTTTATATTTTTTATTTTTATTTACCTTTTTGCAACTTCTTAGATAGGAAATATGAGTAGTTTACAAATTCACACACATGACTTTGATAGTACTCTCGATATCTTATTAAAGCTTTGTAACTCGTGGCTAATTTTGCAAGATAGATTGTTTGGCTAAAGCCCAACCTTTATAATCTGAAATAAATGTAAGGAGATATCTCTTTAAGAAAAGAATATGAAAAGAGCTAGAGTTAAGAGTCTGTTTGGATGATTTTAAAATTTATGATTTATAAGTTATAATTTGTAATTTATGATATTTTTTTATGTTTTAAAAAACTTTTATTTTATAAAACACTTTAAAATAATTTCAAAAACTATTTTAACTTTAAAATTATCTGAAATAAATCAATTCAAACATATTTATAGTCAATTATTATTCTATTTTTTTTATATATGAATATAGGTTTTAGAGAGATTTTTTCTTTCAGGAGAGCAAGTCAATTATAAGGAGAAAGCAATAACACATGAAGACAACTATTTTCGATTTGATTTGGTTTGATTTTATATATATATATATATATATATATATATATATATATATATATATATATATATATATATATATATATATATATATACATAAATTAATTTTGCTCATTATTGTACTATATTTATCATAAAAATTCTAAATATTTAATTTATAAACATAACTAAAAGTTCGTCAACAAATATTTTAATATATATATCTCACACAATAGACGTATGGATTAAGAGAGACATATGCTTATCTCTCAAAAAAGTGGTTGAAAATTACTTATGAATCCACAAAATTTGAGTTTTAATTATGAGATAAAAAAAGTATCTCACACAAATAATCTTAGTTTATTTAAAATACATAATAGAAATTTACAATAATTTTCAACTCTTTGTCGTTTAGGATGATTTGATGGATTCCAAACAAGCTTTATTAGGCCTTTTGTGGAAATTTTTTATTTATTGATATTATCCAATTAAGAATTAGGCTGGTACTGTAGTAAGGTTTGATAATTTGGAGCTAGAATCCTTGTTTGTGTTGAGAAAACCCAACATTCATATGATAATAAAACAATAGGGAAATTAGGTGAATTAAGTAAACACATATTAGCTAATTAGTTAACATAGCTATAATTTTAGTTAATTTACAATTCGCCACCAACATTTACCATAAATTATGTCAGCTTCAATTTGAGTTTATATAATTCGCTATGTTTGTATAATTAATCACTAACAATTCTTTGTTTGATTTTTATTTGTATATGACAGTGATTTCTTTTAGTTTTTCACTTTTATTATCAGATGCATTCATTCTTTTTTCTTTACCTTTTAAAGTTTTTATAAAGTATAGTTTTCACACTTTGTATAACGTAATTTGTATAGCTTATTAAGGTTCGGATGTTTATATTTGTAAAAATTCATTATTTCAATTTTTATCATATTTGTAAAATTTCAGAATTTGTATTACTCCGAAAAGTAGATCCGATTTTAAATCTACCATTGTGCCCATATTTGTATAAATATGTAATTGTATGTAGTTATTCTAATTATATATTTCTATATTTTACTTATACAAAAAAAGTCTACATAATTATACTTATACAAATATGGACAAAAATAACTCAATTATACACATACACGTAAATTATACAAACGTTTGCGTATTAAACAAATGAGGTGCAAATTATACAAATGAGTAAGCTATAGGTACAACTCGTAAATATAAAAATTATAGCTAATGAATCTATTTAAGTTTATTATAGTGGCTATTTGTGAAACTTCCCCTTATAGCAATTAACAATTCCACGTGTGTATTCCTCATTATATTTGGTGTATATATATCATGTATATTCCACTATATATCCATTTAACCCTTGTGATTTGTGTGTGCAGGAATGCCAATATACTTGTAATATATACTGATATACGAGACATATAAAGTCATATACATATACTGAAGTGACGTCTATCATATATGTATGTGATGCATACTGATATACATGATATACACCTAAGATATGTACATGTCACAAGTGCATTTTTAGATTTGATTATTTTCTCCAAACTAATCCAAATCACCTCTAATCTTCCTCAAATTTATGTATAAAATCATCCATATACTTTCAATCAAGAAATTGAAATCAAAACAATGTTAAATAGAAAATGTTAATTTATTTTTGTTTCAAATATTCCACTTAACATTAATCAAATTCACTCATAATAAGGCTTGGTGAGCTAAAGCTAGGAATTTGGGGAACTTATATCCTACACTTGTCTCCTTCAATTTGTATTTTGATATAACATTTATTACTTAACTATAGTAAATTAGCACTTGTTTTAGTCTCAATATTTTCTCTAAGCATGCTTCGATGCATATCGATCTTACTCCACATTTTTTGGGGGAAACTTACGTGACACAGACCTTTATTTATTCGAAATAATGATCGTTTTAAAAAATATATAATATAATTAATAATAGATTTATTTATTTGTATATTACATACACAAGACGACACTTATTATCCATGCAAATGTAATAAGGCAGAAATATTGTATACATTTGAAAATATTTTTTAATGGTACGATATAATGATTTTATTATTATTTTACCTCATGGATATTGCAGAGTATTCCTCTATAGAGAAATTGTATACATACAAATATACTTATTACGTGCACAAATACATTGTATTTCAATATTATTAGGCGCCTAAATATATACCATGTATATTGCTCAGGCCAATGGTCCTGATCCGCTTTATACTAAAAGAGTGTAGTTAGATCTGACTCTATTAGAGCCAATACGCCGATCAGCTTCGAAGTGTGCAGATACAAACTATTGTTGTTTTGTAAAATCACAAACTATCACTTTACTTCATAATTAGAGGCAAAGCCATAGCTTTAAATAAAAATTTCTCTTTTTTTTCTTTCGATTGTCCCCTCAAAATTGGTATATTTTAAGTTAGTAGTAAGAAATAAAAGCAATTTTTTTCCCTTTAATTGATAAATAGTTATTATCATTTGGATTTAAATTTCACTAACAAAATTTCAAAATATAGATACTTATAAGCCGCTCATATTTTTTCTCCAAAATTTGGTTTGACTATACATTAAATTGATTTTTTGAAGATTAGTTTGGAAACTTTGCAATATCCAAATATAATTTTAATTTTTAAATCTACTAATTGGTTTTGTTTTATCAAAATTTAAATATTGATTGTTCTTGTCTTATTAAAAGACAAATTAAAGTGGACTTCAATGTCACTCCATATCAGGTTATATATATATTCTAGGTTAATAAAACCATATATTATTACTAACTCCATTATGTAGTTTTACCATTAAAATAATTAATATCACATGCTGTTTTGTACTTTTAAAACCAAAAAAAAAAAAAAAAAAAAAAACTTCATAAAAGTAGAAAACTAATCAAACAGCACAAAACCCTAGTCCCAGAAATTCAGAATTTTTTCTCTTTATGTACTCTTTTTGTCTGCCACTTTTCAAATGAGAAGAATAAGTATGAACACAACATTGTTGTAAACTTGTAATAGCACATGGAAGGTATGGAGGTCTAATTAAGTTACAATTAAAATAAAATAAAAGAAATATATGTGTTAACGATAAGAATTATAAAATATCAGTGCACAAAATATCTTGTATTAATTAGGGTTAAATACGTTAGGAAAATAGTCACACTCTAAGAGATGTGTTATAGACAATCTTTTTTAGTACAAGTAAGTACTAACGATTGTTTTCATAATTCAAGTTCGTGACCTATAGATCACACAGATACAATTTTATCATCATTTAAGACTTTTATTCTTTACCACTTACCAGTAACATCTATGCCAAATATTTCATTCTAAAAAGATTAATGTAGTAAAAATAATATAACCATTTTACGTGATTATGTTTTTTACTTTTAGTACTTAAAATATGATATTTTATTTGAAATTTTTTACCTTTTAACATCCTACCATTTATAACATGACAAGTTGAGACCTTTCATGAAAAAGGATACCTAGAACTATTACATATAAGGACTATATAATATTATAATCATGAGATAAGTATTCTTCTATAATTGAGCTTATTATATTTTGAAATAATAATTCAATTCGAGGGAGGAGTGGCTCAACCATATTAGTGGTCTAAAGTAAAAATTAAACAGGGTCTTAAATTTGAATTATTAATAACTTTTATATAATTGATTTCTTCTAGTTTTCAATTGATAATATAATCATTTTTATTTTAAATTATTTTTCATGAGATATAGTACTCTAAATATGTCAAATTTCTTCTAATAATTCCTTAATTTTTTCATGAAAAGTTTACTTTTTCTACTAATAATATTCAATATTTCTTAAAAAACAATAACTTACAACCTATTATTATTAAAAACGAGACCCCTTAAATTTGGAAGCCTAAGGCACATGTCTTTTTTTTTAACACTGTCGAGCCATTCTTGATTCGATGTTGTTCAAGAAGAATGACGAATGTATCTATGAACTAAATAAATCAACAAGCAACCTTGCTGAATAACAATTGAAAGATTTTGAAAATCATCTAGACATTCAAATACAAATAAATAAAATCTATTGAGGGTCCACATCCACAATTAAATAGGTTAAATCTAATATATTAAATCTTGTTTTAATATTAAAAATCCTGAAACTCCAAAAAAAATAAAAATGATGTTGATCTCGTATAATCTATGAATATGATTGTTACGAATGGACTCATAAAATTATGGGTCAAATAAGATCGATAAGTCATATTCTAAAAAATTCAAAAAATACTACACGCAAAAATTAAGATAATGTTGAATTTTGAGTACTTCACTCTGAATTTCTAAAATAATAGTGAACATAGCAAATGGACTACTATAATAAAAGTAGATGTGTAATAATTATTTGATTTTTCTAAAGGTTTAAAAAAAAACTAATACTATGAATGCATATACATGATATAATCCAAAAAAGAAACATGAACAATTTATTATATTAATTCACACTCAATTTTTAGTCCGAATCGACACATGCATATCATATATATATATATATATATATATATATATATATATATATTTTTTTTTTTTTTTTTTAAAGTTATATTGTTGTTTCAAAAAAGAAACTAATGAACAATCTACACTTGTTTAAACTAATTCACCCTCATATTTTGATCAAATCACACATGCATATCATATATTTGAATCTAAAGTTCCTTTTTCTTTTTTTATTTAACCATGATAATTTATATTGATGTGTTTACACCTTTGTGCTGACAAAATGAGAATCATAGGACAAATCCATACAAGGAATAACTATGGCAAAAATAATATTTTAACTAAAAAGTAGAATTTTTCTAATTATAATATTGATATTATCAAAAAAATTTAATAATGTATATAGATATTCAAAAGGCAGAATATTAAGCCTGTCAAGACCCCATTTTTTATGATATTCAACCACTAAAATTGTGGGGATCACAAACCGACCAACCCAACTAAAACCCAAAATTGTGGACTATTTTTTCGAAATGATTGTCATTCAATATATAATTGAATTACTTTTTTGTATAATAGATTGACATTATTGTTATCATATGTTCATGTACATCCCAACTAGAAACCATACTTAAAAATATAAAATAAAATTGAAAGATCATATTCACCATCACCATTTGTGGTCAATTTTCATACGTTGATATAGTGATCGATCTTTTCATAAGTTCTTCTCTTAGTCAATGAGTCTCTGTTTTACTAGTAAAGTTCTAGTAATAACATTTATTTTGATCGATATTTAACGTATAGGAGCTCTTCTAGGAATACCTTTCCTTTTGTGCAAATTCTTCTTTGGTTTCAAAGGTGAAATGCACCATGTTTGAATTACCTCCGATGATTCGTTCAAAGAGATGCAAGATTCGTTTTCATTTGAGTGATCGAATTTCGTAATTTGACTGGAGATGTAGTTTTTCTTACGTCCTTTGCAAATATTTGCATCTATGGATACCTAGAATGAATTATCATGAAAAATGAATTTCGTTAATAAAATTGATGAAAAATGAAATTAAATAATTAAAAATGTTGTGAAGTGGAGATAATTTACTTTGCAAGCAATGGAGCAAAATCGATTTGGTAAATCTTGAAGGTGTCTCCCACAAGCTTCACAAGTTACACTCCCCTTTAATTTTGAAGTTTTGCTATCTTTAGATTGAGGACGTGGATTTAGATGTATAGCTTTTTCACCATTAATCTTGTAAGTCTGCAAAATCAATCATTGTGATAATTTATTGCTAAATAAAATTAGTGAAAGATTTTTATATACACTATAATAATAATAATACAATAATAATAATAATTGTTATTTTGTTATTATTATGTTTAGCTATTAAATTTATAGCTCATAAATTCTTATATAGGAGAAGGGAAATTCGGAGTCGCTATTCTTTGGGTGCGCATAGAAGTTATGCAAAATATATATATATACCATCTATACATTATGATATTTGTATTATTAAGTCCAACATAATTAATGTACGAACTAACCACTTCCTAAAAATATATATTAGCCATGAAACATTATTATTTTGATATTCAAAGTTATATATACTAATATGGTCACTATATCTGATTTAGGTTCAAGGGTAACTAATTCATTTATTATATATTATCATATAAAACGCGGTATGCGTTAATAATTTTGTGGGTAGAAATCAATATTTAATTCATCTTATTATATAAGATGTAAAAGATTTTTTTAGGTTAGATAAAAGGAAAAAGGTTCTGAAATATATTCAAATTTTGATCAAATTTATTATTACGATATCAAATTTTTTGAAAAGAACTTTGTATTCCTGGACTATTTAATAGTGTAGTATAATAATGTGTCCACACGAACACATATATACCTTTTAAAATACATTATTAAATAGTTCAGAAAATAAAAAAACACACTAATAGTTCAGGAGGATAAAAGGTCCATAAAGTTTGATATCGTAACAACAATTTCGGCCAAAATTGAATTATCTTTTAGACCCTTGATAAAATGTTATTCATTTGTCACAAAATAATTTTTCAGTTCTTGTTTTGTAAAATTTTAGAAATAGATAATAAGCTTTAAGTAGTATAATTCAAAGTTATAAAATATCAAATAAAGTTCTATTGTATTTAATTGAAAAACATAAAAGTTTGAAAAGAAAATTTAACTACATTCCTAAATGTACTAACTATATAAAAAAATAATGAACTTTTCTAAAGATTATTTATAAGTTTGCAATCAAATAATAGTTATTTTCTTGTTTGAAGGATTAAAATTAATTATAATTTGAGATATTACAATAAAAACTTGATAAAAAACTAAAGGATGAAATGCATTACTACGTTACTATACAAGACCACTATAAACTTTAAATATTAAAAAGAATTGAAAAGATATTTAACTTTATATAATATTTTTTATTTATAACAAATATTATTTTATATTTTTGATGATGAGCCAACCAATTAAATTTCTATCTCTCTTTAATTAGTACACATACTACATTGGTTCTAATTTTTCTCATATTTGGATGAATTAATACTTAAAATGTTAACTACATCGCAAAATATTGATTTTTTTTTTTAAGAAAAGAAAATATATGAATAAAATCAATTTAAAATATTGATAATATCTTATTAACATTAATTGGTTTTTCACCATGGAACATTATGGGCTAATTTTGAATATGTGATCTAAGTTATATCACAATCTATAATAAGAATTTTACATGTAATTATTCTACATGTAAGTTAAGTACCATTTTAAATCACCAATAATCATAGAAATTCACCTTAATGATAATAATTATTATTTAATAAAACTTGATTCTACCAAAAATATTAAACTATAATATTTAATATCAAGGTAATTTACATTTTAAATCATTATCAATATTTATCTTGTAAATAAATTTACCTAGTTACCTTATAAAACATGATTCTTAGGCTTCTTTTTAGAGGGTTATAGTGGGCATAGAACTCAAACTCATTTTTCACACACAAAAACCAAAAATTAAAAATTACATGAATTGAAAAATTAATTAATTAATGTGACTAATATTTTTAATTAGATCAACTTCAAAAATGTATTATAAATTGTACTTATCAAAATATTAATCAAAATTTACGTAATTTGAATCTCAAACGAGCAAAAATCGATGAATTAAACGAAAAAAACGTACCTGGATTTCAGCACAATTTAGATGTTTTTGAATCTCATGAAGTCTAACAACATCATGATAAACGTATTTGCAGATTTGAAGCCATTGATGGAAGCAATGCGACGAAGAAGATACGCAGTGTTTGCAGAAACAGAGATTACAATCAATACAAAACATATTCTTCTCATTTCTTCTTAATTCTCTGTGATATCCACACGATTCAAAAAACTTGATATTCAACAAATTCTCAATCCAATCTACTTTACTCATCACTCGAATTTCACCTCCGATTAGCTTCACAAAAACAACAATCGCATCATTGGACTTGAAAATTTAAGATCTAATTACAGTTAAAAATCTAAAACAATAACGAATATGATCAAATCGAAAACATATATATATATATATATGAAATTTAATTTGTATACTAACCATTTTTTGTGGAGTTTTTAGTGAGAAAATGGAAGAAAAAGAGGAAGAAGATGATTTTTATTATTTTGAGTAGAAGTGGAAAACAGAGTTTTTTTTTTTTTTTTTCTCTTTATAAAAGCAATGGGAAAGTGAAGGAATGATAGCCGTCTGATCATTTAAATAGGGGCCCACGTAAGGCGTAGTAGTTAGGTTTCAACTGTTGATTTTTCCCGCCAATTTCGGCCAATGCTTTCGGAGTTATGGAGGCGGCCGTCTTTGTCTTTTGAAATTTATGTTTATGTTAATATATACAATAATAAAATTTTATTTTTGTAGGGAGATTTTGTAATTAAAAAAAAGGAATTTAAAAAAGGCAAAGTAATATTTGGGGATAAATATAAAGAGTCATGGTTGTAATTAGGGGTGTTCACGGTTTGGATAAAAATAGTTTTAAATCGAAAAATCAAACTAAATTGATAAAATAAAATCAATTTTATTTGGATTTGGTTTGGTTCGATATTAAATTTTTGAAAACTAATATTATTTGGTTTGATTATGGTTTTATTCGAAAAAATCGAAGAAACAACTGAACTGAACCAAACCGATGAATTGTATACACATATTTTATTAATATACATACTTAATATATTATTTTTATAAACAATTTTAAAGATCTTATATATGTTTTCATTATAATTTCTTTATAATTTACTTATTGAAAGCAAAAATATTCAAGGTGAAAACATTTATTTTATTGATTTAATGTATAAGAGTGTCTATGAGAATTCTTTGTGGAACTGAATATGTTAATGTCTCTTCCTTCTAAGACAATATAGTGAATTTTAAAGTTTAATCATAATAATTTAAGTGATCAAAAGTTTAATTATTTATGTCATTCTAACTATTTTATTTTTTTTTGAATGGATTGATCACTTTCTTCACATTTTGAATGAATTTTTCTTTTATTTTTGTATATGGTTAATAACCGAATAATCGAATCAAATCAAACCGAAACCGATAACCACCAAACCGATAAATATATATTATAGTTGGTTTGGTTTTGATAATTTTAAAATCGATTAAGTTGATTTGATTTTGATTTTGACTAATAACCGATCCGAACTGACCAGTAAACACCCAGTTGCAATATTTGAATATTATGATTTGAAATTTTATGATCATTTATTGATTTATTGGGTTTAAATTCTTTTTTTATTATATATATTTAATATACTAAAATATATGTTTAGTGTAATTCTATACATAGATAGCTTGAGGGCGAAATTAATAAAGTGTTTATTTTTAGACATCCAAATTATTGAGGCTAAAAAAAAAACATTAATGGTGAATTTTGTGATATATTTTTTTCACTTAATATAATATTGAAGATTGTTATTAAAAAAAAAGGTCCAAAACTTATATTAGAAAGAAAAGAAATATTCTAGAACTTTAAAATAAATAACTTAAATTTTGTATTAAAATAGAGTTTTTAAAACAACATCCAAGGTAATATATCCTAAATACGTAGCCGATATGTTTATTACCTAGAAGTAATGCTTAGTTTTATAAATAACAATATTAGTATGTGAAGTTAATTAACGATTTCATCTCATTTGAAAATATTATACTACAACAATAAGTATGTAAAAATAAAGTAAAAATAACTCTAGCTTATTTGATTAGATATAAATGTTTATACTTGGTGTATATACACTAAAATTCAATAAAATCATTTGATCATCTATATATTGAATTTATCATGACTATTAGCATTTCAAGAAATTGAATGAAATTATAGAAACTTTTAGAATTGACGAACTGAATTAGCGGTGTATACTATTCAAAAGGAATGGAAGAAATTTCAGGAATTTCTACTACGTTTCATGTATGGGATTTAAAAAATAAATAATCCAAACATACCACTAACTTGAGCTGCCAAAAAGGGTCGACCCAGCCCCACCCGGCCCAAGCCTCGCAGACCAAGGATTTTGAAGGGCTGATCCTTTATTCGGAAGGGTCTGAATATGCTCAACCCAACCCAACTCTTGAAGGGCCGAGGGCTGGGCGGGCTAGCCTTTCTTTATTTTTATTTTTTTCTTTTCAAACTTATAATTCTATATGAAAATGAGAAGATTTTCGAATCAAATATGACGAACAATTGTGTTATTTTAATAACACTAGCAAAAAATCTTGTGTAATTAGCATATATCTCACATACCACATAGGTTAAATCCATTTTGACGGCTCTACCACTAACATTCCAACCATTTCCTGCAATCCTTGTATTTATATACTATAGGTTTTTTATACTATAGGTTTTTCTTTCATAGTATACTTGTTCGGTATGTATGTATTGATTTTTTATTATTAATATAAAATCTTGTTTATATATATATATATATATATATATATATTATTTTAATTATTTTATCTCTTTACCTTTTCCTATTAATTAGGAATAACTTTTCTAAAACCAATTTTTTAACACTTTTTTCATGCAAAAATAGTTTTATCACACCAGGTGTTTACATCAAATTAATGCAATTTTCATTATTATATGATTTAATGAAATTAAATGAACTATAAATTTAAACATATGACATGCATATATTAACTTGACGTAAACATCCGATGCAAATAAGTTTTATTACCCTTTTTCAATCTCTAAGGCAAATAACGGAAAACATAAAATAAAGACATGGTGTCTCAACTATTTAACAAGGAAACTAAAAATATTAATATTTTTATAATCAATTTCAACATTTCAATTCAAACACATAATTACTTATTAATAAATCAATCCAAACTTTTATCAGTTATCATAGTTATACTTATCAGCTATGTGTAATCAATTAAGCCAAACATGTTATTGTTTTATTAGGAAGCTAAAGCATGAAAAAATTACTTTATTATGAAATGAGATCTTGACAAAATTGTTTCATTAATGTTTCAATATTGACTTTTTTAAATCATTTGATTTAATTTTGCATGCACTTTACAACTTGTGCTACACGGATTTTCTGTTTCAAGACAATTTACAACTTGTATTACACAATTAGTAATTATCCCGTTAGTAATTATTAGTCAAACTGATTTAACATTTCAATTAAGCTAATTATTACTTTTTGAAGAAAAATTACATATGTCAAATGTCTTTATCGTACGTAAATAGATTCGAAATAACATAGGGCATTTATAATTAATAATAATAAGGTTAATACTACTTTTGGTACCTCCTTCGTTATTGGTAAATTCCTATTTTAATTCTTTTGTTATTTAGTTAATCATATTTAATCTTTAATTAATTGAAAAATGAAATATACACTTTTGATCCCTTTTCTAGTAGTATATATTCACAAATTTATCATGATTATTAGTTGTTCTACTAATTAATTACTCATGTACTATGATAAATTTATGTTATTAATTCTTTTTTGAAGGTAATGTTATTCTAAAAATAATACTAGCACAAATCATTTTAATTAATTAAATGTTAAATGTGCTTAGTCGAATATTGAGGGACTAAAATTGCTATTATCCCTTAATAATAATATCATCATAGGAATCTTTTTTTTTTTACTACAAAATAAATAAAAATTATGTCTAGCATGCTCATTTTCCGCCGTGTAAATAGTACAATTCATTATGGTAGTGAATTTTAAAAAGAAATTAGAAATTAATTAATTTTTATTATCCTTTAAGCATTTCATTTTATTTTATTTTATTTTATATAAAATCCTGCAAAGCAAATCTAGGTAAATGATTATTTTTACCCAAGAAAAAGGGGAATGATTTTTGGCCATAACAGCTAAGTTTCATGATTAGCATTTGTTATGATTTTCTTGATTAGATTTGATGGGATTTTGGGCCCTTTTTCTCTCTACATTTTATCTTTTGTTGCTTTTTCTTGTTAATAAAAAGTGGGGAATCTTGGTTACACAAAGTGACGAAATTTTCATCAAATGCTTTTTTGAGTAATTATTATTATTAGTGTTTATAAAAATAAAATAAAACGATAAATTTTATACCTTTAATGGTTTGAAAAAATGGTCCATATGTCGTACAAACTTTTTGATCATGCTAATTGCTAAGTAAAACAAATTGTTTTTGTCTATAATTTTACAAAGATCTCAATGACCAGGAAAATGTGATGTCCTAACCAGCTTTTACGCACCTTTTACTGATTTCACGGGATACCTTGACAGGCTGCCACCTTCCACCCGCAACAACTATTAGATAACTCTGCCCATAGGCTAGGGCAAATATAAAGAATCAGCTAGTATTTTTTGTCTACATTGAAACTCAAAATTCTCAACCACTTCATTGATCACTAGGCCACACCATCGGATGCACCAGAAACATTTGATAAAACAAGATTGTAAGTCCTTTTTCTTCAAGGTATACACACACACATATAAATATATGTATGCTACGGTTTTTTTCAAAGTTAATGAGTGCACATGAACCCACCCCACCACGTGGGTCCTCCTATGATCTCGAGAGGATGGGGAGTATGCAAACCTTACACCGTGTAAATTCCTTGGACGAAAAAACCCAGCAACATTGTTCTTTTATAACTAACTAATGTATTACATAAATTGCTTGAGCCTTGAAGGAAATCATAATGCCAAGCTCAAAATAAGAAATTATTGAGAATGAACATATCATTAAATAACAATGCTTTCAATTTTGTGAAAGGGTGAACTAAGTTATTACAAAGTAAATCACCTTAAGCAATGAAGAATCCCCCTTCTTTCTCTAAATAAACCAAAACATAAGATAACAATATCAAATGTTGGTTTAGCAGAACATTCTAGTCCTTCATTTACATATCAAAAGTTGACTACCTCATAGCATCTTAGACGAACCAAACGTGAGTTCATAAACAAGTGACCTGAGGATTGAGAGTCTGATAAAATGTACATTGAAGTAAATATTGAGAGTTCAGGATACAAAAAGTGGAGGATCTCTTTGTGGTGCCGTTTCCAGTATTGCTCTCGACTGTTTTTCTAGTACTACTGCAACCATGTAAAGGGAAAAAAAGAAGATAAGAATCAATGTATGTATGATCTAAGAGCTTGTTTATGAGGAACGTAGGCTTGAAGCTTATATCATATTTCAAGTTCAAAACAAAGACGGTGTTGATTTATGAAGGACATTATATCATGTGGAATTATATGCTAGTGTTGACTATTGAGAAACCTCAAGTGTTGAGGTCAGGCCCTTCTAAATTGACACTTTGGAGCAACCATTTGCTTATATAGGGAAAACCAGTAAAACGGATAACCCGATTTGAGCATTAAAAAGTCTAGTTAATGACACCAAGAGTTTAAATGACAACATTTTATATCAAGAACACCCACAACTTATCAACCTAAGCAATAAATTCAAGAGGAAATATCACCACATGCTGCAAACTGAACAAAATCTCAAAATGCTTCAAGAGTAAAATATCACATTATCTATGACTATTCCCAGTATTTCAAGATTATTACCTCTATATGTGTACTGCCCATATGCAATCATTGCCTTATATGCTGACAAATTATTATAATCAAAATATCAAATCGTTCAGTAAAGGCGATCGGAATAGTTTAGAAAAGAAACATCTTTGGACTACTTAAAAACATTAAAAAGAAAATTAATCAGGAAAAACATGTTTGGCCTTATTTACGATATTGTAAAGGAAATGTAGACATCATATAAGCAACTGATTTTGGTAGTAACCCATTAAATTAATTTTCACAGTGAAAATTTAAACTTTACAATTCCAAAAAGGCACAAAAGGAAATAACTTAAGCCCGCTACTGATCATTCCGTGTTATTTTCATGGTTGATTGCAATAAATTACTGTAATGTGTTAAGAGTAATCTTGCATCTATGCTTGAATCTTTTTCTTCTTGCAAATTATATTCTCTTGAGAAGATATAAATCAACAATACAAGACTTGAATATATTTTATATGTATATTTTCCCTAGGTTGAGTGGCATGTTTGGCTTCTTTATTCAGCAAATAGAAGAAACTCCTAACTTTGTAGGGTGAGAAGTGAAAAAGCACAGTGGGAGTTTCCCCCTTTCCTGGCTGAGGCTTTGACCGTGCAACTGTCCATTAAGTTTCATGATGTATGTTGGAGAAGAAACGATACCATTCAAGATTAACTTTCTATGGTGAAAGGGAAATGAGATGTCTGTACTGTTGTTGCTACCACTGCTTTTGCTGCTCTAAGTTCTTAGTTTCTTCCTTTCTATGAAAATGACATTTTTATAATATTCCCGCTTCATGTGTCACTTAGAATCTAGCTGTTTTTTCTCTTTTGGTTGAATGTGATCGATTGTGTGTGTTTATTTTTTTAAATTTTCACACGTAACGCTTATGGTTTCCTAACTCGGGAAATGTGGCTTACTTGGCCACTAGACACATGAGTACTTCCCAACTTGACTTGATTACTAAACCAAAGGCCAAGACTGTTTAGAAGGAATATGCTTTCCATATTGTCCCACATAATTATCGTTTTTTACTTCAATACACCCACGCTTCAGTTGTGCTTTGTGCAGAAAAGGATCAAGCATGATTAAAAGAAAAATTGGAGTTATGTACAGTTCAGACAGGTCATTGAGAGAGTCATCAACTGCATCAATAAGTTTCTACTTTTTCTAATTTTATCTTTATGACAAGGGAAACCTGCAGCCGCTACCCTTTGGGTGCGCACATGGTAAAAATCCCGCTCCTATGCAATAGCTCGCAAACCACATAGGAGAGGTAACCCGCACTAGGTAAGCACGATGCGACGAACGTATCAACAAGTTCTTATTAGCATATGTTTCTTTCATAAAACACTACACCATTTTTCATGTTGATTTCATGATAAATGTTATTGCAAATTGGAGGTGCCTTAAACACTTCACTTTTTTCTTTCTTATAACCGGGGCGTTCGAGATAGTTTCCACGCAACTCGACTTATGCTGCAGGGTACCTTCTACTCCACTAGCACACTTGTACCGGGGCGTTCGAGCCAATTTTCCACGCAACTCGACTTATCTGCAGGCACCTTCTACCTCCCACTAGCACACTTGTACCGGGGTTCAAGCTAGTTTCCACGCAACTCGACTTATGCTGCGGGGTACCTGCTACCTCCCACTAGCCACATGTACGTTAACATTGTCCATCAAGGCATGGATAGGTGGAAAGAAATCACTATTGTTTTCTTTTTGTCTCTGGCTTCTCAACCAATTTCATTGATCACTATTGATTACAATCTTAAAATCCATCACTTTCATTAAACCATGAGTAGAAATTTAAGTTAATCTCATACATATTGATGTTTTATTCAAAAGGAAATCGCAAAAAATCACTCATCTCAAACAGAAAGCAGCTTATCAATGGATAATTTAAGTTATATCAAATCTTATAAGTAGTTACCGGGTTCATTGATTATCTCCCAGCTCCTGTTGATTTGTGCCTTCATCGTTTAGGTTTCCAAACTTGTCCTTGAAAGAATCTTGCCTCTGCAACCACATCATGTGCCCCTGCCCAACAAATTACACAAATTGGAAGAGGATACTACAAGGTGGAGGAATCGATCCCTCGCCAACAAAGGTGAAATTTAAATAGTCAATCAACCGAGCTACTAAGATTCATTTACCAAGCATACTTGAAAATTGAAATTACCTGGAGAGAAGCAGCCCAGACAATGAGGAATGAAGCGAACCAGAGTTTCTTGTCCTTGAGAAGTTCCTTCACTACAAATTTTCTATTCTCCATTGATGAGTACCTCAAAACCCTTGTTACTAAAACACTGTAATAGTGTAATTTGCATATTTTTGAATTGGATTCGGGTTATATTTCTCAAACGGGTTAAATTTTATTTAAATTATACTTCACCCCCACAAGTTTTATATTGTACTACTAGCCTCGCACTTCATACGTATGTATTTTTCAATATAGATCAATGTGCATACAATTTAAAAGAAATAACGAATGCTTTATCGTGATCATGATCAAGGTATTGCGATTGCAATGGTAAGATTGTGCCTCCCCCGATCACTAAGCACAATAATCAAACTAACACTCTTTTTTATCGCGATTGTGGTAGACACATTCTACTGTTCAAAACAAAATCTAACAGTGTCAAAACTCATCTCAACTCATAAAATCATAGTTAAAAATCATCCCAACAACTTCTAAGTGATAATATTGACTTATAAAAAGATCCAAAACATAATTTATCACGTCAAAACCTAAAACGAGGGAGTGAATTATCATACAAAGTCACCAGGACAATAGCTCTTTTCCAACAAACATAAATTTCATTCATGTTCAACATAAACTTCTATAAGTATAAAACAAAATAAAAAATACCAAGTAATATCCAAAAGAATATTCATAACTTATTATTCCTTGTTCAATTTTGTACATTGACATATGAAAAATGAATGTATACACATAATATCAACTAAACTAAATGTTCAAAATGGCCTTTTTAGGTTCTTCAAGTCCAAAGAATCAATACACTCTACCTCACTTCTATGCAAATTCAACAATTTCAACAACTCACTTGCCTTCTCCTTAGTATTTTCACTACAACCAACTTGTATTAGTAACAATAGCTTTTGAAATGCACCAACTTGAAGTGCTTCATTAATAAGCACAAAATTATCATTCTTCTTCCCAATTAATAACTTCCATAATATTAAAACTGAAAATTCAGTTGCTAAATCTGAAACTCTCAATAATTTCTTGATCAAAACAGGAATAGTTAAGGCATAATTATTAGCCCTTTTTCTCCCTTCTTGTGAGTTGCAAATTCTAGCCAAAATTCCCAATACTTTTTCACATATGCTCTTTTCACAATCCACAAGTGTCTCTATAAGCAATTCCACTAACCCCAAATCAACAAATTTTGATCTTGCTTTGTCATTTGATAATTGTGATGCATTAACCATATGGTAAATTGTTAATAAAGAAGCTTTTGTAGTTGTAGGACAAATTGGCTCTTTTATTAACTTCACTAATGATTCTAAACCTCCATCAATCTTTAATAACTCTTCTACTCTCCATATTTCTTCCATTCTCATGATTTCTTTTAAGCAAAAACACTGAATTCCTCCGGCTCGATAGACTTCCACATTTCAAGAACCAAATCATGCAATTTAAAGATGATTTTGATCCAAGAATTGACTTGGACTCACTATCTAGAGGCAATAATATTGTCAAAGTCGATAAAATTTCTTCCATTGTTTCAACTTCATAAACGGATGATTTCTCCGTAAAACAATCAAGTGTAGATGATAACATCTTCCCTGCACCATTCGCAACAAAACAACGTTTATTCCTCGTACTTTCCTTTATCATATTCCTCATTTTCATTACTAGTTCGCGACTAGACTCTGAGCCTTGCTGCAATTTGCAGCAAGACTCAATCTTCCTAAGAATCCCCGTTACCTCTGATGAGGTAACGGGGATTCTTGGAGTTGGGATCCTCTCGATCCCATAATCTTTATTCACAACACACCATTCTTGGATCATTTTCCTCATGGTGTGATTAGGAATTGGCTCAAGTGTGCTCAACACTTTTTTAGTGATGGGACATGTTTGATTTCCATTTTCAATCCATGTCTCGATACTCACTCGATCATACGTGATCCCGTCGACAACGTCACAGGATCATTCATCAAATCTAATGAAATTGGACACTTGAAATGGCTAGGAACCATTAACAACTCCATGGTTTTTTCTTCAATTTGTTTCTTTGAGTTGCTCTTCCTTGATGCTCTCTTCTTCCTCCATGTTGAAATCATTGTTTTTATGTTACAAACAACAAAAAGAAACAAAAGAAATTAAATCTTTGGAAAAAAATGAGTTTTGTTATATGATTTTATTGTTTGCAAGATATAGAAATTAATGAGATTTTGGTAAGTTTGTAGGGAGTTAATGTGTATATATATGTGAGTTTATTGATGTCACGCGGTTCAACTTTCAATATTGAATATAATTGAATTGTATAGTACTTTCAACTATGTATTATAATTTTAATAATAAAATATTTCATGAACGTGTGAGCTAAATTGAATATTGACTAAGAAAAATTGTGAAGTGTTGAATAGGAATGGGGCAAAAAAGGGGTGCTAATATAAGAAGGTTTGTTTAGACTAGATTTTAATTTTAATTTTTTTTTTGACTAAAGATGTTAGGTTGAAAAAATAAAAAATAAAATAATTTAAAGGTTGGCTTAATTTTGACGGGAGAAAATAGACAAGACAAAAGCCTGGTCGGTGGACTAACCTTACTCATTTGTTTTGATTTTAGTGTATTAAAATTTTATAATTAAAAAATTACTTTATGTGATACTTAAGCAAAGTTGGGTAATTTGTTTATTTGGATTGGGAAAATGCATAAGTACTCCTGAACTATATGCTCGAAATCTCATAGATACACTTATATTATACAAACGTTCTATTATTTTCCTGAATTTATTTTATAAATAACTTTCTACCCATTTTAGACTTACATGGCACTATTTTGTGGGTCCGGCACGTGTTGATAATTATAGTGTCACGTAGGTCGAAAAGAAATAAAAAATTATTTATAAAGCAAGTTTGAGAGGGTAATAGAACCTTAGTGAAGTACAGATGTGTCTTTGAGATTTCGAGCATATTGGGTACTTATGTAATTTTCCTTATAGAAAATGAATAGTTTAGCAAATTTTGTGATATTTATATATAAAAAAACAAATGAGTGATCTTTTGTTATAAAAATAATTTAATTACTTTAGTGCATTTTTTTAATGAATTACTCCATGTATGAGGATAATATATTCCTAAAAATAATTTAAATATAACCTATTTTTTATATAAAGGAACTAATAAACACACAATATTTAATTATAAAGGTAATATATTGAGTCGTGTATCACAAAAATTAAAACAATTTTTTTTAATTAATAATCGTGAGACTAAAAATCTTGTTCCAACTTTCAAATGTAAAAAAAGTCAATATTTAAAAATAAATTATAAGAAAAGTGCTATATAAATGAAATATATGGAGAGAAAAAAAGTTATATAAAAAAAATTAGAATTCGAAGGAATCAAACTTGTATACGTTTCTTTGTTTTGGTCTACACGGACTCGTTTTACATGTAAAATTTGGTTGTTACAAGGCTTGCAACAAACCTAACGCGCAAGTTATGAAGTAGTAAGGTCAAAGATATTATTCCGATCATGATCAGTATTATTTTATGTGATGTAATTTAATTTAACGTAAATTTTTTTTAATTTTTTTATAGATTGTACTTTTTTATTTTTATAAACATGAAAACGGTATGAAAACTATCAAATTTTTCAATTTTATCAAAAAAGCAAATCATGTTAATAAACAAGATATCTAAATGTCGTAAGGTATTATATTTATATTAATAAGTAGCTGTTTTGATGTTACTTTTATAAAACATGTTTACAATTGCCAATTTTTAAATACACGGAATTTATAGATTCGATAGTCAATAATAATAGTAACTAATTCTTTTTTAATATATACTACTTTTATATAGTACGAACAATCTTATTTCATGGTGATTAGTGAGCATGAGTCTTTTCTTGAAAAATTATAAATAATGAATTTTCTTTTTATATATAAAATATAAACTTACGAGTTAAGTTTTAAACTTTTTAAAAAAATATCATGATTTGAAATTTTAAAATATTTTTTTTGTGGAGAATTTATGATATGAAATCATGATTTTCGAATAGTATATCAAAATTTCAATTCATTATGAAATTGCATATCCAAATATATGCTTAAAGACTACTCCTTCCGTATCAAATTATGTCATGATTTTCTTTTTTAGAATTCTTATTCATTGTTACTTGAACAATCATTATATTACTATAATTAAGATATTTGTAATGTTAAAAAATACTAATACATCTTACTTTTTCAGGAGAACAAATAATTTAAAATGATATTTTTAAAATTTTATAATAGATAATTTGAGACCGAGATAATATATCATTAATGAGTACATCATACAATTGTTATGTTATTTTCTGTGAAGGGTCCCAGCAGTAACGAATTTATATAAATTCATTCATCATTTTACGCGTAACAACGTGAGGAACGGATTACCAAGTAAGCAAAAAGAAAAGGAATTGTAAATATAACAGAAATTATTTTATAAATTTCGTAAAAAATATTTATATAATTTACAATATATTATATAATTTCTTCTTTTATTTTTACTTGTTTATATAGTATTTTTCAATATTTAGATGACATATTTATTTATTTTGTTCTTTTTTTTACTTGTTAAATTTTGACTCGATAAATTGAGGATATAATAGAAAAAAGTAAATTATTTTTTCTTGATCGGACCAAAATGACAAGTAAAACGGAATATCAAATTAGAAAATATTTGTCAAATATATAAAATCGAAAGAAGCATTGGGTAATATTTAGGAAGGAAGTATAATTTACTATCTTTTAATTTTTACGTCAAGTCAATAATAAATAACTATATATATGTGGGAAAAAAAGTACTAATTACGAATAAATTCGTATAGTAAATGTTACTGTAATTTATGACCTAATTAACAACTGACATGGGCTGCTTTCGAAACATGCCTCGTGAGTCGCGTCTCATTGTGTCATCACTTATGCATGGCAAGCCTAGCTAACACCTTCAGTTCGAGTTCGAGTTTAAATTTTGAATATAAAAAATTATATACATATATATAAGATAAACTTTTCTTTTTTAATTGTATGTATGTATATATAGTTTTTTTTTATATATTTTTAATCCTCTTAACAAAAATTCTTGTTTTATTATGATAAATAAGTCGAATCAGGTTCAATAATATACCAAATTCAATTCAATAGACAATAGATTCACATTTAGTCATCTACATAACTTTCACTATAAGAAAACATGAAATTAGCTATAAAATTTATCCGTATTTTTCAGTTAATTCGAAGCTAAAAATTTCCAAGCTAATTGAATTAAATAAAATTAACATGAGGTTTTTACTTTTTTTATTTATTTACAAAAGTTTATATATTGCTAATTTCTTATGTTTACTAGTGTTAGGCCAAATACATATAAGAGGGTCCCTTAAAGTTTCCATCACTTTTTATTTAGACATATTAACTAGCACTTAAATCTATTGACTAATCTATAGTGGTTTTTTTGTTGTTATTAAATACATCCATCAGAACTTGTATTTCCTAATCGGAGTTTGACATTGACCAGTATCATTTTCTGTTCACATCTTTAAAATCCAACAGACCCTACCTCGTATATTAATATCTGACCTAAAG
Organism: Solanum lycopersicoides; assembly: GCA_022817965.1. NCBI lineage: Eukaryota > Viridiplantae > Streptophyta > Magnoliopsida > Solanales > Solanaceae > Solanum > Solanum lycopersicoides. The sequence goes on from CM040621.1 coordinate 968,442, forward strand.
AATATAAAGGAGTGAGACTATACCTAACTTTCGATCTTAGTGGTTGAACTAATCAACTATCTTAATAAAGAGGGTATAACTATTCAACTAGAAAGATAGTTGGATTATCATACAGCTTAAGGCTTCTAGTTTTGGTAAAATTAGAAAATTAGAGATTAATTTTGGTGCAATATCCTGGTAAAAAAAATTAAGTTATTCCATTTCGACAAAAAGACGCACATAAGTTCCATAGCTTTTGGTTAGATATTCCGACCATGATTTTCCTACCCTGAAGAGGAAAAGGCACTTCTCTTTTGACCTAGTTGTGGGTGAGGAGGGATTTGAAACCCCAAACATAGTGGCTCGTAGCCACGTGCTCTAATCCTGTAACGGCACTTTCCTTTTGACCTAGTTGTGGGTGAAGAGGGATTTGAACCCCACAACATAGTGTTTCGTAGCCACGTGCTCTAATCCTATGAAGCCATAAGCTAAGCAAAGTGTAGATGCATAGAAAAATAGGGAACTTTTTGAATGACAATAATCAACATACAAATCAAGGAATTAGTAGAGCTTCTCAGTCAAAAATATCAAAGGAAACCATAAAAAAATATCAAGATTATACAGCTTTGACTTCTTCTCCCCCTTTAAATGTACATACAAGATAGGGATAGAAGCTCTTTTGCAGTATACATACAACAATATATACTTAAGAAGCTAATCATGTCAGAGGTCTAAACTGGTTAGAAGCTAATCACTTGCTAAATGTGTCATTGTGGCTAATCATGTCCATACACTAGAACAAGTCAAACAAGAATATGCACCAGCAGGATGCTGAAAATTTGCTGGTAGTCCGTTTCAGCCGAGAGGTGCAGCAAAATAAGTAGAATAGGAATTTAGCTATTCGTTCGAGTTAGGCTTGGATTCAAAGAACTTGGATACAGCTTCATAAAGATTCTCTTCCTCGAATGGTTTTGAGACGTAACCATCCATCCCACACTTGAGGCATTTCTCTAATGTGGCATGAATAACATCAGCAGTCATGGCCAATATCGGCATGTGCCACTTGCGCCTCTTTGTACCTCCATCACAGTTCAACGCTCCATTCTGTTGTTCATTTGCAATGCTCTCTAGTTCCCTAATTTGACGTGTAGCCTCAAACCTGCAATTCAAAAGGATTGGTTCTAAAAACCTTGTACTTCAATTTCTTTGGATGTTCGTGTTCAGTTACTCTTTTCTTTCCCTTGGTACAAAAGCACATTGTCCTAAATACAATCTTTTTGTTTAGTAAAACCTGTATTCCTAGAGGGAAATGAAGTTCAAGTTCAATTTGCACTGAATCTCAATGCTCAAAAGTGCAGTTCTGAACAAAGAGGTGTACAAATGAGTAAAATAGCATTTCCCATTCAAGTGAAATCCAATCAACATCACTGTATTGGCAAGTAGGTCGACATGCACCAATACAGAAGCTATGCAGACACTAGACTAGACATGGTCAATATATACACAAATTAACATTGATCATCTCAGTTGCTATGTACACAACAAAGAGAATCAGACCTCTGTTAAAACATGCTACACTGAGGTCACAGACAAAGACTGACAGTATATTTGTGAGCATATTCTTAAATGTCGCCACTCTCAAATGAAACTAGTAAAGTTTTAATAAAGCTAGAATTGAAACAAGGCTTAACTGTGGATAATTAGCACATTAAAATCATTTCTGCAATCAAAAGCACCTTTTACCTTCCACAAGTCCAGTAGAATAATATTTGGTCCCAATACAGAACAGAATGTGAAGACTGTTATTGACAGAGCACATTTTCAATTTTCTACTGCCAACACAGACATACTGATGCTTCAACTTACAGATGGCATAACTCGAATTTGCTCGTCACAAACTCGCAAGTAGAACTACTATGAAGAAAATCATTAGATCAGGAAAATGAGAAGTTTCGAACATACCCATCCATTTCAGGCATCTGAATATCCATAAAGCATGCATCAAAATTGTGTGGTAACTGCAGCAATGCAAGAGCAGCTTTCCCACTTTCAGCACACTCTACCTCGGCCCCAAACTTTTTGAGTGCACCAGCAGCAACCCTGCGATTTACTCTATTATCATCAACCACCAAAATTTTCATACCACATAGTAGGCCACGAAGGGATGGAGATCTATTGGACATATCTTTTCCTGGACTCTTGTTTCCAATTCCAATTAGCTGCTGAAGGCATGCAGCCAGCATACTTGCTCTAAGAGGTTTCATTATCACTGAAAAACCGACTGCTTTAGCCTTTTCATGTTCAGAGTTGGTGATATTAGTCGCCAGAAGGATCATCTTAGGTAACTTGTACACGTGTCCATTTTGATTGATGTTTGGAAAGTGTAAATTTAGGTCAACATCTTCAGATATCCACAAGTCCTTCTCGACCAGAATTATATCCAGCTTCCTCTCACTGCAGCAAGATCACAAATGCTTATTTAAATTAATGTATCAATATTCCAGTTCATTGGTTTCCCCTTTTGAGGGGGATATCAGCATTTTTATTTAGGCTATTCTCCGCTAGAATTGAACATCTTGCTATGAACTCCTCATGCAGGGAACCGAATAAAAAAAAAATGGTATCCTAGTGGCATTTTAAAGATCATTGTCACGTAAATGACAGATTTGGATATATTTCTACACCTAAATGTTTTCCTCTAAGTTGCCCTCTGCTACTATATATTTAGGTGATAATAGCTGGCAGGTGAAATGTGCAGAAATACAAGAATGAAACAATACTAGTAAATATATGTCTGGAAATGTACATTGGTGAACATGAATTCTTTTATCGCTGAACAGAAAAGAAAATCAAACCTCAGTCAATCCTTAGGCAAATGTTTTTTGTTATTAATTATCTGCAATTTGGAACTCCTTTTTCTCTTCTGTCGATTAAATTCCATTTCACTAAACAAGACTGTAAAAGATACGGCACTTGGGCCTAACACAACCCCAAGAAAACTAGCTCATTAGGGGAGATTGTCCAAGTCCATATTTAGCAAACCACCGGTCCATTCCCCAACCAACGTGAAACTTTAACCTACTCTAACCCCCCTTCACACCCAGGCCGAACCAGAGTGTGGACCAGGAGCCCACAAAGGGATGAAACTGGCTCTAATACCATGCAGATATGGCACTTGGACCAATCCATATAAAAAAACAAACGGTCTATTTCCCAACCAATGTGGGACTTTAACCGACTCTAACAAAGGCTGTAGAGTGCCTACAATGGCCAAAGGCATTTGCTTAGAGTTTGTCTAAGATAACATTAATAGTAATGTGTCCTTGAAAGCCTCAAAGTTAGATTGATCTAAGCAATACATGCTTGCAGTTCTGAATCACTTACAGTCTACAGAGTATCAATAGCAAAGAGTTTGCCAAAGGATGAAAACTTACTTGGAAACAACAGAACCATTTCTCCCAAGAGTGGCTGCAGCTCTCTTGATGCTACTGACAACTTCTGCCCGAATACCAAGTCTCTTCAGATGGTATCCTGTTACAGCAGCTCTAACAGGCTTTCTATCGACTATAATAGCATTTAGACCTTTGAATGAAGTAGGCAAATCATCAGAATGAGATTTTTTCAGATCACCAAGAGCATGTTTCTCGCATCTTAGGAAGCTAACACTGAAAGAAAATGTGCTTCCAATCTTGGGACGGCTAATGAAACTTATATGACCGCCCATCAGCTCGACGAGACACTTGCTAATGCTTAGCCCAATACCAGTTCCTCCGTACTTTCTAGAAGTTGAACTGTCTGCCTGCATGAATGGTGTAAAAACTCGTTCTTGTGTTTTAAAGGGATCCCGATTCCAGTATCCTCAACACTAACCATTACAGTGACATCCGAGAGAGATCATCATTCACCACCTTAGTTGCAGATTCATAGTCCAACCCATTGTCAGCAATTATGTGCTTGAAGGTGTTCCAAGTGTTCTGGCTATCAGCAGTTTCGTAACACTTAAGGTCTTGAAATGAAAAGCACTAGAAGAAATAACACTTTCAGATCCTCCATTCAAGCAGGTATCCATTTTGTCACCATCTTTGTTTTGTTCCACCAGATGAACTTGAACAAATATATGCCCTTGTAGAGTGAACTGTCAAAGAATAAACTTTTGGTAATCATAATGATTCAAGAAAGAACAAATAGCGAAATTCTAAAGGTTACTATTTCCTTGTTTGAATGCAACATTAAAATAGAAAGCAAATCAAAAAGAGGAATGTTTCTCGTCAGCCTACCTCTTTTCTGAACAGACTACAGAGAAGGTAAATCTTAACTTTCTCTGAAATTTCACATTCCACAAATTAAAGGAAAATTTTAAAATTTATTTCTCCATTTCCATCTCTTTTTATCCCTTTCTTTTTACCTCCTAGTTTCCAATAGCATAAAGAGAGACTTGTGTTTATGGTTCAGGGATGAGAAGATTGCCTGTTTTACTTACTTTGACTGAGTTGTTCACCAGATTTGTTATCACTTGTCTGAATCTTCCTGGATCCCCCATAACAATTTCAGGAACTTTATCAGAAACAAAGACGGCCAACTGCAGTTCCCAATAAATCGTTTCATGTCAGGAAGCAGCACCAGGAGCAATTGAAATCCAGAGGTAACAGGTAGCAGAAGCGAAAGAAATTAGTAGTTGAAGACATACTGGCTCAGTTTAACACGTAGACCAACAGACAACAACAATAAATTACTTTGTGCATGAGAATGGAACTTATGAATGTTCAAGGGCGTACCTCAAGACTTTTGCGCCTTGAATCATCAGAGAATAAAGAGAGAACATCATCCAGTATAGAACGAAGGTCAAATGGAACTGCCTCAAGTTCTAACTTGCCCGCTTCAATTTTGGCCCGATCAAGCACTTCATTTATCAATCTTATCAGTGACTTCCCACAATCTTGAGCAGTCTGAGCATAATCTCTTTGAGTTGAACTCAGATCCGTATCTAGGAGCAGAGCAAGCATTCCTGAATTCACAATCATACAGCAGACGTTTAAAAGTTAGACGCACCGCATTTAGTTAAATTGCTATTGAGATAATACTGCAAATCAATATGAGAATAGCTCCTTACCTAGGATTCCATTCATAGGAGTTCTTATTTCATGTGAAACAGTAGCCAAGAACTGGATTTAGCAAAATAGAAAATGCATGTCAACATCTCAAGATCAATCTAATGGAATAAAGAACCTCGAATTGGACAAGGAGTTGAGAGACCTGGGATTTGGCAACATCAGCTGCTTCAGCTTGAACCTTTAGCTCCTGCATTTTATGGAAATCATCCTCTACTTTGTTAATGTGGCTTGCAGATTTGTAACCCGTGTAGCCAATTAAGAGGAAGATGGTAAAAATGAAAACTGCAGTGGTCACTGCACCCCAAGATATAGGAGCTTCGTAAAGATACCTGCAAGGGCACAAACATATCAAGGCTCCACATCAAAGTTCGAGCTTTCTTACTCAGAGCACTTGCTACCGAAGAAGGATGAGCACTTACCTACAAATCATCTCATGCTTACGAAATGGATCACCAAAATCAAGCTTGCTTACATGCTTTAGTGAGGCATCACCATTGGGGTTCTGGTGTCCGTACATGATTAAACGATCAGAAGAGTTTGTAACATCATAGACATTTACAATAATTGGATGATTTGCAGCAAGCTGCCCAAGTAGACACTCGACGAGAGACTCAACATCAAAGGCTCCACCAAGATACCTGCGTTGAGTTAAAGAGCTAGATAAAACTATTACCAAATAGCAGCAGAACCTGCCCAATCTCACCATCACCTGGTAATTGACCAAAAACATGTCTTCAAGTACTATGCACTAACACAAATGCACATGAATAACGGTTACTGAGAGAAATCTTGCTACACCCAATGAATAGAATGACTCATCCCTCATACGTGGTTAGCACGGCAAATAGGAATACGCCTACATCTTTAAGAATCTGACTTAAGCTACATATATTTCCATTAGCCGGCTTATGGGAGTGAGAAGCAGAAGGAACAAATGCTCTTTTGAGACTAAAAATGATGACTGGCATTAGGCGTCCATGCAAACCAAGAGAACTGAACTTTTCTAAATCAAAAAATGATAAGCAAATATCTTAAGACTTCGAGCACGCTAAGAATTCATCCAATTAGAAAACGACAATGACACAAGCTTACCCTGCAGTGGCTTCAACCCGTTCATGCTCCGTTGGGTTTTCCGGAAGCTTGGATCTGTAAACAGGGAATGTCAAAACAACACCAAGGTGATGAGAACCCAGAAGCCTGAAGGGGCTCGTAAGAACTGCCTTCCCACTGGCCCTAGCTCTTAAGATGTTTTCGCGATCCTCCTGAATGAACCAGGCAAAAGAACAGTCCAATAAAATAAGCTAGCACAACTAACAAGAAGTTAAAATCCATGAAACTTTCTGAACTAATTCATTACCTCTCCTGACATCATGTCAAGTGATTCTATGTAGGAAACAGTCTCTTGAGAAAATATAACTGGAGAATACTCATCTCTGATTGGTGAAGGCTCTTTTTCCATTGTTTTAATAGTCCATCCATGTTCTCTCTCAAATTCTTCCCTTTCTGAGTTTAAAACTCTCTCTGCATATGCCACCCCACTTAATAGTGGCCTCTCAAAGGCAGTTCTAGCAGTGTACTCAGCAAAAGTACTCTGCAGTTTCAGTAAAGGGAATCAGACTCCAAATGGAGCAAAACACCTATCGACAATTCATACAGCTGACAACTGAGGCATAGTCGTTACAACAACAACATACCCGGTTGAGACTGGGGAGGGGAGTGTAGAGTGTACGCAGACTTACCCCAACCTCAGAGGTAGAGAGGTTGTTTCCGATAGACCCACCACTCAAGAAAAAATAGTCCAAAGAAAGAAGCAATGGAAGTACACGAAACAACCGATAACTACAAAAACTGAAGAGCAAGAAACTAAAAGAGTAATATGGACGAACAGCAAGACAATGCACTCCTACATACTAACCTTCTACCCCTAATCCATGTGCTCCACAAGGTCCTATCTTAAAGTCATGTCCTCGATAAGCAGAGACATACTTGTTTCTTTGTTAAAAGATTGAGCCAAGCAAAGACAAAATATTCACATGACACAACAGGTAGACAAATAAAACTCATCACAATTGCAAAAGATAAAGCAGTACCACCAAGAATTAAAGAGAATCAAATTATACCTCACTAAACTAAACCAATTTCACAACTTTTTTCAGTCCAAAATGAGAAATTGTAACCAATTAAGAGCACAAACCTGATCAATTGCTGATGGATTCTTCTCATAATGGAAAGTTGATACAAGTATAGCAAGGGCATGTACATGATTCACACTAACACTGAATTGATCTTGTAACATCCTTGCCCTTTGATCACACATACTCACAAGCCCTTCTTTTCGTTTCTCCTTATGATTAGCATCCATATAGAAGTACAAAGCAATGCTAAAAAATGTACACCAGATAATCCATAAAGCAAACAGCTTTGGAAGATAACCCTGTGAAGGTACAAATCTATGCTTTCTCTTTGAGTTAAATTGCTCACTCCCCTTCACACTCACCATATGGTGGCTTTGCATCTTCTCACCCATCACCACAACAACAAAAAAAATACTCCTCAATATTCTTCAAAATTTTCCTAACCACAAAGAAACAAGAAACCCCATATAAACAAATGAGCTAAAAATCATTGCTTTCTGCAAAAGGACAAGTAGTTTCTTAAAACCCCATTTTTTTAAATCATAGGGAAAAGCAAAGAATTCACTAAAAATGTGTTAAAGGCAAAAAACCCACCAAGAAAATGAACAAACAAATCATTTCACCCCACCCCCTCTCTCCTCACACTATCATGAGGATGGAAAGAAGTGAAACCCAAGAAAAAGAACCAATTTTTTTCCCCTCATGGAACAACAAGCATGGCTTGACTGCAGTCCTAAAAAGATGAAAAGAAAAATATCCCAAATTCCGAACTCCTCACACACAGTGTCTGTCAATGGGTTTTTTGGAATAAAAAAATGAAAAATCACTCCAATCATGTGCTCTCAAGCATGGAGTTAAGTTGAAGAATCTAGACAATGAAGAGCATGTTCACTGTTTTCTCTTCATTATTATATATTTACACCATAAAAAAATCACTACACTGAGCTCAAAAAACAGAAGAGAGTAAAAACCAGCAAAAGAGTAAACAAACAAACAAAACTAATCAAGAGAGAAAAGAGAAGCACTTTTCAATATTTAGAAATACAGAACTAAAACAATATATAATTTTCTTTTAATTTATCATAAGAAAAAAAATGATGTTTAGCTATATAGTAAAGAAAGTCATGGCATAAATGATAAGATTGTTGTCACTA